>CM067323.1:102185000-102515000 GCA_034376525.1 Nicotiana benthamiana | reverse complement strand
ATTTACGCATAGCTTCTATCTTCTTAGGATCTACCATAATTCCATCTTTGGATACAACATGCCCTAGAAATGCTACCTGTCACGACCCAAACCTGGTCGTGATGGCGCCTAACCTTAAAGCTAGGCAAGTCTGACCAAAAATCACTTTCAATTTAACAATAAGTATCAAAACCGACAATTTAAGGAGAAATGTAATACTTTTAGAATAATAATCCAATAATATTAATAAAATGATATGGAAAGATACGAGAACCGATAAACACTCCCATAAGATCTGGGGTCATGCCTCTAGAGCCTCTAAAACAAATTGGATAATAATATCAGAATGAAAATATATAAGTCTGGAAATGTATATAATAATAAAAATGAAATAGGAAGAGTAGCCAGGTCCTGCGACCGTCAAACAGCTACCTCAACAACTCTGAAAAATCTCTGGAGACAATGACCGCTCAGCTAAGCCTTTGGTACACCTGAATCTGCACACAAGGTGCAGGGAGTAAGGGTGAGTACTACCGATTCGGTGAGTAATAAGCATATATAATGTCTTATGATAAGAAATCCACGAAATGCCACAAATTAAAGCTAAAACTAACAGCCCGTCACCTTATCTACGAACCAATATCAAAGCAACATCAAGTATATCAGTCAAGTATAATGCAAGGATGAAATGCAATGCACATGAACCCGCTGCGGCGTACAGACCGATCCATTTAACGTCGACGATGCTCACTAGAGGTGTGTACGGACTCCAGAGGGGCTCCTATAGCCTAAGCGCAATATCAGCCATGTATTGGCATAGAACTTGCTCCCGACCTCAATATCAATATATATAATTGTTATGACGTGTAGCCCGATCCATATGAGGAAATCATCCACACTACAGGGTCCCCGACCCTTTTCAGTCAAACAAGTCCACCGTTAATCGCACAGGACATACTATAGGGATCTCAACCCTCATATCCTTTTTCATTTCAGGTTCATGTATAAAACACAGTTATTATATTGTTTTAGTATTTGAAAATATGTTTGTGAATTTATGTTGCACACAAGTGAGGAAAACATATAAAGATCCCCTGAGGATTCTACAGGTCGGCACAAGGCCCCAATCACGACAATAAGCCTAGATAAAATCAATACAGGGTGTGTATCAGTCGCCAATATAGTAAAAGTCTTGTTCGGGATGGACCAAGTCGCATCCCCAGTCAGAAACAACCCCGCACCCGCCATGGGGTGCGAGTCACGCCATTATATAGCGTCACAATGTGATAAACCAGGGTTTCAAACCCTCAGGCCATCATCTATATAAACTACTCACCTCTAACCGGCTGTACACTGGTCCGCAATGCTTTTTTCTTGTGTATCGATCTCCTCGCGCGTCGAATCTAGTCAAAACCACAACAAATACATAAATATGTGCTAAAGACACATAATCCAATCAAAAATACTTGAAAAGCACTAAAATTCACGAAGTTGGTAAAACCCGAGCCCCGACCCACTTCTCGAAAAATTTCAAAAATTACATCATCGGATTCCTCGTCTCGCCACAAGTCCGTACATATAAACTATACCAAAAAAGGAGTTCAAATGGACTTTCAAATCCCCAAAATTCGTTTCCAAAAACTAAGCCCTAGATCTTCACAATTTCAACATATTTTCATGGATTTGAGAGTTGATTCTTCATAAAAATGGTGTTTTTATGTCAAGAGACTTACCTCCAATCAATACCCGTCGAAAACACGCTTCAAATCGCTCAAAAAGATCTCCTTGTTGCTTAACAATGGTGGAGAATAGGTTTGGTTCGCGAATGAAATTTTATTAAAAACCCTTCTGTCTGCCCAGTTATTACCCTATGCGATTGCATCCAAGCTCCTACGATCACATAGCACAAAATCCCTGGGCCCTCATATTCTCTTATGCAGGACACCCCTTGCGATCGCAGAGCTTCATCACCCCCTTATACGCGATCGCATAACCCCCTCACGCGATCGCACTGCACAACACCATCAACCTATGCGATCGCAGGCCTCACTACGTGATCACATAGAGAAAAATCTTCACCCCTCTCAGGCCTGCTATGCGATCGCAGACCTACCTATGCAATCACATAGAGTAAATTCTCTACTACAATTTCTGCTGCATTTTTAACTTCAAAAATTCCCGTTAGCCATCTGAAATCACCTCGAGGCATCGGGACCTCAACCAAAAGCACATATATGTCCTATTACTTCTTGTAAACTTGCTCGTAACATAAAAAACACTATCTTAAACATCGAAATCATCAAATTACCGCGGATTCAAGCCTAAGTTAAACTAAAACTTCCAAAACTTGCATTTGATAAAAAACCCGACCAAACGATGTCTGAATGATCTGAAAATTTGCACGCATATCCAAAATCACCTAACGAAGCTACTGCAAATGTCAAAATTCCATTTTGACCCCCGAATCAAAATCTCGCCTATCAACTGGACTTTGCCAAAATTCAAACTTAGCCAATTCAATCCTAATTTTACACCGGACCTCCAAATTCTATTTAGATTGTTCTCCTAAGTCACAAATCATCACCAAAAACTAGTTGAATGATTGGAAATCCATTTAGAGCCTAATTCAAAAGTCAACATCCATTTGACTTTTTCAAACTAAGCTTCTCTTAATGAGACTAATTGTCTCATTACTAACTGAACTCTGTACGAATTGCTCCAAATTCACCAACCACATAAATGAAACATCTAGATGCATAAAACAGGGAAAACATGATGGAGATACATGAGACAATGGGTCAGGTCGTTACACTATCGAGTCTAGCCAAAATTCACACTTTGAGAACATAGCATAAAGCCTATGTTCTCGCAATGTCTGCAATACAGTCCTGAGATGATCCTCGTGATAGCATTGGGTACGAGCATATATCAGGATATCATCAACAAATACTATTACGAATCTATGCAGAAATGGCTTGGGCACCTTATTCATTGAATCCATAAATGCAGCTAGAGCGTTAGTTAGTCCGGAAGGCATTACAGAAAACTCATAATGCCCGTATCGAGTTCCGAAAGCTGTTTTAGGAATATCTTCGTCTTTGATTAAGTTGATGATAACCAGAACGAAGGACAATCTTTGAAAAGTGGATAGCTCCTTGTAACTGATCAAACATGTCATCGATATGAGACAAAGGATATTTGTTATATGTTGTTATCTTGTTCAACTGCCTGTAGTCAATGCACATTCTTAGGGATCTGTCTTTCTTTTTTACGAATAGTACTAGTGCACCCTAAGGAGATATACTCGGTCTGATAAAACCGTTATCTAACAAATCCTGGAGTTGTTATTGTAACTCCTTCAACTTTGTTGGTGCCATCCGTTATGGCTGCATTGATATAGGCTATGTTTTAGGTGGAAAAACGATACCAAAATCTATTTCGCATACTGAAGGCAATCCTGGAAAATCCTTAGGAAATACATCAAAAATATCTCTCACTACTGGTACATTTTCTATACTAATTGTTTCCTTTCATCTGTCATTTACAATAGCTATGAGACCCAAGTAACCTTTCTTCAGCAGTCGTTGAGCCTTCATAAAAGATACAACTTTTTAATTCTCTGGAACCTAACCCCTGTTTAGAAGAAAACTGGGTTCGTTTGGTATCTCAAACTAAACTATTTTTGCATGACAATCGATGATAGCATAGAAAGAGGATATCAAATCCATTACCATCAGCATGTCAAAGTAAATTATATCAAGTATAATAAGATCATCTAGAGTATCTCTACCCTCAACCCAAATCTAACAAGAGCGATATACATATTCAGCTAATAGACACTCTCCAACAGGAGTAGAAACTAGAAAAGAATCATTCAATAGTTCAGGTCGTTTACTAAACCTCAAAGCAAACTACTAAGAAATATAGAAGAGAGTAGATCCTGGATCAATCAATGCAAGTTCATCAAATGAACAGACAGAAAGAATATCTGTACCGCAACATTCGAGGCCTGAGCATCCTGTCTAGTAAATGCAAAAATTCTCGCCTGAACTTTACCCGCATTTCCTTGTCCTTGATTCATAGTAGCATGGTCTCCAGCACCTCGACCTCTATTTCTTGTACATGTAGAACCTGAAGTATTACTGTCACGACCCAAACTGGAGGGCTATGACTAGCACCTGACCATACTTGCAGAGCACCAACGTACATTTTATTTAACCTTCTTTTTTATCTTCTAGGGCTGGTGAAATAAATATAAATGGTATATATGGATTATGGACAACCAACAATAAAATATGATGGCATGAACATACATAATATGGGATGACCAGACAATTAAGAAACTATATATACATATATAAGGTACGAGCTACCATGCTACCATGAAAGACAATACAACAAAAACCAACCGATAAGGCACCAAACTATACATGAGTCGACACCTATCTATGAGCCTCTAAAGGAACATAAGTGTTGCAACATAGCCGGAACAGGGTCCCGACATACCCATAATATCTATAAAAATGCATACCAAGACCACGACAAGTCCAGAGAAGGGATCTTGCCAATCACCGCTGAACTGGGCATCCTACTGTGGTGGGGGAGGTGCACCTGCCTGTCTATCAGGACCTGCAGCACGACATGCATTGTCCACACATAAAAGGACATCAGTGCGTATATAGTACTGAGTATGTAAGGCAGGGATACATAAATAAAAACAGTAATGTAAGTAGGAATAGAGAATATACAACGTGTAACATCTGAGTACCTCTGAGGGCTACTGACATGAAATGCATGATACATATGTATAAATACATAAAATTTTAAAACATACGCCTCTGTGGGCATCATCATCATCATCATCATCATATCGCATCCGGCCGTAATAGGCTCGGTAAAAACATACCCGGCCATCATAAGGCTCGGTAAAATCGTACCCCGCCACGTGGAGCTAGGTAAAACCCAACTGATAAGTGGTTGCAAAATAGGTGCCGTACCTGGCTGACGATAGTGTGGCTCGGTAGAGTTAAATAGATACATATATATAATGCACGCTCGACCCATAGAATCATGTTATAAATCTTTCAGAGTGACGTAAGGTTGGTATCCTCTGTACACGTTATTAGGACTAACTCTTCACTATGAACCTTATAAGAATAAGGAAGTACCAACAAAATTGATAACATAAGAATAAGAGAAGTAATATTAACATCAATCATTCCATAAGAGGGGAAACAATATAAGTACTGCTAGCTTGTAAGAGTAGAGTATCTTTGAAGGTTCATTTATTACATTGTGTAAAATCGGAGTCGTGCAAAAGAAGTAAATGGTTAGCCTCACATACCTTGTATATACTGCCCCGACCGCAAGCTATGCAATTGTTACAACTCCTTAGTATACAATAAGAGAAACTATACTATCGTTATAATTTGAGCGTTATAACTATTATATATTGACACCAACCTATTTTACGATGAAACAGAGAGCACCTCCCATATTATATGACTTCCCACAAGTGAAAAGATCACCAAATAACCTCAATGTTAATCATATTGAACCTCCCAAAAAGTGTCCACCAACCGATAACATTACTACCAAGCCTTTCGATCTATATTTCAGAAGTTCTAGATTCAAAGGCTTAGCCGCAACTTTAATAATCTTAAATACCTTAACTTTATACAGAAATAACAACTCCAATTTGACCTTAATTTTTCATGAAATATCCCTCCAATGCTACCACAACAACAAGGAAGCGTAACTAGCAATCAATTAGGGCTTTTCGGTATTAGAATCACTTTAGAAGGATTGAAATCACCTAAGGTTGATATTAAGAACTTGAGGGAGTATTTACAGAACATAAACCCCTTAAAAAAAACTCCCACATGAGCTGTAGCAACTCAAAAATGAGTAATAACAAGAAGAACAAGGAACTTACTAGCGCCACGGGATTCCCGACATTTGATTTGTGTTGTTTGCCTTTTGTTTGGGTCTTGAATATTGAGAGAACCGTGATAGGGTGTTACTAGGGTTCTAAGGTCTGAATATAGTGAATAACACGACTTAAAACAGGTTGGAGACATCACACACACACACACACACACACACACACACACACACACACATATATATATATATATATATATATATATATATATATATATATATCAAAATGTCTTAAACCGCCTAAGTGGGCCCCATAGAGAGGTACTTGGCGCAGTCTCTCAAAAATGTGAATATCTCTATACTCCGAGATTATATCGATGAACGGTTTAAAGAGTTGGAAACTAGACTCATAGATCTTTAATTTGGTAGGTTTATAACCCCATAATTCTAAGTAAATTGGGAGAAAAGAGTAGTGACATTTTACCTAATGTTTAAGTAAAATTATGAACCTAAGTTGCGACAACTTTTGTCCCATAGCTCATTTGACTTGAAGATTATGATATGGATATTATGTGATTCAAATACCTTAATACATGACCTCTTGAGCGTATTAAGCACCTCTAGGTTTACTGAAAATACGAGTTACAACATCCTTAATTCGTTTAACTTCTAATACTTGTTATCCACCCTTATACACCTTTGTATCATTATATACCAATAGGATGAACTTCTTATCATATCAATGATAATTCCTTCTTGGATTTATGTTAACTAATATATGGAATGAACTAACGCGTGTGGATACGGGTTGTAACACCCTCCCCCTTAGGAACATTCATCCTCGAATGTAAGGTTGATGGGGAGTTTAAATCATCGTTTATTCCAACCGAGTTTCTCCCATAAATAGAGGACACACTTGCAAGAAGTTAACTTAACATATGGCCTTACAATAGTATGCAAAGCATTATGGACATGTACATTATTTGCATATCACCATTTTGTATTGATAAAGAGTATTCTCAAGCTATTGCTTACCTCATAGAGCTGTTCCATCTTCTAATGCATCAAGTGTTCCCTTAGCATCCTCATTATCATTATTCCGGAACAGGTAAAGGTATTTAGAATTCATATCCAATTCTTCTTCCCATGTCATTTCTTTCATATTCTTGTTCGTCCACAATGCTTTGAGAAAGCTACATCTTTTGTTCTCTGCTTGCGGATTTGTCGATCTAATATAGCCACTGGCACTTCTTCATATGATAGATCCTCTGTAACTTGTACATATGTGATAGGGACGAATCAAGAAGGGTCTCCAATACATTTTCTCAACATAGATACGTGGAACACTGAAAGGAAAAATTCTAATTCGGATGGCAATTCTAACTCATAAGCAAAATGTCAAATTCGTCAAAGAATCTAATACGGACTGATATACCTTGGACTCAGCTTACCTTTCTTCCAGAAACACATAGCACTATTTATTTGTGAGAACCCCAGGAAAACCCAATCACCAACGTCAAACTCTAAATCACGACATCGGACACCGGAATAAGACTTTTGCTGCTTTGTGCCGTGCTCAATCGTTCCTATATTACCTTCACCTTCTCAATTGCTTGGTGAATCAAATCTGGCCCATATAATTCTATTTTACTGACTTCAAACCATCCAACTAGTGATCTACATCTCCTCCCGTATAGTGCATAGTATGGGGCCATTTCAATACAGGAATGGTAGCTATTGTTGTAGGTGAATTCTATGAGTGGAAGATGGTCATCTCAATTTCCCTTAAAATCTAGAACACATGCTCGTAGCATGTTTTCTTGTGTATGAATGGTACGTTCAGCCTGCTTGTCATTCTACTGATGAAATGTAGTGCTGAGATTTACTTGTGTGCCTAAGCCCTTCCGAAAAGACCTCCAAAGGTTAGCCGTAAATTGAGTTCCTCGGTCTGATATAATAGATACTGGCACACTATGAAGCCTAAAAATCTTCTTGATATACAACTTCTCATGATCTTTAGCCGTGTAAGTTGTCTTAACTGGCAGAAAATGGGGACATTTTGTAAGTCGATCAATTATCACCCAGATAGAGTCAAACCTATGATAAGAGCGAGGTAATCCAATAATGAAGTCCATATTAATCACCTCCCATTTCCAGGTCGAAATTTCTATATTCTAAAGCAATCCACCGGGTTTCTGATGTTCTATCTTTGCTTGTTGACAAATGGGATACTGGGCTACAAATTCTGCAATAGACTTCTTCATGTTATCCCACCAATATTGCTCCTTGACATCATGATACATCTTTGTTGATCCGGGGTGTATGGAATATCGAGATTTATGAATCTCATTCATAATATTATCTCATAACTCTGCTACATTAGACACACATAATCAGCCTGGTATCTTAGTGCCCCTCTCATCCGATTTCGAAAGCAATGATTTTACACTGCTGAATGCTCTCTCTCAATCGTACTAAGATAGGATCTCTAAATTGCTGTGATTTTACCTCAGCTATCAAAGATGATACTGATATATTATGTACAATAACACTTCCGTCATCAGAGTCTAATAATTTGATTCTCATATTGGCTAGCTGATGAAGCTCTTAGTCAACCCCCATCTACCTGCGTCAATGTGTACTAAGCTTCCCATTGACTTACGGCTGAGAGCGTCTGCCACAACATTGTCTTTATTAGGATGATACCATATCTAAAAATCGTAGTCTTTTAGTAATTCAAGCCACCTAGGCTGCCTCAAATTCAACTCTTTCTGCTTGAAGATGTATTGTAAACTCTTGTGATCAATGTAGATGTCAACACGGACATCGTATAAGTATTGCCGCCATATCTTATAAGAATATATTACTGCAGCCAATTCCAAATCATGGGTTGGATAATTCTTTTCATGCTTCTTCAATTGTCTTGATGCATAAGCAATCACCTTTCCACGCTGCATCAATACGCACCCCAAACTATACCTGAGGCATCAGAAAATACTAATAACCTTTTGTTCTTTGAGGGAGAGTGAGCACTGGTGCAGATGTCAATAGATTCTTTACCTCTTTCAAACTACGTTCACAAGTGTCACACCATTGGAACTTGGTAGCTTTCAATGTTAACTTAGTCAATGGTGATGATATAGAGGAAAACCCTTCTATAAACCACCTATAATATCTTGCTAGCCCCAGGAAGCTGCGGACTTCTGATGGTGTTGCAGGTCTTGGACAATTATTTACTGTATCAATCTTCTGAGTGTCGACACTAATGCCCTCGTCAGATATCACATGGCCAAGGAATGCTACTGAGTTCAGCCAGAATTCACATTTGGAGAGCTTAGCATATAGCTTGCGATCCTGAAGCGCCTGTATCACTATCCGCAAGTGTCCGGCATGTTCCCCCTCCGAACGAGAATAAACAAGAATGTCACGAATGAATACAATCACGAACACATTAAGATAAGGCCTAAATACAGTATTCATGAGATCCATAAAAGCTGCTGGGGCATTTGTTTGCTCGAACGACATCACCAAAAACTCAAATTGCCCATTTCTTGTCCGAAAGGTCGTCTTTAGAATATCCTTTTCCTTAACTCTCACCTGATGATACCCTGAACATAAATCAATCTTGGAGAAATTCTTGGCACTCTGGAGTTGGTCAAACAGGTCGTTAGTTCTTGGAAGTGGATACTTGTTCTTTATAGTGAACTTATTCAATTTTTGATAGTCGATACACATCTGTAACAACCCTTCTTTCTTCCGCACGGATAGGACTGGTGCACCCCAAGGCAAAGTGTTATGCCTAATGAAGCCCTTATCCAAAAAGTCCTTCAACTGCACCTTCAACTCTCGTAACCCTGCCGGGGCCATTCTGTATGGAGGTATAGAGATCGGTTGAGTTTTAGGCAACACATCAATGCTAAACTCAATCTCCCTTTCATGAGGAAGGCCTGTGAGTTCATCTGGGAAAACATCTGGATATTCATTGACCACAAGGATTGATTATAGAGTAGGCGGTTTCGCCTCTACATCCCTAACGCGAACGAGATGATAATGTAACCTTTTGAGATCATTTTCCTTGCCTTATGAGAGGAAATAAACCTACCTTTCGGTGTAGCAATGTTACCTTTCCATTAAATGACGGGTTTCACCAGGAAATTAAAGCCTAACCATCTTCGTACGACAGTCAACATTTTCATAGGATGAGGCGAACCAGTACATTCCCATTATCACATCAAAATCAACCATTTCTAACTCAAATAAATTTGTCGAGGTTTGACGGCTTCAAATCATCACAATGCAACCTTTATATACCCTTCTAGTAATCACAGAATCTCGTATCGGAGTAGATACCACAAGGGGTTTACTTATCAATTTAGGTTCAAATGCCAAACTTATTAGCCACAAAGGGTGTAACATTTGATAATGTAGATCCCGAATCAATCAGTGCATATAAATCATAAGAAAACACAGATAATATACCTATAACAACATCTGGAGATGACTCGAGATCCTGTTGACCTACTAACATAGGTTCTATTTTGAGCACCACTCGAACTCGACACTGTAACTCTACCTCTACCATGACCTGTCAGTTACTGAAAACCCCGTGCTGGAGGTCGAACTGACGAGGAAGAACCAGAAACAGATCTAGTTGGCTGAGCAATAGCATCACCTCCTCTGTTAGGACAATCACGCATCATTTGGCCTGGCTGTCCGCAGGAATAGCATGCATCAGAACCTGGACGGTACAATCCAAAGTGGGCATTGACGCACTGATCACAACATGGTGTTGGGGGTCTTGTATGACTAGTATACCAATGATGTAGCAAGCTTGATGCCCGTGAACTCTGACCTGGACTAGAATAGGTAAATTGATCATATCGAGGCCCCTGAAAATGTGGAGGATTAGTAGCTACAAGTGGCGCCGAACTCCTCGAAGGATGGGGCCTAATGCTGCCTCTGAAGTCATCAGAATACCTTGCAAATCTCGCCCTCTTATGCTGGCCCCTATCTTGCTCCCTATCTGCCCTCTTCTGGCATTTACGATCCTCTAGGGTCTGGGCATAAGCCTGAATATGGGAAATATCCATGCCCTTCACCAAGGAGGCTGTCGTGCACTCATTTATTAGATGTGGTCCCAACCCATTTACGAACAAATATACCCTATCACTCATCCCGGCCACCATATGGGGATCATACCTTGCTAAAGAATCAAACTGCATACTGTAATCTCGCAAACTCATATTACCTTGTCTAAGTTCAAGAACTTATTAGCTCTAGCTCGTCGTATCTCAACTAGAAACTAGTGATGAAGAAAGGCCTCAGAAAATTCCTTCCACACAAATGGAAGAGCATTCGGATCCCTGGGTCTCTCCTAACTATCATACCAGAGAACCGGTAAATCCCATAGCCGATAAGAAGCCAACTCTACTACCTCTGTATAACTAACATGCATAACCCACAATGTACGATGAACCTGGTCACTAAAATTCTGTGAGTCCTCCTTGGGGTCTGATCCGATAAACGCTGGAGGGTCTAAATTAATAAAATCACGAACTCTCGTGCTAACTGGTTTATCAGCATCACCTGTATTCTGCCTCTGAGCCTGAGCAGCTACCAAGCTAGTTAATAACTGCAAAGCACTCTACATATCCTGGTCTGTAGTGCCAGACAGAGGAACTCGGGTGCTGGGTGACTCCTAGTATCCTATGGAGGAGACGGAGTATATGGGGTATGAGAGGGCATCTCACTCTGAGCATCACTTTGGCCGGCTTTGGCTTGGGGCACCTGACTGGTACCCTATCCCGCAGATGTATCGAGTAGTCTACTAACTGTTTGCTTCCTAGTAGAAGGCATCACTGAAAGAAAACAAGGTGAATATAAGAGACAAATACTTATGACTCAACTATACACACGATCTAAGTTCAGGAAGAAGGTAACAACCCTAGATGTCATGTAGCCTTCTGATTATAAATGTGGCGTGCTACACATCCATATTCAAGACTCTACTAGACACAACTCACAGACAATCCCTAGGACAGACTTTCTCAGATAGCAAGTTTGTCACGACCCAAACTTGAGGGCCATGACTAGCACCCGACCATACTTATCAAGCACCAACGTACATTTTATCTAACCTTATTTATTATCTTCTAGGGCTGACGAAATCAATATAAATGGTAGACATGGATTATGGACAACGAACAATAAAATATGATGGAATGAATATACATAACATGCGATGACCAGACAATCAAGAAACTATATATAAGGTACGAGCTACCATGCTACCATGAAAGACTATAAAAAAAACCAGTCTACAAGGCATACCAAACTATACATGAGTCGACACCTATCTATGAGCCTCTAAAGGAAAACAAGTGTTGCAACATAGCCGGAACAGTGCCCCAACATACCCATAATATCTATAAAAATGCATATCAATACCACGACAAGTTTGGAGAAGGGATCTTGCTAATCATCACTTAACTGGAAATCCTACTGTGGTGGTGGAGCTGCACCTACATGTCTATCAGGACCTGCAGCACGACATGCGACATCCACAAATAAAAGGACGTCAGTGCAAATAAAGTACTGAGTATGTAAGGCAAGGAACCATAAATACAAACAGTAACGTAAGCAGGGATAGAGAATATACAACGTGTAACATATGAGTACCTCTGAGGGCTACTGACATGAAATGCATGATACATATGTATAAATACATAAACTTTTAATACATATGCCTCTGTGGGAATAATCATCATCATATCGTACCCGACTTTAATAGGCTTGGTAAAAGCATACCCGGCCATCATAAGGCTTGGTAGAATCGTACCCGACCACGTGGAGCTCGGTAAAACCCAACTGATCAGTGGTTGCACAATAGGTGCCAGATCGATCGACTACTGCATAGATCGGTAGAGTAATATAGATACATATATATAATGGATGCTCGACTCATGGAATCATGTTCTAAATCTGTCGGAGTGACATAAGGTTGGTATCCTCTGTACACATTATTAGGACTAATTATGAACCTTATAAGAATTAGGAAGTACCAACAACATTTATAACATAAGAATAAGAGAAGAAACATTAACATCAATCGTTCCATAAGTGGGAAACGAAATAAACAATGCTTAAGATAGTGCTTAGTGTCAAAGAAAATTGGAGGCGGAGCTTAGCCTCGAAAGGCAGAATGATAGCCTTATGTAAAGATGCAAATGTAGAGAGAGGTAAAGCTTAACCTCGAAAGGCAGAATGGCAGCCTTATGCAAGATGCAGATGGAGACAACGTTTAGTCTCAGAAGGCAGAATGGTAGCCTTATGCAAGGATGCAAATGCAGAGAGAGGTAGAGCTTAACCTCAGAAATCAAATTGGTAGCCTTATGCAGAAATGCAGATGGAGACAACGTTTAGACTCGGAAGGCAGAATGGTAGCCTTATGCAATGCAAATACAGATGGAGGTAGAGCTTAACCTCAGAAGGCATAATGGTAGCCTTATGTAGAAATGCAAATGGAGACATCGTTTAGTATTAGAAGGTAAAATGGTAGACTTATGCAAGAAATAATATAGCAAATGACGGTAGAGTTTTCTTAGCTGATAGGAGACAGAGACATTGTGATTACTGGGAGTATTGTGACTGCGGAGCATTACTTATGCATGCTGATAGTAATTGTTGGCAAGTGTAATGATTCATAGAGTCGTATTCTAGAACGATGTTTGTCCCATAGGCATATAGTGTGTTTAAAGAGTTTGCAATCCTAGTGCTGGCATCCAAAGAAAATCGTGAGTTTTGTAAGGGGGAGGTTAGTTCGTGTCCCCGCTAGCTTTTCTTGGCCTACTTGGATTTGATCTGATGATACTGTATGTATCATTGAGGTAGTGTTGCTAAACAAGGTAGCTTCAATAATAAACATGCAATAATTTTGGTAAGAGTATGACATAAGTGTGTAACTAAAAATAGCTTTTAGATGAACAGACGAATGTGATGTGGTTCGGGGCATTGCAATCTCTCTCTAGCTATGGAATTTGGAGGGTTCTCCTCAAAATTCTGCCGCAGTTTGATGAGTTGACGTTGATGAATGTTGCTCATGTGGCGATCCACTGAAGTTACTTCGGTATGTTGAGGGTCCTCCTTAAAATTCTGCCCCAGTTTCCAACTGCGGGGAAATGAAATTTTTATGGAATTGTGACCGAACCCATAGGGCTGCCTACTTATCCCTCTTAAACAGGAATCAGGTCAGGCGTAGTTCAATTTTCATCATATAAGGAAAGCATAATTATTACACATATTAACGTTTGACTACATTTGAATTAATCGGCTTTGGCCAGATTTCTATGTCCATTTCTACAAGTATGAGGGCTCCTCCTATCAGAACCCAGTGGACAATGTACGGACCCTGCCAGTTGGGAGAGAACTTCCCTTTGTCTTTATCTTGATGCAGAATAATTTTTTAACACCAACTGCCCCCGTGTGAACTTTCTTGGCTTGACTCTTTTGTTGAAGGCTATGGACATTCTGTAATGATTGAGTTGACCATGACTAACTGCACTCATTCTCTTTTCGTCTATAAGGGCTAGTTGCTCATATTGACTTTTTACCCACTCTGCATCATCGAGCTCAACTTCTTGTACGATCCTTAGGGAAGGAATTTCCATCTCAACGGGAATGACAACCTTTGTAGCATGAACTAGCATATAAAGGTTGCCCGGATTGATGTGCGGACTGTGGTGCGATACCCCAATAGAGAAGATGACAATTTTTTGTGCCAATGTTTATGCTTTACTATCATTTTGCTTAATGTCTTCTTGATATTCTTGTTGGTGAATTCTACGACTCCATTTATTTGAGGCCTGTAGGCTGTGGAATTCTTATGTTTGATATTGAAAGTTCTGCACATATCTTTCATCTCGTCGCTATTGAGGTTGGAGCAATTATTAGTAATGACTGACTCTGGAATCCCGAATCGAAAAACAATGCAGTCGCGAACAAAATCTGCCAGGACTTTCTTAGTTACTGCTCTGTAAGATGCTGCGTCTACTCCCTTGGTGAAATAGTCTATTGCTACTAGGATAAACCTATTTTTGTTGGAAGCGGCAGGCTCGATTGGTCCAATAACATCCATCCCCAGGCAACAAATGACAATTGTGAGCTTGTTGCATTAAGCTTATTAGGAGGTACCTTTATCATGTCAACATGTATATGACTACGGTGGCATTGGACATACTGGATGCAGTCTGTTTCCATAGTCATCCAAAATTAACCAGCTCAGAGTATCTTCTTTGCTAAGACAAAACCGTTCATATGTAGACCACAACTTCCTGCATGAATCTCCTCTAGTAATAGATGCTTCCTTTGCGTTGACACATCTTAATCACCCCAAATCGGGAGTTCTGCTATACAGGATTCCTCTACAGTGAAACAAGCTATTGGAAAATCTTCGAAATATGCATTTTTGAATAGGATTAGCAAGCTCCGGGTACTCACCTTTTGCCAAATATTCCTTGATATCATGAAACCAAGGCTTTCCATCTGCTTCCTCTTTGACATAGGCACAGTAAGCTGACTGATCATGGATCTTTACTTGGATGGGATCGATGAAATTTTTGTCTGGATGCTGTATCATAAATGATAGGGTATCTAATGCATCGGCGAACCCATTCTGGACCTTGGGAACATGTTGAAATTCCATCTTCGTGAACCTCTTTCTCAATTCCTGCACATGATGCAGATACAGGAGTATCTTGGAGTTCTTGGTTTCCCATTCTTCTCGCACCTGATGTATAAGTAGTACTGAATCTCCAATCAGTAAAACCTCTTGAGTGTTCATGTCGATAGCCATTTTGAGTCCTAAGATGTAGGCTTCATACTCAGCGATATTGTTGACGCATGGGAACCTGAGTTTTGCGGACACCGAATAATGCTGACCGATTTCTAATACAAGGACTGTTCCTATGCCAACTATTTTGAAGTTTACCGCCCCATAAAAAAATATTCTCGAACCGTAATAGGATTCTGCAATGTCTTCTCCTATGAATGATACCTCTTTATCAGGAAAATACATTTTCAGGGGTTCGTATTCTCCATCCATGGGATTCTCCACAAGGTGGTCTGCTAGTGCTTGTCCCCTGATCGCTTTCTGATTTACATAGACAATGTCAAACTCCTTAACAGGATTTGCCACTTGGCTATCTTGCTGGTGGGTATGGGCTTCTGTAAGATATACTTCAAAGTATCCATCCTTGATATGAGATATGTAGTATAGGCACAGGAATGCTCTGGCTAGATGTCCGCCTTTGGTCCTTTCAGCATTTTTAAAATCTTTGACCCTCTTGAGAAATTTTCTCTCCAGTTATATTATTCCTCGTTCCATGTATCCTAGCCGCTTGTTGGCACTGACAACCAAGTCCTTCCATTCCCCAATCATCTTCTGGTTGGACTCTTGTATTTCGCGGTGTTCGCTTTCATACTCACGAATCCTTATGCGCGACTGGTTGTACTTGACCTGCAACACGCCTTTTTCATCTATAATCCTATGACCTTGAGCAAACCCTGACTGGCCCGGACCATCATTATTGTCTTCCAACCAACTCGAGAAGAAAGGAGCACAACCAGTGTGATATCTGTGTGGCTTGATGGTATCTCTCCCCATTATGATCTTGTAGTGCCACATGCTGAGCTTGGCACTTGTAGGGACTATCATCATTTTGGAAGTCAGCTCGGAAATGATTCATCTTGTCGACCCTGGGTATAACTTTCTTCCTACCAGCTTGTCTCATAAATCAGAGATGGACGTAAGGGTTTGTTCCTCTAAGACCAATTATTATTAGGAAAGGTGCATCTCTGGATCGTGCGATGAACTCCTTGGTCGGGAACCACTCGAACATCCATTGAAACTGTTCTTTAGTTAGATTATGAAATAGCTCAACCCATTCTTTGGCATTCTCAGGTTTGGCGAACTTATTGGGGATGCAATTCATTCGCTTTGGATGATGGAAAGCGATGTGATCATCCGAGTCCCTTCGCTGACTCTCTTATCAGTATTCGCCCTCCTGGAGATGTTCCATGTGCTAGAGTTGAAGTAATAAATTGCAGCCTTTGAAGTGTTTTACTTCTTTTTGACACTTCTCCAAGGCTCGATAGACTTCTGCAATGATCATGGGCACGATGTTGAATGGATGCC
Organism: Nicotiana benthamiana; assembly: GCA_034376525.1. Classification (NCBI taxonomy): domain Eukaryota; kingdom Viridiplantae; phylum Streptophyta; class Magnoliopsida; order Solanales; family Solanaceae; genus Nicotiana; species Nicotiana benthamiana. The sequence goes on along the minus strand of CM067323.1, from coordinate 102,497,947 downwards.
TGCCAATCCCCTCCATTAGGGTATTAGTTACCATAGCCAGCCTGGTATGAATTCTCCCTTTCTTCATTGAAAATACGATCAACCCCAAAAAATAAAACATGAAGACGAAAACCCTTCGAGGGATGTGTCCCAATGATGTGATGGAAAACTTGTCAGGGTAGGTATGGTAGGATTTACTATGACCGTACCTTTCATACAGGTAGTCAAAAAGGATGTATGATTTCTTCGCCAATTCTGTGTTCTTCTTCCGACCCATCATTTTAAGGAGACTCTTGCCTTTGCGGTTCTCACGCATTAGCAAAATCGAGTTTCCCATACTAAACCGGCCAATCCCCCCATCTCCTCTAGCAAAGGCATCATTTCAATGTCCCCAAAGCGGAACACAGTCCTTTCACAATCCCAAAATAGTGTGGCAGCTTCTATGATCATGTTGTTAGGTTGGATCTTCAAGGGGGATGGTAGGTTTCCCAAGTATTTTCTGGTGAGAGTTTTGTCACTAAAGTGTAGATGTCTCCACCAACTTAGCAGTCTTGGGTGGATGTTGGTGAGCATGTCGAATATGGGGACTTCGTGCCTTATATTTCTGCAAGACAAATAAGGTTAGGCCCTTACCCCTGCCAGACTTGACTATTTAATATCAACAATTAGAATGAAGTATTTAGTTCTCCAAACAAGTGCACAGAACGTGATGATGCCCGTTTTGGTTTAGGGAACCTAGTGGACTATGGACAAGGCTATCTTAAAGAATTATTATGTGGACTAGATAACTGACCCGACTAGGTTTGACCATGATGCATGCACAATTTGAACAGAGTAAGGTTTCTACGGGGTATTAGACTGGTACCCTTGAGCAGACACTCAAGGGAGAAGGCACTGAACTGTTAACTGTATCGCTGATCAACTAGTTTTACCGCAAATATGCCTTTCTGGATTTAGGTGTAATGACATAGGAAGAGCGCAACAAACAATTAAAAGTGTTGTTATAGTACTTTTTTGGCAAGAGTGGAATAAGGTGTTGAATATGATGGTGCAATAACTAAAAGCATGATGAAACATATTTGCACGTTAGGAAAGCAATAAATACAATAATTTTATTATTTAATGCAGCAATAAAGAAACAAAGAAGATATGTCAGTTTTGCACTTGAAAAGAGAAATTAAATGCCTAAATAAATTTAAACAAGTAATTGCACATAGTGAGATATAAATTCGTAAGAACAATCTGAAATGGTAAAAGCCTAAATATCCCCAGCGGAGTCGACATGCTGTCGTGCCCCCCTTTTCCTTTCAATTATAGAGGAGTCCGGGTTTTGACATTCATGGGGTGTAATGACTCATTTCCTTTTTGGGAATTAGGTATTCTTAAGAGTCGCCACCTAAGATTTAAAGGTGCGTTTGGACACCTATAAGGTTCAACTACAACTATGTTTGATAACCAGAGATTGGGTAAGGGCTATTATTATCTTAATGGGAAGGTGTTAGTAACCCCATAGGATCCACTAGTGTGGTTCCCAACCAAATAGCTTTTGTGAATTTTTTATATTAACAAGTAAACAAATAAAGGCTCAAGTAATAGGGGATTTAAGTTTAAATACACAAGTGCAAAATATTATTGAAATGCAGGGTTTTGGAAAAAAACGACTTTTAAGCTAGCCATGCTTGTAAGAATAAAAAGGGGATCCTAAGTTTGTTTATAATATGGATCACCTCAATGCAATACCCGGTATGAAACCCCTTAGAAGAGGGGATACACGTGGTATTAGTGAACCGATCATCATATCCATATCTACCCTTCCCACTCCGGGAAGGTATTAAAGCACGGATTGGTCTCGACCTCTATTGCATGCTATTACCCATCCCACTCCTATCAGTCCTAGAGGAATTTAGGATTACATTTAGATGGGGAACATATAATAAATTAGAAGGCTCATGTATAACTCCGCAAACAATGCATATAAATAACATGACTTAAAGACAATTGAGGTCTAAATTTTAAAAATCCTAAAGCAGAGATTTAGTCAGACCTAGATCCATTGTATAACTCAGAAAAGAAGTACAAATTAGGCATGCCTGCTGGTTGTAGCAGCTCGTAACTAAACAAAGTCAGTTCCAATTTTATTTGAGTAATTACCTAAGGATTGCCTAGGTGCAACAGTGACGTCCTATGAGCATGATATCTATATTGATTAAGAATGCAGTAGAGCAGCGATTAATTTTAAACGGACAACTTGAGATCCTGTATACATGCTTTCTAACGGTATTCATGTAAGTCAGTGTTTGAAAACTTATTAAAGAAATTGCAGATTAATTAACTAATCCAATTCAGAATAAACAACGTGAACTAAACAGCTCCTCCATCTAAACTCGTTTTAAGTTCTATAGGCACGATTTCTATTATAGCTATTTAGATCCTATAGGCATGGTATCTAAGTGTTAAAAGATGACTTTGGACTTATATGCATGATTTCTAGAGAGACAATTCTGAATACATGTTGTAATGAAACCTGAACTTCAATTATACTACACCCTATAGGCATGATATCTAATTGTAAAGCTGATTTTAACAACATAGGCATGATTTCTCTTATTAAAGCCATTTAGATCCACTAGACATGGTTTCTAATAGTGTGAAAGTAAAGCATGCAGAATTTATTTTACACCACAGCAGATCCTATAGGCATGTTATCTAGCAGACCGTATTTGAATCAAAATAAACTCTATAAGCATGTTATCTACCCAATTTTCCCACAATATACAACTACCCACCCTTTTCACTAATCACCCCGATATTTCTTACAAATTATTACAGACCAAATGTTTTAATTACAAAAGAAGTAAAAAGAAATTACAACCAAAGGAAGCATGATCTTGAATTCCTCTCTGAGTTATGTAATGAACAACTTCACTTCCAATATTTCAAAGCCTTTCTAATAACTGGGTGTGCAAAGTTCCCTAATGACCTCAAGGGATCTCGGGCAATGCTCACACCCAGATTTGCATAACCAGACAGAATGAGTGCAGTATGGAAGGGCCAACTATAATATGTCAAAGTTCAGAGGAAGCTCAAGGGTCCAAGGAAATGCTCACACAAGAAGGGCAGAACCTAGATTCTAAGAATATGGTGGAAGTGCAAAATACATGTTGAAACAAATTTATTTTAAAAGCTGGACTGATAGTCCATTTTGAAAGCAATTAGTGAAAGATGTGATTGAAATCAGTAGTAGCAGTAAAACTCAAAACTACATAAAATCAGTTGTCATTCAAGGGGGTCAAGGGATTTTGGGGATACATTTGTCTGTAAGCACGTGACCCCGGAAGGGTTCTGGTTTGGTCATGCACAACAATGGCTGATGCTTGGATAGCCACGAACCAGCCAAAGGAACACAAATTCATAGAGAGGATATGAGGGTTTGGGATTCATAAGACAACAAGTACACAACAAGGGACTGACATCGTATTCTTCAAAGACACATAAGGGAAACATTAATCTAATGGGTAATGGAACGTATTACAACATGCTATTAATATAACTTGACTGCAGAACCACGAACAGAAGTAGACAACAATGAGTAAAACTGAAACAACTAAAGAAGCATATTGTTGAGGCTTGAAAAATTAACTAGGACATACCAGTAGAGAAGCAAGTGCAGAAAGGAAACGTAATAAGGATTCCATAGTCTAGACTTGGCTTTCTGTCAGCTAGACAAAGATGTAGCACAAGATCAGGGAATCACACCTTGAACGGATACTAACCGGGTTAATTAAGGAAAGAAAATCAGTTCAAGACAGCCTGGTTCTTGCCATATAAGGGGGTAGTAAAAGTATGAAGTAAATACTTAATACTAAGTATAAAATATACTTAATTTTGGGAAAGGATTCAGCAAGGTCAACCATCATAGTAAAGGAAAGGAATTAATCACTTTTAAGCAAAATGAGTAAAAATTAGGGTTCATAAGAAAACTTTTTGCAATCAGTCGCAACATTGAGGGAATCAGAATCAATCAAGAAAGAGTCATGATTCTGCACCTTGACATATAAATAGAACGAAGAAAAATATTAGACATGCAAGGCCAAACACATTGGCAAAAGAAATAACTAGATCCATACAAACATGCATCAATAACAAGAGTAAGCTAAGGCTCGTCTGTCAACGAAGTCAAACAGTCAAGGCTCACACATAGAGCCAAAGTGAAGAAACCAGTCCAACAGGTAAAGAAAGTTAGTAACAAGTAAAGGTCTCACAGTAACAAGTGATGAAAACCTTTTAAGAAGATAGGGTTTCAACAATAGTCGAGTTTAAAAGATGGTAAGAACTCAGAATCAGATACGTAAAACAAGGACAAAGAAGTTAATCGAACAAGTATACACTCAAACAAACAAGGACAATTTTAGAAACTGGATAAGACCAAAAAAGACCTAGGGTTTTCAACATGCTGAATCAAGTAGAAGGAAAGCATAACCAATTCATTTGAACATAGTAAAATCATAAAAAACACTAAACTTAGAGAATTGATCTTTTAAAAAATTTAAGAGAAAACCCTAATCATTGAAAATGAAGAGTCACTTTGAAAGAAAATCGGAGAACCTTTGGGGAAACACTTAAGAAGTTCATATATGCACATATCTAAGATAGATCTGAAGAAAATTGAAAGGTCTTAAAGGTTACGGTTTCATAGATCCTGGAAAAGTAAGAAAGACTTTGAAAAGTTACCGATCTAGCCGGAAAAGTCAAGGATATGAATTGAACGACCATGGATGACCGAAAAAGACCATAAATAGAGGATTAGCAAGGACTGGATCAGATCTCTTTGATATCTATCGACGAAATTACACAAACAGGCCACCAAAAGATGTAGGAGGCCAGTATACATCTCAAACGACCATGGGAGTTAGTGGATTACGTGGGGATTGAGGTGGATTAAGGTAGAATTGGGTGACGGTGGCTAGGCTTTATGTGATGCTGTAGAGAGAATTGAGAGGAAAGAGATTCAAGGGCGACGAGTGGTGAGAAATGAGTTAGGTAATGGGTCGTTTAGGTTTTTTTATGGTAGGTAAAGTGGTAGCTGTTGATCTGAATGATCAACTGCCTGGATTAAACGGGTAAGTAGGCATCTGGGCTTGGGTTGGGTTTAAAATTGGGCTAGGGTCGGGTTCAATTCAGAATTGGGCTGGGGAATTGGGGTTCAATTTAGGATAAAATTTAAATACAAAGGGGTTGTTATTTAATTGGCCAATTTCTCCCTTTTTAAATTATAAAAATAGTAAATTATTTCTGAAAACTAAATTAAAAGGGCCAAAATAATTTATAGCATATAATTAACAATTTTAAAATACAAGCCTCAATTTTATGAATATAAGAAACAATTAAACCTTAAAATGGCTAATATTACAATCATGTGCAATTTTGCTTTAAAAATAGTAAATGAAATTGTGAAAATATGTACAAATTATTTTAAACATATTTTGGCATAAATATGAAAGCTGAATAGATAATTCATCAAAATACTAATTTTAGAAATAATTATTGGAATTTTATGGATAAAAAGGAAAAAATAAATCAATTAAAAACATTAAAAACTACGGAAAAATAATAAAATATTTGGACATGCTTATATGTGCATATATACACTATTTTGAAGTTATTTTGCATATAGAAAATATATAGGCAAAAATCGGGTATCAATAGTGGAGCGTCCTGAACTCCCTGCCCTAGCAGCGTGGGCTTGACCCATGTTCCCAACTTCAGGCTGAGGAGCAGCCTGTCTTCTAGTTTGGTGCACCCCAACTTGACTGCCACCCCGGGTAGTACCACGTCCAGCAGATGAGAGTGTGCGTGTCCCAACCATCTAAGAATGAAATATTCCAAAGTCAATCTCAAGTTATCTTAACGCACTATCAAAGAATGAAAGAAAGGAACATTCCTAGACGTTCAATAGCCTCAAGATCATAAGTGTGGCGTCACGATCCGAATTTCCCACTCTCAGGAGTCCTGATAGTTCCTACTCGTGAAAGCTAGGCAAGTCGACAATTATAGTTGTTACCATATTTTTTATTAATCACACCGAATCAGAAATCAGCTAAGCAAAATAATTAAGAAATGCGAGTGTGATATAGCAAACCAATAGTCTAGTACATAGCTACCCCAAATATCAGATGTCATAATGCATGAATGACTAATATTTTTACTACAAATACAAGTCTGAAATAAGTATAGCTGTTCTCGAAATAGAAGAGATAGAAAAAACTAAAACGGGGAGAAGGGGAACTTCAGGCTCTGCGAGTGCCAGCAGATCTCCCTTGGTCTCACTGAACTGAAGGCAGCTACCTCAAGCTACTCACAAGGTCCAACACCGAAATCTGCACAAAATAGTGTAGAGTGTACTAAGAGTACAATGGACTCCATGTACTGGTAAATGCCAAGCCTAACCTCGGCGAAGTAGTGATGAGTCTAGGATACGACAATCATATAAACCTGTGCAGTTAAATCATATACGAATAGAACAATAACAACAAGAAATAACAGTTATTGGTGGGAAGGGGACATGCTGCGGGGAATATCAAATTCTAAAAATAAACCAATAGCGAAGCATAATGAACATCACAGTTGTATCAACAAGAAATAATGAAACAGTAACACCTGCACGATATCACCCTTTGTGCTTTTGCTCTCGTGCTCACCATACGAATCAACATAATTGGAACGACACCACCTTTTGTGCATTAACTCTCATTCATGGCACGGCATCACCCTTTGTGCATTAACTCTCACAATATACACACCGCATCACCCTTCGTGTGTTGACTCTCAAATCATGGAATGACATCACTCTTCGTGCATTAACACTCATAATATCATCACAACATAAGCCTATGTGCATTAACACTCATAATATTGGCACGACATCATCCTTTGTGCATTAACACTCACTCACGATATCATGCACGACATAACCCTTCGTGCTTTACACTATTCCTTACCCAAAAAATAGACACAATACGGCCCGGTAAGGGAATCAACAGTAAATGCAATAACATCCCGGCAATGGAATCAGCTATTACCAATATCATTTCAACAGTTACTTCACAAAATAAATATCAACTTAAGCCAATACTCAACAATTGTCAATTACTAAGAAATTACCATAAGTTTTGTTCAACAACGATAATCATCAATTTAAGCATGAACAATACATAATAGAGTCACAATAATCATGGTATAAGACTCATGGGCATGCTTGACACCAACCTATAGATGCTCGGCCCAATACCTATACGTCATAGTCAACACTAACACGTATCAAATAAGACCACAACTCCTACTCTCTCAAGCTATGATTAAACCAAACATTTACCTTTATTCCACGGGAAAAATCAAGCCTCAATTACCGCTTTACTCTCGGTTCCACTTCCAATCCTCTTGAATCTAGGCGTAATTTACTTAATAACATCAATAAATAATAAATAAACCGATTCTAATACATGAAAATAGATTTCCCAATGTTTTCCCCAAAAAGTAAAAAAATTTACTCCGGACGCGCTTGGTCAAAATTCAAAGTTCGAACCAAAACCCGATCACCCACTTACCCACGAAATCAAATATGCAATTTATCTTGAAATTCAACCTCAAATTGGGGTTCAAATCCCCAAAATTTGAAAATCCTAACTTCTACCCAAAACACCTAATTTCCTGTGAAAAACCCTAGATTTTGAAGTGAATTTATGTAAAAAGATGAATTAGATTGAATAAGATGAGTTAGAAACCACTTACTTACTATTTGGAGAAGTTTGAGCCTTTGAAAAATCGCCGAAAATATTTAGGGCGTGAGAAAATTGTAAAATGATGAAATTCTTGTCTAAAACTGCGAACCCTTTGAAATTCTGCTACCTTCGCTTTTCTGAAGAAATTGTCACATTTGCGACAGAAGGGCCTTCGCAAATTCTGGCCCAGAGTTCGCAATTGCGATGAGGGCCTGCCAAGCCTGGTTCACATTTGCGACATATTGGTCACATTTCCCAGACCTGTTCACTTTGGAATTGCAATGCCTGATCTTGCAATTGCTAGGTAAGAGACCTGTGCAAAAATACCAGACGCACAACTGAGTTTCCTAAGTCCAAATCATTCCGTGGCCTATCCCAAACTCACCCGAGCCCTCGGGACTCTAAACCAAACATGCACACAATTCTAAAAATATCATATGGACTTGCTCGTATGATTAAATCATAGAAATATAATCAACGACTATGAATTTAATATCAAATTCATGAAATTCATAAAATACTTCAGATTTTCCATTTTCTCAATCTAAGGTCCGATTTATATCATATCAACCCCATTTCTTACCAAATTCATAGATTCGACTTAAATATTATATTAAACCTATACTGGGCTCGTAACGAAAATACGGGACCGATACTATCAAGAATACAAAGCATTTCAATTCAAAAAGTCTTTATATTTTCCAACAAATAATTTTCTTTAAAAATTCTTTTCTTAGGCTAGGGACTTCGAAATTTGATTCCGAGCATATGCCCAAGTCCCATATTTTACTATGAACCCTATAGAGCTGTCAAATCACATGTCCAGATTCGTTTGCTAAAAATATTGATCTAAATCAATTTTAAATAATTCTAAAGGCTAAATTCAATATTTCTCTTAAAGTTCACATAAAAGCTTTTCCAAGACGCGCCCGAACTGTGCTCGCAAATTAAGATAAGACTAAAGGAGGTTCTTATAGCCTCAAAAAATTGACTTCTGAAAGAAGACATGACCTTTTGGGTCATCCCATATGGGTACCTATATACCCATGAATAAGACTCTACTAAATATTGGTCCATGACTCGGGACTTCAAGCCTAAGCTCTGATACCGACTTTGTCACGATCAAATTTAGGATCATGACCGGTACTTAGGCACAAAGTCTCCCAAGTAAGCCTCATTGGTATTTTATAGAAATTCGGACAGAGTTTACCCCTTTTTTGGACTATCCCAAAATATTTCTGTCTCAAAATCAACAACCTACCATACTAATACTAAATAATATAATTGACAACTTATTAATTAATTAAAGCAAGTCTCCACCATTACTAATCAACCCACTAACAATCAAAAATACTAATTTATCTCCAATTTTGATAATAAAGAATGATACTCAACATAAGACTATAATGATGATACTAAAATAATGACTATGGAGCGAGAGTTAAAAAAAAGACTATAACAATAAATAAAATCTCCGCCAATGTGAAAAAGTGCGAAGCTCACCAAGAACTATCAACATGTGCGCTCTAATTAAAAAAATCCTCGCCCACGTCAACTGCTATCTTTGTAAAAGAAAAATTAGTGGAAAATGTCTCGCTAGCTCAGGGAATAATAACAGTTGATCACAATCATTTTTTGGGGACAAGTCAGAAAACATTCTAGTATATCAAATAGAAAATAACGTAAAAATGCCCTTTCAGAAATAATAAATTATTTTTAGTCTCATCATGTTTTTTTTGTAGTATAATACAATTAACAATTCAATAATAAGCTTGGTAATCGCGGTATAATATCAATATTCACATTTGGGAGGTTTCAATGAACGGATCATGTAATCGGTATAACTGTGGACTTCTTCGCAAGAAGTCAAATATAGCAGTACTCCTACTCGAGGAAAATCTGTTAGAAATAACGCTTAACGCTAGAGGGGGGGGTGAATAGCGTTTTAATGAAATTTAGCGTTTTCTTGCGGAATTTAAATTTTACAGGAAGTAAATAAGTGCAATAAAAATAACTTACACAAGGATATATCCTGGTTGGCTACAACAGTGGTTAGTCCAGTCCCCGAGAGACTCTCTCGAGATTTTCTACTAACTTGTTAAGCTTACGGGTGCTTAACAAACCTTTACAGTTGCTCGGAGATACAATCACAAAGACTTCACTTGCTCGGGGATACAATCCCAAAGACTTCACTTGCTCGGAGGTTCCTCACCTCAAAGACTTCACTTGCTCGGGGATACAATCCCAAAGACTTCACTTGCTCGGGGATACAATCCCAAAGCCTTCACTTGCTCGGGGATACAATCCCAAAGACTTCACTTGCTCGGAGGTTCCTCACCTCAAAGACTTCACTTGCTCGGGGATACAATCCCAAAGACTTCACTTGCTCGGGGATACAATCCCAAAGACTTCACTTGCTCGGGGATACAATCCCAAAGACTTCAACAGAGGAAGCACAAGTTCCTCAACACAAGAGAATCAAAATTCTCTTACAAGTATTTGAAATACTTGAACACTCACTTAACAAAGGTACTCCTTGATGAGTAGATATGAGTAAAATAATACGCTCAAGATCACAACAACTTTGAACAATAATATGGCTCTCAAAAGCTTTATGAAATGAGTAGAAAATGATGAACAATTGAATGAAAGCTTAAAGCAATGTAATGATCAGTTAGTGTATGTTGTTGTGTTTAAAACACTGAGTTGAAGCTGTATTTATAGGTGCAAAACTTGGTCTTACCGTTGTCTAATTGCCAATTAAGAATTGCTGAATTTACTCAGTGATAATCGATTGTCAAGACCGAACAATCGATTATCTGCCAGTCAGATCAAAAATCAATCCCAGATTTTACGCTTCATAATCGATTACTTACTCCATAATCGACTACTGGCAAAATTCAAAAATAGATAATCGATTACACCAAATCCATAATCGATTATATTGGCAACGTTCTAAAAATCATTTCCGGATTTTAAGCAAAACATCGATTATATAAAATCTATAATCGATTACCTCAGCAACGTTCTAAAAATCATTTCCAGATTTTAAGCAAAACATCGATTATATGAAAACTAATAATCGATTACTTTGAGGTATTTGAAAATCATTTGACAACGGTCAGCTTCAACAATCGATTGTCCTTTGCAACAATCGATTACTTATTATTTTCTGAAAATCATGAAACTTACTGTCTCAGTGATAATCGATTATTTAAAGCCATAATCGATTACTTGTTATTTTCTGAAAATCATAAAACTTACTGTCTCAGTGATAATCGATTATCTAAAGACATAATCGATTACTTAATTAAATTTAAAATCACTGAAAGACATTGTCTCAACATAATCGATCACCATTAGTTCATAATCGATTATTTTGAGTATTGAAAAACTTTACCTCAACACCAATCGATTGGCATTTGATCACAATCGATTATCATGCAGATTTGGAAAAACCTGATGTTCACTGTCTTACTCACAATCGATTACCATTAATTCATAATCGATTGTCATGCAGTCTTGGCTCAGAAACAATCGATTATCATAAGTTCATAATCGATTATTTTAGCCCAGATTTTTGAGGCATGTTTAGAAAACATTTTGTCTAATGTAAATATGCATCATTTGAAATTATTTGATACAGAAATTAGTATGCATGATTTTGGAAAATAGTTTTATGAGAGAAGCCATGTTATGGAGTCAAGTTATAGGATCAAGATCACATTTAAGAATAACTCAATAATAACAATTAAAAACAACGTCTTGAGCTTCAATCTCAACATTTGTGCTCTTGTACTTGACCTCCGTCATATATCAATTTTTGCTTTGTTTGTCATTCATCAAAACCTACAAAAGAATACACGTTTAGTATATCGCATTGAGAACGTGTTTCCAACAATTTCCCCCTTTTTGATAATGGCAAGCATTAAGCGGGATATGCAATTTTGACAAATAATATTGACGATTCAAGACAAGTAACAAGTATGTATATTTGTTCTTGTTCCCCCTCAATTTAAGAATTCCCCCTCAATTTAAGCTTATAAGCAATTAAGCAATTTAGAGGTGGTGCGCAATGTAGATGTGGTGCATGTAGATGTGGTGCATACCTGTTATCCCGTTATCTTCCCCCTTTTGCCATTAGCAAAAAAATAGTAAGGAAAGATACACAAAGACGAAATAAAACAAGGTTTATTTATTGAACATTAAAGGGGTGACAATCGATTATTGATACGGGATAATCGATTATATGTCCGATGATTTGCGGTTTGCCCAAGTAAAATTTTCTTTTTCTGTAGGGCGATACCTGCAAAAAGAAGTTAGACGCCTCCGATGCTTAAGTTAGAAAAGAAAAAAATGCAATGCATGACTTAGATCAATGTGGAGTCAAGGATCCCGAGTTCATTGCGAATTTGGAAGAAGGACTCTTTTTCCAAAGGCTTTGTAAAGATGTCTGCCAATTGGCTTTTAGTTTCAACAAATTCAATTTCGACATCGCCTTTGAGAACGTGATCTCTAATAAAATGATGTCTAACTTCAATGTGTTTTGTTCGCGAATGAAGAACAGGGTTCTTCGTCAAGCATATGGCACTAGTGTTATCACATCTAAGAGGAATGTGATCAAGTCTTAGGCCATAGTCCAAGAGTTGTTGTTTCATCCATAGGATTTGAGCGCAACAACTCCCCGCGGCTACATATTCAGCCTCGGTTGTGGACAACGCAACACTTACTTGTTTCTTGCTAAACCAAGAAACGAGAGAGCTACCGAGCAAATGGCAAGTGCCACTAGTGCTCTTGCGGTCCAATTTGCATCCAGCAAAATCAGAATCGGTATAGCCAATGAGTTGGCATGAAGAGCCTTTGGGGTACCATAGACCCACATTTGAGGTACCAACAAGATACCGTAAAATTCGTTTTACCGCCGAAAGGTGAGACTCCTTCGGACATGATTGATAACGAGCGCATAAGCACACGCTAAACATGATGTCCGGACGACTAGCAGTAAGATAAAGTAGAGAGCCAATCATACCTCAATACTTTTTGGTGTCGACTTCCTTACCTTTTTCATCTTTGTCTAGATGATCGGATGTGCTCATGGGAGTTGCCATTTCTTTTGCATTGTTCATATCAAAGCGTTTAAGCAATTCTTTGCAATATTTGGCTTGGCAAATGAATGTACCTTCCTTCATTTGTTTTACTTGTAGTCCCAAAAAGAAGGTTAATTCGCCCATCATAGACATCTCAAATTCGCTAGTCATTAGATTTGAAAAATCCTTGCATAAAGCATTGTTAGTGGCACCAAATATAATGTCATCTACATATATTTGAACTAATAAAATATCATTGTTTTTGTGTTTGACAAAGAGAGTTGTGTCAACTTTTCCCCTAATGAAATCATTTTTCAAAAGAAATTTACTCAACCTATCATACCAAGCTCGGGGAGCTTTTTTTAAACCATAGAGAGCCTTTTTGAGTTTGAAAACATGATCGGGATATTTAAAATTTTCAAAACCAGGGGGTTGTTTGACATAAACTTCTTCTTCAATAAAACCATTTAAAAACGCACTTTTCACATCCATTTGATATAAGACAAAATTCATAGAGGAAGCGAAAGCAAGCAATAAGCGAATAGCTTCTAATCTAGCTACTGGAGCATAAGTCTCCTCATAATCAATACCTTCTTCTTGATTGTAGCCTTGAGCCACAAGCCTAGCTTTGTTTCTAGTGATTATACCATTTTCATCTAGTTTGTTGCGAAAAACCCATTTCGTACCAATTATGGTATGATCTTCGGGTCTTGGCACCAAATCCCAAACGTCATTTCGTTCGAATTGGTTAAGCTCCTCTTGCATTGCCAAGGTCCAAAATTCATCCCCAATTGCTTCAGAGATGGTTTTGGGTTCAATTTGAGAAACAAAAGCAGTAAGTTCTAAGGTGTTTTTAAGGGAGTTTCGAGTACTTACCTTTCCTCCAACATCGCCGATTACTTGATCAAGAGGGTGATCTTTGATCGTCCTCCATTCCTTTTGTTCTTTTGTTTCACTTTCCAATTGTGGAGCTTCTTCCGTTGATTGTTCTATAATTTCATCATTGTTTTCCTTTGACGGTTCTTCATGTATTTTGTTTTTCAAATTACTCAAGATATCTGCAAGATCAAAACCACAATCCTTTCTCGCCAAGCGAGCATTATCTTCGGAAAACACAACATGTGGGGATTCCTCCACAATTTGGGTTCTTTTGTTAAAGACCCTATATGCTTTACTACGTGAGGAATAACCAATGAAAATAGCTTCATCCGATTTTGCATCAAATTTACCTAATTGGTCTTTGCCGTTATTATGAACAAAACATTTACAACCAAAAACACGTAAGTGGGAAATATTGGGTTTTCTACCCTTATACAGTTCATATGGGGTTTTCAAGAGTATCGGTCGAATTGCTACTCTATTTAAAACATAGCAAGCGGTACTCACGGCGTCCGCCCAAAAATGTTTGGGAATCTTAGCTTCGTCGAGCATGGTTCTTGCCATCTCTTCGAGACACCTATTTTTCCTTTCCACCACCCCATTTTGTTGTGGTGTACGTGGAGCGGAAAAGGTATGCTCGATTCCGAGTTCGTCACAAAAATCCGCAAAGAGATTGTGATCAAACTCTCCCCCATGATCACTTCTAATTGAAGTGACGGTAGATTCCTTTTCAATTTGAACACGTTTAAGAAAATACTTGAAATTTTGAAAAGCATCGCTTTTATTTGCAAGAAATAACGTCCATGTAAATCTAGAAAAGTCATCAACAATTACAAGAGCATATTTATTTCTTCCTAGACTTTCAATACGAGAAGGTCCAAATAAATCCATATGAAGTAATTGTAAAGGTCTAGAAGTTGAAACAATATTTTTGGATTTAAAAGATGATTTGGTTTGCTTCCCTTTTTGACAAGAATCACACATAGAATCATTTTCAAACTTTAAATTGGGAAGACCAACTACTAAGTTTTGAGAAAGCAATTTATTTAAAAGATGCATGTTCATGTGTGCTAATCTACGATGCCACAACCAAGTATTATCCTCTTTGCTCATTAAGCAATCAACATATTCGGGAGAGGAGTTTGCAAGATCAACCATATAGATATTATCAATTCTAAAACCACGCAGTATGATCTTGAAGTCACTACGTCTAAACACAAGACATTCATCCGAATCAAATAGAGCAAGATTTCCCTTGTCACATAATTGGCTTATGCTCAAGAGATTATGCTTCAATCCTTTCACAAGCAATATATGTTTAATAGAGGAGTTTTCGTCCTTACCAACCGATCCGATGCCGATTATTTTTCCTTTATTGTTGTCGCCGAAAATGACGTTTCCTCCTTCTTTGTGCTCTAGTTGAAGGAATTTGGATTCATCTCCCGTCATATGTTTGGAGCATCCACTATCAAGGTACCATAGTACACTTGATCCCTTCAAGCACACCTACAAAACAATTTAATATTCTTTAGGTACCCATGCCATCTTGGGTCCTTGGGGGTTAGGCAAATAATGATTATAGTCATACGAGAAGTCTCTATGCTTTGCGAAACACGTCGGTGCAATGTGACCTATACGATTACAGTAATGACATGTTGCGTTCGGATTGTGCCTGTGTCTAGGTGGAGCAAAATACGTTCTGGGTGATCTATAGTCATTCCTAGATGCGTTGAAATTTCTAGAATCATTTCTAGGTTGTCTAGGGTGATTTATCCTAGATTCGTTAACACTCATCCTAGAATTCTTTCTAGGTGATCTAAAGTGGTTAATTCTAGACTCATTGTACCAATTTCTAGAATTGTATCTAGGTGTTCTAGAATTATTAGCCCTAGACTTGTTTTCATACATCCTAGCGTAGTGTCTAGGTGGTCTAAAGGAATTTGTCCTAGACTCGTTTACAGCCCTAGAGTTATTTCTAGGTGGAGCAGTAAAATTTCTAATGTGATTTTTGCTTTTATGCCGTTGATTATTCTTAGACGTTTCCTTTTCCTCAACAGTCTTAGGAACGTTTACACTAAGTGATTCTAAAGTTTTCCTAAGTTCTGCGTTTTCTAACTTCAAGGAGTCGCAGGAAGTACAAGTAGAGCATTTATCAATATAAGAAGCTTCATGCATAGTCTTAATGACTTGTCTAAGTTCTACACTATCATTTTGCAAAAACTGATTTTCTTTTACAAGATTCTCGTTATCAAGAGACAGATTTTCAAAATCTTTTTGTTTTAAAGAAAGTTGATTTTTGAAATCTTTTTCTTTCAATAAGAGACGTTCTTCAAAATCCTTTTCTTTTAACGAGAGATTTTTCTGAAAATCTAATTCTTGCTGGGAAAGAGATTTCTTCAAATCTCTAATCATTTTGACAGCATTACCAAATTCACCATACAAATCTTCATATGCATTTTGTAATTCTTCGAACGAGTGAGAATTAGAGATACTTACCTCTTCTTCGTTGTTTCCTTTGTCGGCCATCAGACATCGGATATTTGATTCATCATTTGAGCATTTTTCCACTTGAGATGTTCTTTCATGAATTTCTTCAAGCTTATCCCACATTTCCTTAGCAGTTTTGTAGTGGGAGATTTTTCGCCAGATTTCCTGGTTCAAGGATTTATACAACATATTTATCGCATTAGTGTTGTATTTACTTACCTTGGCTTTCCCAACTTTTGTAGTCATTTGATTTCCATGCTTGATGATTTGCCATAGATAGAGGTCGTTTGCTATCGTAAAAACTCTCATTCGATCTTTCCAGACTGAGTAGTTGTTTTCACCCAATTTTGGAGGCGACGTGTTGCATTCACCTTCACCTATTCCTGCAAAAAAGTCACGAGTAGAAGCCATGGATGGTTCTCTCAAACTGTTAAGTTTTTCAGAGAGTATGGCTCTGATACCAATTGTTAGAAATAACGCTTAACGCTAGAGGGGGGGTGAATAGCGTTTTAATGAAATTTAGCGTTTTCTTGCGGAATTTAAATTTTACAGGAAGTAAATAAGTGCAATAAAAATAACTTACACAAGGATATATCCTGGTTGGCCACAACAGTGGTTAGTCCAGTCCCCGAGAGACTCTCTCGAGATTTTCTACTAACTTGTTAAGCTTACGGGTGCTTAACAAACCTTTACAGTTGCTCGGAGATACAATCTCAAAGACTTCACTTGCTCGGGGATACAATCCCAAAGACTTCACTTGCTCGGAGGTTCCTCACCTCAAAGACTTCACTTGCTCGGGGATACAATCCCAAAGACTTCACTTGCTCGGGGATACAATCCCAAAGACTTCACTTGCTCGGGGATACAATCCCAAAGACTTCACTTGCTCGGAGGTTCCTCACCTCAAAGACTTCACTTGCTCGGGGATACAATCCCAAAGACTTCACTTGCTCGGGGATACAATCCCAAAGACTTCAACAGAGGAAGCACAAGTTCCTCAACACAAGAGAATCAAAATTCTCTTACAAGTATTTGAAATACTTGAACACTCACTTAACAAAGGTACTCCTTGATGAGTAGATATGAGTAAAATAATACGCTCAAGATCACAACAACTTTGAACAATAATATGGCTCTCAAAAGCTTTATGAAATGAGTAGAAAATGATGAACAATTGAATGAAAGCTTAAAGCAATGTAATGATCAGTTAGTGTATGTTGTTGTGTTTAAAACACTGAGTTGAAGCTGTATTTATAGGTGCAAAACTTGGTCTTACCGTTGTCTAATTGCCAATTAAGAATTGCTGAATT
Organism: Nicotiana benthamiana; assembly: GCA_034376525.1. NCBI lineage: Eukaryota > Viridiplantae > Streptophyta > Magnoliopsida > Solanales > Solanaceae > Nicotiana > Nicotiana benthamiana. The sequence goes on along the minus strand of CM067323.1, from coordinate 102,480,427 downwards.
TACTCAGTGATAATCGATTGTCAAGACCGAACAATCGATTATCTGCCAGTCAGATCAAAAATCAATCCCAGATTTTACGCTTCATAATCGATTACTTACAATCCATAATCGACTACTGGCAAAATTCAAAAACAGATAATTGATTACACCAAATCCATAATCGATTATATTGGCAACGTTCTAAAAATCATTTCCGGATTTTAAGCAAAACATCGATTATATAAAATCTATAATCGATTACCTCAGCAACGTTCTAAAAATCATTTCCAGATTTTAAGCAAAACATCGATTATATGAAAACCAATAATCGATTACTTTGAGGTATTTGAAAATCATTTGACAACGGTCAGCTTCAACAATCGATTGTCCTTTGCAACAATCGATTACTTATTATTTTCTGAAAATCATGAAACTTACTGTCTCAGTGATAATCGATTATTTAAAGCCATAATCGATTACTTGTTATTTTCTGAAAATCATAAAACTTACTGTCTCAGTGATAATCGATTATCTAAAGACATAATCGATTACTTAATTAAATTTAAAATCACTGAAAGACATTGTCTCAACATAATCGATCACCATTAGTTCATAATCGATTATTTTGAGTATTGAAAAACTTTAACTCAACACAAATCGATTGGCATTTGATCACAATCGATTATCATGCAGATTTGGAAAAACCTGATGTTCACTGTCTTACTCACAATCGATTACCATTAATTCATAATCGATTGTCATGCAGTCTTGGCTCAGAAACAATCGATTATCATAAGTTCATAATCGATTATTTTAGCCCAGATTTTTGAGGCATGTTTAGAAAACATTTTGTCTAATGTAAATATGCATCATTTGAAATTATTTGATACAGAAATTAGTATGCATGATTTTGGAAAATAGTTTTATGAGAGAAGCCATGTTATGGAGTCAAGTTATAGGATCAAGATCACATTTAAGAATAACTCAATAATAACAATTAAAAACAACGTCTTGAGCTTCAATCTCAACATTTGTGCTCTTGTACTTGACCTCCATCATATATCAATTTTTGCTTTGTTTGTCATTCATCAAAACCTACAAAAGAATACACGTTTAGTATATCGCATTGAGAACGTGTTTCCAACAAAATCGGCAACATTATGCTAGTTCTACCTTTCCACTAGTGACGGCTATAACAGTAATCAGTAATTACAAGATGCACCAGGTCTAATGAACCCTCCGTTAACTACGAGAAGTCTACTCCCATTAATGCTTGTCTCTATGTCCGTATATACTCATAGAAAAATATTTTTAAAATAATATAGGGTATTTTGGTTCTTATCAAATCATGTAACTTTATTTCAGTAATAGTAAATTCAAGTAACGGTAAAATATATTTAGTGACAACAAGAATATTTAAAATAACGGTAGTCATGTCAAATAACGATTTCGGTATCATATCGAGGGAAAGACTTGTCTCACATGCAACTCAAAATAGTCGTAACATATTCATATTACAAATCATGTGTATATATGCAAGTTATGAAAATACAAATCACGGTAAGATTACCACTCACAGTACTCGTGCCAAGATACCAAATGATTCACCTCGAGCAATTCATACAATTTTCCTCTAATCAATCTATAATTACATAATATCGATCTCATGTTAATTTTATTGTTTAGAATAATTCATAGCTAATTTAGAATACCCAATAACCAGGGTTAATGTTTGAGTCTTAATTTGTGAATTTATATTTACTCATAAAACTAGTCCAAAATCAATAAATTTCAAACTATTTAGTGTGCTTTATGTCCAAAATTAGACTTGTTAGAACTTAAACCAAACCTTTATAGTGTTATTGTCCACAGTAATTATTTATTTATTTATAAAAAAACTGACATGGAATTTCTTTTTTTATATATATGAAATTGCATAAATATGGTGAAATAATTCAATATATGAGAAGAAGAAGGGTAACCTCTTGAGTCGAACGAGAACTTTGATACTTTCAATTTCAACTCCCAATTCTTCTTAAAGCCTTTGACCGAAGGTTTCTTCTTCTTCTCTTTTCTCTTTCTTTCTTTCTCTGCCTTTTCTTTTGTTGTTTCTCGTTTCCTTCAGAAGCCAAAGCCTCTTTGCTTTCTAAACTCTTAACCTTGGAAGGTTAATTACTCTCTAATGGGCTTCGGCCCATTTGTTTTCCATGCTTTCTTTTTTATTTTATTTTATTTTATTTGTTTGTTTTTATGTTTTATTCGTTGAATGTCCAATATGTCCTTATCTAAAATATTGGTGCCCCTACAAATAACATGGCCTTATGTCAGAGCGCTAGTAGGTATGCCTATTTGCATCACATGCATATGATTTTGAGGACTCAACGCAGTGATTGTCTCTGTCTAGGACAGGTGCACCCAAAATTAAAAGACCATCCTGATGTATCATACGTGCTAATTGAGCATCAATTTGTTTCGGTTTACATGTTGACTGGCTTCTAGAATAGGAAAAGGAAATCAAAAAAGAAAAAAAGAAAGAAAGAATAGAAAAGAAGAAAAGAGTGAGAGGTAGGTACTTGGAAAATTCTGAAACTCTGCTGAAAAACAAAGAGAGAAAAATAAGTCAATGTTTTCAACAGTCATACTTCCCCCAGTTCCGTCAAAAGTGGACGAACTACATGGGTCCGATTTTAACAGGATGTGAGATATGTAGGAAAACCTCATCAGTTCTGGCCCATAATTTTGAAAAATCCAAAAAAAATTTTCCCTTACTACCTTCTTTAGAGAAGCCTTTCTTTAAGACCCAATTTTGAAAAAATTCAAAAATATTTTCATTCTTCTTTAGAAGTTTTTCTTTCGAAAATTTAAAAGAAAATTCAATATGCATTTTTTTTCTTTAAAATTATTTCTTTCATAAATTCAAAATAAAATTCTAAAAATCCAAAATTACTTCCTTTCTTCTTTAAAAGTTTTTCTTTCAAAATTTCAAAAGAAAAAGAAGTCGAAATTCAAAAAGTAGTGTTTTGTTTCTTCTTTAGAAGTCATTCTTTTTAAAATTACTCAAAAAAAAAAAAAAATTAAACCAGTTGAAATCCAAAACATTTTCTTTCTTCTTTAGAAGTCTTTCTTTGGAAAAAATAATAATTTAAAATCCAAAAAATGTTAGTTTAATTTTATTTATTCCAGATCTTCCTAAACTACGCAAGATTTGATTCATGTCTTCACATGATACATAGGAACTTACATAGGGTTCGATCGATTCATTTTTGAAATAAAAAAGGAAAAAAGTTGTGGAATGTGAGAAATAAGAGGAAAGAGATGAGTGATGATTCGAAACGAAAAGAGTGGAAAGAAAATGAACAAATCAAGGAGCGCAAGAGAGGAAATAAAGAAGAAAAGGACTAGAGAAGTAAAATCGGGATGATGCCTAGGTTCCTTTAGTACCCTCGAAGTCATTTTAGAACCGATAATTGTGATTAGGATCATTGCACATAATGTGAGATTATCTTATGGTAAATGCCCTAATGCTAATATGATGAATTTATTTTGTTCCTCTTTGTTATCTTTATTGAGCAGAAGGGTGACTGATTGGTGGTTCTTAAACCGGTAACTCATCCCTACAACATAAAGTCGAAAGGCAATGGCGGACGACAATGGAATTTAGTTGGTTGATACTGGTGCCCAAAAGCAATTGGTTGAACAAGACACTGGGTTGGTTGAAGAGGTAAGGATGTTGAGACAACATATAACGGACATGTATCAGACTTGGATGACTGGGAAGGCACCACCCCTGCCACCATCTTGCTTTCTAGATGCTACGCTTACCCAAGCTCCGGTCATAGTGTCAAATGATCTACCATATTTTTCAGATTTTCCCGCTTATCATAGCTTTCCTATCCTAATAATTCCGTCGTTCGTTCTCCAACTACCTTTCCCAAAAATAGACCTCCTGACGTTGTTGAGCCCCGCCAACAAAAAGACCCAGTGGGCATTCCTGATCAACGATTTCAGCCTCAATATCGACCACATGAATATCCACGCACTTCGGAAAATCCTCCTAAATGTTATTTCTCTCCACAAAATCCCCAAAGTCATACCTCACCTTCCTAGTACTCTATCCAGAATGCATCGCCATATGCTCCACATCCACAAGACCCATAACGGCTTACACCTCCTCCACAAATGTCTTACCTATGTCTACATGTATATTAGCTACCTACTGGGAATAGGTTGCAACCGAGGCCAGATTACCAAATGAAAAGGCAACAATAAAAGGAAAAGTCATTCACCCTTATTGGAGAATCATATGCCAGTTTTTCCAAAGGTCGAGGCAGTTGGACATATTGAAATCGATTCAGATAAAAATGTTGAACCCTCTTACAAAGAATTATGATTATTATAAAAGGTGTGGATATTGCTCTAATTCCCCGAGGGCACATCACACAAAAGTATTGGCATCTGAAAAGAGCAACCAAGAAGTTCATTGATGCAGGTGACCTAACCATGCAAAATCAAGATGCAACGAATACTAGCCAAAGTCCATTGCTTGTCCAATAATGAGACGCATATGATGGGCATGGTTTGTGTTAAAAAGGAATATGCGAACTCGTCTAAGCTCCTTGGAGGGCCAATTGCCACAACGTTTTCAGCGCTATCAGTCGCGGCTCCAAACATTGATCTTAAGAACGAGTCAGTAGGGACCCAAGGGCTGTTTGCTGAGGTAAATATGATTGAAATTTGGTACTAGTATTGGTAATATTGATGTGTAAATAAGTGGTTAAGATATCGAATTTGGTAATTGGAAAGACACCATTTTCTTGGCAAGCCAAGGAGGAGTTTTGATGGTTTGTTTTGTGGGTATTTCTGATGTTCGGGTTATTTCAAGGTTTTAATCTGAATATTATCTTGAGACTCAAACCCTTCTTATTTTTATTTTATCTAGTTCGTTTAGTCATAGTAACTTGTTTCGTGTCATCTAGGTTTGTTCCAGGGTTGTAACCCAATTTATTTTGCTTGTTTTGTTGTTCAAACCCTTTCACTGTCTGCCTAATGGCATTTTCGGTTTTCTGTTATTTCTAATAAGTTTTTATTAGTTCTCTTTCCTTTTTATAGTTCTTTTTATGCTCACTCTATGGACATGTAACGACCCGGCCGATTGTTTTTAGAATTTATGGCCTGTTTCCCCTCTTAGCTGCTTCTTCTAAATTCATTTCTGCTTTTTTGATTTGCCGGGACTTTCAACATAAGATTCAAAGTGTTTTGAGACACTTAGTCCCTAAATGAGAGCTTAAGTGTTGGAAAGTGGTCCGTCATCGGAACAGTATGAGGACAGCCTCAGAAAGGAAACTTGATAGTTTTGAGACACTTAGTCCCTAAATGAGAGCTTAAGTGTGTTTTGGAGATACGTAGCTCATCTAGGCTAGAAATGCCGAAAGTTAGAATTTTAAGTTCCAGCCCGATAGTGAATTTTTGATTCGACGGTCAGAACGGGATTTCCGGAAGTTTCTATAGCATAGTCATGTCATTTGGGAAGTGCGTGCAAAGTTTCAGGTCAATCAAACGTTGTTTGGTTAGGTTTTGATAGAAAGCAAGTTTGGTTGAGTTTTGAAGTTCTTAGGTTCAAATCTCTTGGTTAATTCGAGTTTCCGGCATTGTTGTAGGTGGTTTAAAGATTGGTACAAGTTTGAGTGATGTTATGGGTTATGTCTGTAGGTTTGGTTGAGGTCCTAGGGGCTTCAGGTGTGTTTCGGATGCTCAATGGAGCAATTTTGGGACTTAATTTGTTGCAGAAAAAATAATCCACCCAGGTGTTGCAGACACCAGCGCGGCTGCAGCCATTTCCGCGAGGTCCGCACTGGAAGCTGCGCAGCCGCGGTGCATTTATGTGTGGTCCGCGTGGCTAGATTCAGAGAGCAGTATCTCCAAGTTGACAAGCGCCGCCACGCACCAAAACAGTGCGGTGCGCACTAGGTGGGTTCAGAGAACCAAATTTTTCCCTTTCCTCGGTGTGGCCGCGTCACATTTTTGTTCGGTCTGCGCCGGCCTTTTGTAAAGTATAAAAGGCCGGGATTTTCAGACTTTTTCACTTTTTCTAAAACCCAAAACCTAAGAGGCGATTTTCCAAACAACGTTTCTTCCCCAAAACGATTGGTAACTTAATTTCTAACAACTTTTAACATGATGCCAACCTTAATTAAAGATTTCATGAATGGGAATTTGGGTTTTTTTTAGAAGTTAGGTTTTCTAAAATTTGGGAAGTTAGGCCTCAATTTGAGGTCCGATTTCAAAACTAATCATATATTTGTATTCATGGTAGAATGGATAACCGGATTTTGGTCCGAACCTCTACTTTCGGCCATGTGGGCCCAGGGGCATTTTAGACATTTTTGGGAAAAACCTTGTAAAAACGTTTCTCATGCATTGGGGTTAGTTTAAATAGTATTTATTGATGAATTTTAGTAATTGGTGACTAAATTCAAGCAGTCTTGTGGTGAGTTCGAGGGGTACAACTATACTAGAGACTTGAGTTGAGTTTGGGAGCTTTCAAGGTAAGTGGCTTGTCTAATCTTGTGTGGGAGACCTCTTCCCTTAGGATACATTACTTGTTGTTTTATATGCCTTGTACGCGAGGTGACGAGCGTGTACTTGAGCTAATTTTTGAAAATCCTTTTCACTTAGAATATTAAACTGTGTTTTCTTGCGTACTTACCTATTCTAAATGCCATTTACCCTGTGTTAGCTTAGGAAAAGCACGTTAGTGGACTTACTTGTTTATTTGTCTAAAATTTATCATCTGTACTTTGTCAAGCATGTTAGACTAAAGACTTCATGTGTTGTTCTTACTAAGCATTATACAATATCGAATTGTGGTGGTTGTTTATGACGTGGGATTACGAGATTGCATCCTGGAGGCTCCCCCCTCATGTGTTACGTTCTAAGATTGCATGTGCGGGATACCGAGAGATCCCTAGCACAAATAACATTAAAAATGGAGGATACCAGGAGATCCTCGAGATACTATGAGATCCCTCGTGATTAAAAATGAAGGATACCAAGTGATCCTCGGGATACTAGGAGATCCTCGTGTATATGAAGAGGATACCAGGAGATCCCCGATGATAAATATCCGGTTGTGGTTTGTATTTCTATTCATTGATTGTGGTTGTTCTCCATCATTGTTTTCACTTTTTATCTTGCTAGATTCTCGCTGTAAATTATACTCATATTGTCTTTTCATTATCAACTTGACTATTATGTTTTATCTCAGTAGGGCCTCGACCTTGCTCGTCACTACTTGACCGAGGTTAGTCTTAGCACTTACTGAGTACCGTCGTCGTGTACTCACGCCTCTTCTGTGCATGTGTTTCATCTGCAGATGCAGGTACCTTCTCTCAGGTGTATCACCCTAGTAGCAGAGAGCATTTGTGGAGACTCGAGGTATATATGCTACGCCTGCAGACCTATAGTCTCTGTTCCATGCAAGCTGTAATAGATAGTCCAGTTTTCCTTCCATTCATGTTGTTTAGATACTCTAGTGTAGAGTGCATTATGATACTCTTTTACTCTGTATTTCCTGTGAGATTCTGGGTCTTTGGGATGGTTTCTGGATTGTAAGTGTTAAAATGTATGTGCCAGGCGGCAACTGTATACCTTTCTTCATGTTATTCAACTTTCAATTATAATTTTCGTGATTGTTATTGAATTCTACAATATGTAGGCTTACCTATTCATGAAGATTGGGTGCCATCACGGAACACACACCGGTTTATTAGAGTTTTGTTGATCGGTATGGAGACGTTTGTACTTATCTACGAGAGGCTATGTAACTGTTTAGGAAAAATCTTCACTTTATTGAATTCCTTGTCATGCTATATTTTGACATCGACTCTAAAACTTCTATGTTCTACTCTCTCATAGATGGAGAGGACACATGCCCCAAGACGATCAGGCACCCACACCCCTCCTGCGGCCACTAGAGGCAATGGCTGGGGCAGAGGTCGTGGACGCACACGTGGTACAGCCAGAGCACATGCGCGAGCTGCAGCTGAGGTACCACCAGCAGATCCAGTCGGGGCTGAGGCACCTGAAACGCCCACAACCACTACTACTCTAGTTGTTCAGGAGGTATTGGCACAGTTTATGAGCATGTATACTACGCTGTCATATGCAGGGTTGCTTCCCCTTCCTGCAGCCACATCCCATGCCGGGAGAGGAGCATAGACTTCTAACCCGCACTCCTGAGCAGAGAGTGCATATGGAGCAGGTCCCAAATATATCATCCCTTTTTAGCATGCAGTACTAGTTCAACCTGAGGATGGGGCACCTGCTTCCATGGATGAGCAACAGAGACTGAAGAGGCTCAAGAATTATGACCCTCCAATTTTCAGCAGATTAGCTACAGATGATGCTTTGGGATTTCTGGAGGATAGTCACTGCATCTGCACTATGGGTATTACTGCCTCGAGCAGAGTTTCTTTCGTAGCTTTCCATCTTCGAGGAGCTACCTATGATTGGTGGCATACCTTTGAGTTAAACAGTTTGAACAAGGCTGTCACTCTGATCTGGGCGCTATTTTCAGATATATTTCGAAGGGAGTTTGTTCCTCAGAGCCTCAGGTATGCATGGAGTGTTAGTATTTGCGTCAGGGTGCTATAACTGTTTATGAGTATGCCATCCATTATACTAGTTTAGCCAGATATGCACCGGCCTTGGTTGCTACTGTCCATGAGAGGGTTTGCCAGTTTATTGAGGGTCTAATTCCATCCATAAGATCTAGCATGGCTCGGAAGTTGGAGGTGGATATACCTTATCAGCAGGTAGCGAGTCCAGAGAGTGAGAGGGGAGAGAGGCTAGGAGGTTTTGAGAGTTGGGTCACTACTCTGGTACCCGTACCTAGCAGCAAGGCGTCATGGTAGGGGAAATATGGGTTGCCCAGTTCATTCATCTCTTTCTTCATCCAGCAGTACTCCAGCTCCTCCTAGATCTTAGGAGCCTTACTATGCACCTCCGGTTTCTAGTGCGCCTCCTGCGCGGGGTGCTTTCAGACGCCAGTCTAGCAGGGGTGGATCCAGTCAGTCACAGCTGCTGCGCCCTCCCACATCTTGTTTTGAGTGCGGGGACACCTACCATGTATTGAGGGAGTGTCATAGTCTTCGGACGAGTGCACCTCCGCAGCATTCTCAGCCGCAGCGTGCCCAACAAGATTCTCAAGCTATTGTTCCAGCTCCAGCTGCTACCCCATCTTGCCAGCATGCCAGGGGTGGAGATCAGAAAGATAGAGGTCACCCTCGAGGGAGGGGCCGAGCCAGATATTATGCGATTCCTACTCGCTTCGAGTCTGTTGCCTCCGATTTTGTTATCACACATATTATATTAGTTAGTCATAGAGAGGCATCAGTTTTATTCAATCCAAGCTCTACCTATTCTTACGTGTCATCTTATTTTGCTCCGTATTTAGGTATAGCCCGAGAGTCATTGAGCTCTCCTATTTATGTTTCTACTTCCGTGGGAGATTCTCTTGTTGTGGACCACATTTATCGGTCGTGTTTGATTACTATTTGTGGTTTTGAGAGCAGGACAAATCTTTTATTGCTCGATATGGTTGATTTCGATATTATCTTCTGCAAGGATTGGTTGTCACCCCATTATTCAATTCTTGATTGTCACGCTAAAATCGTGATGGTGGCTATGCCAAGTGTTCCGCGTATTGAGTGGAGTGGTATGTTAGATCACACTCCTAATAGAGTTATCTCTTTTCTTAAATCTCAGCGTATTGTTAAAAAGGGGTGTGCCGCATATTTGGCTTATGTGAGAGATGTCAGTGTTGATACCCCTTATGTCGATTCTGTTCCAGAAGTACGAGACTATCCCGATGTATTTTCGGCTGATCTTCCGGTCATGCCGCCCGACCGGGACATTGATTTGTTGCCAGGCACTCAGACCATATCCATTCCTCCTTACTGTATGGCTCCTTCAGAGTTATAGGAATTGAAGGATCAGTTAAAAGATTGCTTGATAAGGGTTTTATTCGCCCCAGTGTTTCACCGTGGGGTGCTCCTGTTTTGTTTGTGAAGAAAAAAAGATGGTTTTATGCGTATGTGCATTGATTATCTTCAGTTGAATAAGGTTACAGTGAAGTAAAAATTTCCTTTGCCTCGTATTGGTGATCTATTTGACCAGCTTCAGGGTGCACATGTGTTTTCTAAGATTCATTTGCGCCCAGGTTACCACTAATTGAAGATTCGAGAGCCAGATATCCCGACGATTTCTTTCAGGACTCGGTATAGTCACTACAAGTTCCTTGTTATGTCATTTGGGCTGACCAATGCCCCAGCAACTTTTATGCTTTTGATGCACATTGTATTCAAGCCCTATCTCGACTCGTTCGTCATTTTTTTCATAGAATATATTCTTGTATACTCCTGGAGTAGGGAAGATCATGAGAAGCACTTGAGGACAGTACTTCAGACCTTGAGAGAGAAGAAATTATATGCAAAGTTCTTAAAATGTGATTTTTGGTTGGGTTCTGTGGCATTCCTAGGCCACGTGGTATCGAGTGAGGGAATTCAGGTGGATTCGAAGAAGGTGAAGGCCGTGTAGAGTTGGCCCAAGCCCTCATCAACTATAGAGATCCGCAGTTTCCTTGTCCTGGCGGGTTGTTACCGTGATTTTATGGTGGGGTTCTCATCGATTGCAGCCCCTATGACCAGACTGAACTAGAAGGGTGCTCTTTTTCAGTGGACAAATGAGTGTTAGGCGAGCTTTCAGAAGCCCAAGACAGCTTTGACATCAACCCCTTTTTTGATATTGCCTACTGGTTTGGGGTCCTATACAGTTTATTGTGATACCTCACGGGTCGGACTTGGAATGGTGTTGATACAGGATGATAGGGTGATTTCGGATGGTTTTGAAGTTGAAAAGTGCAGCAGTTTTTAGGCTTTAGGTATTGCAGACGGGTTGCTCTATGCAATCGCAGGTATGGAATTGCGATCGCATAGAAAATTGGGCTGCGGGCTTGAGTTTGTTCAATGCGATCGCGAGAAGGGCGATGCGATCGCATAGGTTGAGGTCATGGTTCTCTGCGATCGCTGAGGGGAGGCTTCGCTCATGTAGGTATGGGCAACGAAGGTATGCGATCGCAGGTAAGAGGTTGCATTCGCATAAGTCAGCGGGGAGGCCTGGGAAGGATGATCTATGCGATCACAAGAGTTGTTACGCGATCGCATAGAGGAAGTCAGAGCTGGGCATAGGGGTTTTATTATCATTTCATCCGCGAGTCTCTTCACTTTTTCATCCATTTTTGCAATATCTTGAGAGCTCATTGACGGATTTTGAAGGGAGTTTCACGGGGAAGTGATTGGCGGTAAGTCTCGTGACCTTATTACATCATTTTATTGAAGATCCAACCATACATTCTCTGAAATTGGTGTAAATATTTAAGAACTAGGGCTTGAAATTTCAAATGAAAATTTGGGAATTTGGAGGAGCATTTGGACTCCGATTTTGATGAATTTTATATGTACGGACTCGTAGCAAGACGAGAATTCTGAAAATGTAAATTTTGTAATTTTTCGAGAAGTGGGCCCGAGGCTCGGGTTTTGCCAACTTCGTGTTTTTGGGTGTAATTCGAGTTATTTCGATTGGGTTGCTTTCCATTAGCCCATTTTGATGTATTCCTATTGGTTTTGATCAGATTTGGCATCCTCGTAGGTGGATTCTGGAGGGAAAGGCATGTCGAGCTAGTCTACGGCCGGCTAGAAGTGACTTAAGCAAGTAAATACTGTTCTGAGGGTTTGAAACCCCGGACTTTAACATCGTAACACTATGCTGAGGTGTGACACGCACTCCATGATAAGTGCGGGGTTGGATAGTGTTGGGAGATTGTGAGTTGGTCCATCCTGAGGGAATTTGTACTGTATTGTCGTATGATACGCATATTGTGATGACTATTATTGGGATTTATGCCGTGTTTGGGGCCTAGTGCCGACATGTGATATCCTTTGAGAGTTGGTATTACATTTTTAGCATGATTGCATATCATTTATTATCAGTCCATGGTTCTAAAACATTGTTTTCGAAATCTAGCCGTATTTCAAATGTTCAGAACTCATATGTTATCTTTTAAATGTATTTCGGCTGAAGATCATTGTTTATAACTGCCCAAGGGGCTTATGATATATTTTCTGGACCAATTTTGGGTGGCTCGAGCTGTGCGCTGCAGCGGCGATTAGAAACAGTGGTAACACGGAAACTGTGTGATATAAGCGGTCAAGTAACATGGACTGGCGTGGTTATTGATTTTCGCCCCTAGATGGATGGTTTGATTATTCTCCATAAGATTTCTGGTTGAGTATCCGCCACGAGATGGCTTGTTATTGCGCTTGGACTGTAGGAGCCCCTCCAGAGTCTGTACACAACCCCCAGTGAGCGCCGTCGATGATAAATGATATGTTTGGCTCGGGATGCACACCGTACTGGGTACTGGATTGTACCATCATATTGCATCGCATACCTGCATTTGCATCACATATATGTATATTGTTGTTCAGTTGTTCAGTTGCAAGTACCGTTATACACTGTTTTAGCTTACTTTGTGTGATTATTGGGTTTTCTTGCTTTCGGAGCTTTATTTACTGTTATTACTCACTGGGTCGGAGTACTCACATTACTCCTTGCACCTTGTGTGCAGATCCAGGGCAGTCTCAGGCAGAGTAGATCCTGCGGCGGTTAGCTTTGAGCAGTTCGGAGTGTCGAGGTAGTTGCACAGCGTTCGCAGCCATTGACTCTCCTTCCCCTATCCTTACTTCCTGTTTTCCCTTTGTACTTTCAGTTATAAACAAACTTGTATAAGACCGGGTTTTACATTTTAGAGGCTCTGACTTGTGACACATGTTCCTAGGTGGTTTATTGTTGGTTTTAGTATATTCCGCTCTGTTTTGGGTCTTAAATCTCTTTCGTTTTTAAGTTTATCATTTTTTATTGTCTTTCATATGGGATTATTGAAATTAAGGTCGGGCTTGCTCTGCCATATGGCCGGGCGCCACCAAGACCAGGTTTGGGCCGTGACAAGTTGGTATCAGAGCCTAGGTTACTTGGTCTCACGAGTCATAAGATGGTTTAGTAGAGTCTCGCGGATGGGTACATAGACGCCCGTACTTATCCTCGGGAGGCTACAAACCTTTAGGAAACACTTCATATTCTTGAACTCTTATCGTGCGGCTATGTTTATTTGAGAACTAAAACTTCTTATTCTATTCTATCGCAGATGGCGAGGACCCGCGCTACCGGACGTGGCATACGGCCCCCTTTGCCACCAGCTAGAGGATGTGGGCGCGGTCGTGGACGAGGTCGTGGGAGAGCAGCAGGGGTAGTACCAGTTGACCCACCTGTTGCTCTTGTTCAGGATCAACCCCCAGTTGTTGAGACTCCAGCAGCACCTGCTCAGGAACCAGCTATGCCTATTGTGATTTCGGGTCTTCAAGAGGCCCTAGCCCAGATTCTATCAGTTTTCACTAGCCTAGCTCAGGTGGTATCAGCTTCTACTGCAACGCTGGTTGCCCCAGTTGCGCTTGTTGCTCTAGTTCCACAGGTTGCTCCAGTTCAGCCGGTTGCTCCGGTTAAGGAGGTTATGGTTCCAACTATGTATGACGACGAGCGGCAACGTCTTGAGAGGTTCATCAGGTTGTTACCTACTACCTTCAGTGGTGCTCAGGGCGAGGACGCCCAGGGATTTCTGGACAAGTGTAGACGTATGCTTTGGTCTGCATGGATCTTGTAGTCCAGGGGTGTTTCTTTTGCTACATTTCAGTTCTCGGGTGCAGCTTTCAATTTGTGGGAGGAGTATGCGAGGCGTAGGCCGGTGGGTGCAGCGCCCTTATCATGGCAGGAGTTCTCCACTCTCTTTTTGGAGAAGTGGGTACGCACTCCCAGAGAGAAGAGCTGCGGAGACAGTTTGAGTACCTTCGTCAGGGTGACATGACAGTGACGCAGTATGAGATAAGGTTCTCAGAGTTACCTCGTTATGCACCATGGATATTCTCGACTAACCGGTACAGGATTCCGAGAAGTGCTCCGTCTAGGGGCCAGGTTTAGCAGTGCATAGGCCGCTCTTTCAGGCATCAGCAGCTGGCCCGTTCTGAGTATCGCAGGGCGCCTTCAGGACATGGTCATTAGGGTTCGCAGCCGAGTCAGTCTTCAGTGTGTGCACTCCCTGCACAGGGTTCATCATATGCTCCTCCAGCTCAGGGTTCTTCGACGCCGGGTGGATCGGCTAGTCATTGTGGTGTGAGGGGTTCCATTCAGTCTCCTTCTCTAGCTTCAGGCGGTTGCTTTGAGTGTGGAGAGTTTGGTCATATTAATAGGTATTGCCCTAGACTTCGTGGTGGTAGGTCTCAGCAGGGGGATCAACCCTCATCTTCTTCTTCATCTGTTTCCGCACCACCTCTGTCTAGTAAAGGTGGGGGTCAGTCTTCTAAAGGCCACCCCAGGAGGGATGAGCGGTTGAGTGGTGGTCAGTCTCATTTGCATGCACTCCCAGATAGGAGAGATACTGTTACTTTAGATGCAGTGATCACAGGTATTATCTCAGTTTGCCATAGGGAGGCTTCTGTTTTGTTTGATCCCGAGTCTACATATTCTTATGTGTCTGCTTACTTTGCCCATCATTTGGGGACTACCCGAGGGTGTCTCGCGTTGCATGTGCATGTATCTACTCCGGTGGGTGATACTATTATCGTGGACCATGTGTGTCGGTCTTGTCTTGTTACTATTGAGGGTCTGGAGACCCGAGCTGACTTGCTGCTTTTGAGCATGGTTGATTTTGATGTTATTCTTGGCATGGATTGGCTATCACCATGCCATGCTATCTTAGACTGTCATGCCAAGACACTCATGTTGTCTATCCCGGGTATTCCAAGAGTTGTGTGGCGTGGTTCGACTGATTATGTGCCCAGCAGGGTAATCTCTTTCCTAAAGGCCCAGCGGATGGTTGGGAAAGGATGTTTAGCATATCTAAGATTCGTGAGAGATGTTGGAGCTGAGGCTCCTAGTCTTGATTCGGTTCCCGTAGTGAGGGAGTTTCCTGATATATTTCAAAAAGACCTACCAGGCATGCCGCCGAACTGGGATATTGACTTTGGTATTGAGTTGGTGCTGGGCACTCAGACCATTTCTATTCCTCCCTATCTTATGGCACCAGCAGAGTAAACGGAGTTGAAAGAGCAGCTGCAGGAACTCCTAGATAGGGGGTTCATTCATCCGAGTGTGTCGCCGTGGGGCACACCGGTGTTATTTGTTAAGAAGGAGGATGGCACAATGAGAATGTGCATTGCTTACAGACAGTTGAACAAAGTGACAGTGAAGAACAAGTATCCATTATCTCGTATTGAGGATCTGTTTGACCAGCTTCAGGGAGCAAAGGTATTCTCGAAGTTTGATCTTCGTTCAGGCTATCACCAGCTAAAGATTAGAGATTTTGACATCATGAAGACAACTTTCAGGACGAGATATGGGCATTATGAGTTTCTAGTTATGTCATTTGGGCAAACTAATGCCCAAGCAGCATTCATGCACTAGGTGGACAGTGTATTTCGGCCGTATCTGGATACAACTGTGATCGTGTTAATTGACGATATTCTTGTTTACTAGCGTTGCCAGGAAGAGAACGCGCATCATTTGAGGGTAGTATTGCAAAGATTGAGAGATGAGAAGTTGTATGCAAAATTCTCCAAGTGTGAATTCTTTCTCAGTTTTGTTGCTTTTCTGGGACACGTGGTGTACAATGATGGTATTCAGGTTGACCCAAAGAAGATCGAGGCGGTGCAGAGTTGGCCTAGACTGTCTTTGTCTTATGAGATTTGGAGTTCCCTTGGTTGGCCGGTTATTACCGCAGGTTGTTCAAGGTTTTTCATCTACTACTTCGTCTCTGACGAAGTTGACGCAGAAGAATGCAGTATTTGTGTGGTCTGATGAATGCGAGGAGAGCTTACAAAAGCTCAAGTCATTGTTGACTACATCTCCAGTGTTAGTGTTGCGAACAACTTCAGGTTCTTATACTGTATATTGCGATGCTTCAAGGATTGGTGTTGGTTGTGTTCTGATGTAGGAGGGTAGAGTGATTGCATATGCTTCTCGGTAGTTGAAGCCCTATGAAAAGAACTACCCTATTCATGATTTGGAGTTGGCTGCTATAGTTCATGCTTTAAAATTTTGGAGGCACTATCTTTATGGAGTATCCTGTGAGGTGTATATGGATCATCGCAGCCTTCAGTACTTGTTCAAGCAGAAAAATCTAAATTTGAGACAGCGGAGATGGCTTGAGTTGCTCAAGGATTATAATATTACCATATTGTATCATCCGGGAAAGGCCAATGTGGTGGCCGACGCTTTGAGCCGAAAGGCGTTGACTATGGGTAGTTTGGCGTATATTCTAGTTGGGGAGAGGCCCCTTGCAGTTGATATTCAGGCTTTGGCTAATCTTATGGTGAGGTTAGATATTTCAGAGCCCAGTCGAGTGTTGGCTTGTGTGGTTTCCGATCTTCTTTGTATGATCGCATCAGGGAGCGCCAGTATGATGACCCGCATTTGCTTGTCCTGAAGAACAGGGTCCAGCATGATAATGCCAGAGATGTGACTATTGGCAGCGATGGTGTGTTGCGAATGCAGGGCTGGATTTGCATGCCCAATGTGGATAGGCTCCAGGAGATGATATTAGAGGAGGCCCACAACTCGCGGTATTCTATTCATCTGGGTGCCCCGAAGATGTACCAGGACTTGAGGAAGCATTATTGTGGAGGAGAATGAAAAAGGACATTGTTAGTTATGTGGAGATGTGTCTAAAATGTCAGCATGTCAAATATGAGCATCATAGACCCGGTGGTTTGCTTCAGCAGATGGATATTCCTGAGTGGAAATGGGAAAGGATCACGATCTATTTTGTGACCGATCTCCCTCGGACACCGAGGAAGTTTGATTCTATATGGGTAATTGTGGATCGGCTGACCAAGTCCGCACACTTCATTCAAGTTTGTACTACCTATTCTTCAGAGAGGTTGGCAGTGATTTTTATTCGTGAGATTGTCCGATTGTATGGTGTCCCGATTTCTATTGTATCGGATAGAGGTGCTCAGTTCACTTCTCAGTTCTGGAGAGCTTTTCATCGAGAGATGGGTACTCAGGTTGAGTTGAGTTCGATAATTCATCCTAAGACGGACGGACAGACCGAGCACACGATTCAGATATTGGAGGATATGTTGCGTGCTTGTGTGATTAATTTCGATGGTTCTTGGGAGGAGTTATTGCCCCTTGAAGAGTTTGCTTACAATAAAACCTACCAATCCAGTATTCAGATGGCGCCATATGAGGTTTTTATATGGGAGGCGGTGTAGATCTCTGGTCGGTTGGTTTGAGCCCGGTGAGGCTAGATTATTGGGTACAGATGTAGTTCAGGATGACCTAGAGAAGGTGAAGGTGATTTAAGAGCGAATTCGTACAGCTCAGTTGCGTCAGAAGTGTTATGCGGATCAGAGAGTTCGAGATTATCTTTCATGGTTGGCGAGAAGGTTTTTTCTGAAGGTATCAGCTATGAAGGGCGTTATGAGGTTCGGGCAAAAAGGAAGTTGAGTCCACGGTTCATAGGTCCTTTTGAGATACTTGGTAAGATTGGGAAGGTGGCCTACCAGCTTGGTTTGCCACCCAGACTATCGGGAGTTCATCCGGTGTTTCATGTTTCTATGCTTCGAAAGTATGTGGAGGACCCGTTCTATGTATTGGACTTCAGTTCAATTCAGTTAGATGATGATTTCACTTATGATGTGGAGCCAGTAGCCATTTTGGGTCATCAGGTTTGCAAGTTGAGATCTTAGGATATAGCAACGCTGAAGGTTCGGGGGGAGAGGTCGTCCCGTGGAGGAGGCTACCTGGGAGATCGAGCAGGAGATGCGGATCAGATATCCTCACTTGTTTACTGCTTCAAGTATGATTCTTGACCAGCTCGAGGACGAGTGTTTGTTTTAGTTGGGGAGGATGTATTTCATGTATTTCATCCCCGACATCCCCGTATGTTGATAGATGTGTTGGTTGATTTTGAGACGTGTTGGATTGAATTTAATTAGAAATGAGACCAATAGTCTCTTTAAGGAAAGCTTAAACTGGTAAAGTCAACCAGACATTAACTTGTGAGTTAGTTGCTCGGAATGGATTTCCGACGATTCGACTAGTTTCAGATGGTGATTAATGACTTGAGAGCGAAATCCGAATTTAATTTCGAGGTCCGGTGAAGAATTAGGCTTGAATTGGCTAAAGTTGAATTTTGGCGAATTCCGGTTGATAGGTGAGATTTTGATCTGAGGGTCGGAATGGAATTTCAGGAGTTGCAGTAGTTTCGATAGGCTATTTTTGATATGGCTGTAAAGGTTCAGGTCATTCGGACATCGGTTGGTTGGGTTTTGGATCGAATGCAAAATTAGAAAGTTATAGTTTATCTTAGAAGGAAATTCAATGATTTTTGTGATTTTTGATGTTAAAGATAGCGTTTTATTTGGCACTAGAAAGATTGAATGGAGTAATAAGTCGTGTTGGTGCTTTTGGTTGAGGTCCCGGAGGCCTCAGGGTGATTTCGGATGGTTGACGGATGATTTTAATTTTGAAAGGTGCAGTAGATTTTAGGCTTCAGGTGTTGCAGAGAGGTTTCTCTATGCGATCGCAGGTATGGCATTGCGATCGCACAGAAGACTGGGCTGTGGGCTTGAGTTTGTTCAATGCGATCGCGAGAAAGGCGATGCGATCGCATAGGTTAAGGTAATGGTTCTCTGCGATCTCAGAGGGGAGGCTGCGTTCGCGTAGGTATGGGCAGGGAAGGTATGTGATCATAGATACGAGGTTGCGTTCTCATAAGTCACCGGGAGGTTTGGGAAGGATGCACTATGTGATCGCAGGAGTTGTTACGCGATCGCATAGAGGAAGTCAGAGCGGAGCAGAGGGTTTTTAATATCATTTCATTCGCGAGTCTCTTCACTTTTTCCTCCATTTTTGCAATATCTTGAGAGCTCATTGACAGATTTTGAAGGGGGTTTCATTGGGAAATGATTGGAGGTAAGTCTCGTGACCTTAGTAAATCATTTGATTGAAGACTCAACCATAAATTCTCTAAAATTGGTGTAAATATTGAAGAACTAGGGCTTGAAATTTCAAATGAAAATTTTGGAATTTGGAGGAGCATTTGGACTCCGATTGTGATGAATATATATGTACGGACTCGTAGGAAGACGAGAATTCTGAAATGTGAATTTCGTAATTTTTCGAGAAGTGGACCCGGGGGTTTTGCCAATTTGGTGTTTTCTGGTGTAATTCGAGTTATTTCGATTGGGTTGCATTCCCTTAGACCATTTTGACGTATTCCTAATGGTTTTGATCAGATTTGGCGTCCACGGAGGTGGATTATCGAGGGAAAGGCATTTCGAGCTACTCTACGGCCGGCTAGAGGTGAGTAATGCAAGTAAATGCTGTTCTGAGGGTTTGAAACCCCGGACTTTCACATCGTAACACTATGTTGAGGTGTGACACTTACTCCATGATAAGTGCGGGGTCAGATACTGTTGGGAGATTGTGACTTGGTCCATCCCGAGTGAATTTATACTATATTGGCGTATGATACGCATACTGTGATGACTATTATTGGGCTTTATGCCGTGTTTGGGGCCTAGTGCCGACTTGTGATATCCTCGGGAGTTGGTATTACTGTATTAGTATGATTGCATATCATTTACTATCATTCCATGGTTTTAAAACATTGTTTTCAAAACCCAGCCGTATCAAATGTTCAGAACTCATATGTTATCTTTTAAAGGTATTTCGGCTGAGGATCATTATTTATAACTGCCCAAGGGGCTTATGATATATTTTCTAGACTGATTTTGCGTGGCTCGGGCTGCGCGCCACAACGGTGATTAGAAATAGTGGTAACACGGACACTTTGTGATATGAGTGGTCAGGTAACATGGACTAGCCTGGTTATTGATTTTCACCACTAGATGGCTGGTTTGATTATTCGCGACAAGATGGCCGGTTGAGTATTCACCACGAGATGGCTGGTTATTGCGCTTGGGCTGTAGGAGCCCCTCCGAAGTCTGTACACACCCCCAGTGAGCACGGCCAACGATAAATGATATGGGTGGCTCGGGCTACACACCGCAGTACTGGATTGTACCTCCATATGCATTGCATCGCATCCCTGCATTTGCCTCACATATATGTATATTGTTGTTCAGTTGTTCAGGTGCAGGTACTGTTATACACTGTTTTAGCTTACTTTGTGTGATTATTGGTTTTTCTTGCTTTTCGGAACATTATTTTACTGTTATTACTCACTGGGTCGGAGTACTCACATTACTCCCTGCACCTTGTGTGCGGATCCAGGGCAGCCTCAGGAAGAGTAGATCCTGCGGTAGTCAACTTTGAGTAGTTCGGAGTGTCGAGGTAGCTGCACGGCGTTCGCAGCCATTGACTCTCCTTCCCCTATCCTTACTTCCTTTTTTCCCTTTGTACTTTCAGTTATAAAAAAACTTGTATAAGACTGGGTTTTAGATTTTAGAGGCTCTGACTTGTGACACCTGTTCCTAGGTGGTTTATTGTTGGTTTCAGTATATTCCGCTCTATTTTGGGTCTTAAATCTCTTTCGTTTATGAGTTTATCATTTTTTATTGTCTTTCATATGGGATTATTGATATTAAGGTCGGGCTTGCTCTACCTTACGGCCGGGCACCACCACGACCGGGTTTGGGTCGTGACAAGTATCTTCTCGGATAGAGGTACTCAGTTTACATCACGATTTTGGAGAGCCATTCAACAGGAGTTGGGTACCCATGTGACTATGAATATATTATTTCAACCTCAGACGACGGACAGTCCGAGCGCACCATTTTGATTCTTGAGGATGTGTTCCGTGTTGCATGATTGAGTTCACAGGGTCTTAGGATGAGTTCTTGCCATTAGCTGAGTTCGCTTACAATAATAGTTACCAGTCCAGCATTCAGATGGAGCCGTATGAAGCCTTATTTGATAAGAGTTGCAGATCCCCGGTTGGGTTGGTTTGAGACGGGTGAGGCCAGGCTATGGCGCCGTCTGTCCGGAAGGTTAAGCTGATTCCGGACAGACTTCGTACAGCCTAGTCCAGACAGAAGAGTTATGATGGAAGGTTTGTGATGTTTTCTTTATGGTTGGTTAGGGGGTTCTGCTTTGGATCTCGCCAATGAAAGGCGTCATGAGGTTTGGGAAGAAAGGAAAGTTGAGTCTAAGGTTTATTGGCCCGTTTGAGATTTTGAAGCGAGTTGGGCAGGTTGCTTTTGAGCTTGCCTTACATCCCAGTTTGGTCGGGGTTCATCCTATATTTCATGTCTCGATGATTCACAAGTATCATGATTATCCCTCTCATGTGTTGGAGTTCACTTCACTCCAGTTGGACAAGGATCTGTCCTATGTTGAGGAGCCTGTGGCAATATTGGACAAACAGGTCCGAAAGCTCAGGTCAAAGGATATCGCTTCAGTAAAGGTTCAGTGGCGGGCTCAGCCGGTCAAGGAGGCGACTTGGGAGACTGACCGGGATATGCGCAGCTGATACCCTCATCTATTTGCTACTTTAGGTATGTTCTCTATGCTCATTCGAGGGCGAACAAATTATTATGTGTGGGAGGATGCAACGACCCCACTGGTCATTTTTGGAATTTACGGCACGTTTCCCCTCTTAGCTCCTTACCCTTAATTCATTTTGACTGTTTTAGTTTGCCGGTACGTTCAGTGTAGGATTTGGAGTGTTTCGGGATACTTAGTACCTAAGTGAGAGCTTAAGTATTGGAAAGTATTTCGTGATCAGAACAGTGTGAAGACGACCTCGGAATGGAAACCCGATGGTTTCGTTAGCTTTGTTAGGTGATATTGGGGTTGGGAGCGCGTCCGGAGTGTGTGTTGGAGATGCGTAGCTCATCTAGAATAGAAATTCCGAAAGTTAGAATTTTGAACTTCCGGCCCAATAGTGAATTTTTGATCCGAGGATCGGAATGGGATTTTCGGAAGTTGCTATAGCACATTCATGTCACTGGGACGTTTATGCATAGTTTTAGGTCAATCGAACGTGGTTTGGTTAGGTTTTGATCGAAAGCAAGATTGATTGAGTTTTGAAGTTTATAAGTTTAAATAATTGGTTAATTCGAGTTTCCGGCGTTGCTATAGGTGGTTAAAGATTGGTAAAAGTTCGAGTGATGTTATGGGTTATGTCCGTAGGTTTGGTTGAGGTCCCCGGGGACCTCGGTTGTGTTTCGGATGCTCAACGGAGCAATTTTGGGACTTAATGTGTTACAGAAAAAAATCCACCCAGGTGTTGCAGACACCAGCGCGACCGGAGTCATTTCCGAGGGTTTGCGCTGAAGCCGCGCGTCCGTGGTGCATTTATGTGCGGTACGCATGGCTAGGTTCAGAGAGTAGTATCTCCAGGTTGACCAGCGAGGCTGCGCACCAAAACAATGCGGTCCATGCTGGGTGGGTTCAGAGAACCACCTTTTCCCCTTCCTCGGCGTGGCTGCGACACATTTTTGTGCGGTCCGCGCCGGCCTTCTGTAAAGTATAAAAGGCCGGATTTTCAATCATTTTTCACTTTTTCAAAAACCCAAAACTAAAGAGCCGATTTTCCAAACAACTTTTCTTCCCCAAAATGATTGGTAAGTGATTTCTAACTTAATTTCCTTACTCCTTAACATCTTTTAACATGATTTCAACCTCAATTAAAGATTTTGTGAATGAGAATTTGGGGGTTTTTGTTAGAACTTTGGTTTTCTAAAATTTGGGGAGTTGGACCTCAATTTGAGGTCAAATTTCAAAACTAATCATATATTTGGATTCATGGGAGAATGTTTAACCGGTTTTTCGTATGAACCTCAAGTTTCAACCACGTGGGCCCGGGGGCATTTTAGATCTTTTTGGGAAAAACTTGTAAGAACTTTTCTCATGCATTGGGGTTAGTTTCAATAGTAGTTATTGATGCATTTTAGTAATTTGTGACTAGATTCGAGCGGTCTTGTGGTGAGTTTGAGGGGTAAAGCTGTACTAGAGGCTTAAGTTGAGTTTGGGAGCTTTCGATGTAAGTTGCTTGTCTAACCTTGTGTGGGGGACCTCACCCCTTAGGATATATTACTTGTCATTTTAAGTTCCTCGTTTAAGGGGTAAAGCTGCAAAAGAAATATCGTGCATTATCTTCATTTTTCATCCTCAAGCTGCATGTGTTATACTTGTCATCTTCAGATATTTGGAGGCCCTCTTTCATCTACCCAAAAACTTTATACCCTTCGGTACCTTTTTGAGCCTGTGCTGATTTCTTTGACTTCCCCTCTTTTGGAATCAAGTTATAGTCATTAAAAAGAATCAAAAAATAAAAACAAATTCATGCCCCCATAAGGTTTGTGTTAGAATGTTCACCCTAAATGAAAATAGAAAAAGTGAAGAAAAGGAAAAGATATAAAGAAAGAAAAGAAGTGAAAAAGAAAAAAGAATAAAGAAAAAGCGCAACAAAAAGAAAGTATTCTTTCAAACTGCATTCGACCTGATTCTTGTCACCACGTGATATGTAGGAAGCCTTACAGTTTGGTCACAACAAATAAAGTATTTCATAATCGCACAAAGTCAAGAGTAGGCAGTTTTTTTCAAAATTCCATCTCAAAAAAAAAAAAATAGAGTCGAATTCTCTTGTTTTAGAAAATGGGACAAAGTTTTAAAATGGATTCCAAAAGTAATAAATAAATCAACCTTGTTGTGTGAGTTATGTTGAGACTTTATGATATCCTTTCTTTCTACGTTGTCCAAAAGCGACATTATAGTCCAAAAAGACCTTCCAGATAATCTTTGAGAGTGTCGAGTTAGACATGCCAGGAGCATATGATATTTCTATCATGGTTAATGCCTTGTCATCTGCAGAATCAGAGGAGATAAGAAGAAAAGAACAAAATGAGAGAGTCTTAACGGTAAAAACCTTCACAGGCACCATAAAACGACAATAAGTTGAGAGAAAAAACAAAATAGGAGAGGCTTGATGGTGAAAATCCTTCGGGCGCTACAAGTTGAATAAGGATTGTCTCACAACCCAATTCCCATACCCGGTCGTGATGGCGCCTCTCGTGAACACAAAGCCAGCCAACTAACCCAAATCCTCTCTTTAACCATTTTTAAATATAAATGAACAGAAAGTATAACTTAATGGCATTAAAAACTATTAATTACAACCCAACATAACCTGACCGGGGTGTAACAAGTCACGAGCATCTAAAGAAGACTGAACACCACTACAGGGCTAAATATATTTATTTAAAATAAAAACTAGAGTTCAGAAGAATAAGTCTAGTGCCGCGAATGCTGGCCGTCATCCTGCTCAGCTACAATAGTAATTCCTTCAATCCGCTAATAGCCCGCCTCAGGGCTGACAATACCTGCAACTGCATGCAAGGTGCAGGAGTAAAGTGAGTACTCCAACTCAGTTAGTAATAAGTGTAAATAATAACTGAGCGGCAAGAAAACACATAAGATCACTCCATCATGCAATATGGTACAACACAACTCTTTATAGAAAACAGTAAGTCCGGGAGAACTCCTTTAGAAAATATCTGGCTCAGTTAAAATCCTCTTTTAGAATACCCTTTTTCCAATAGTCAAGTAAATGAATGCATAATCAGATAGTGCAAGTCTGAACATAAGACAGTTCCTTGGGCACAACATTCCATTAACAAATAACTCCAGGGATCTGGTAATAGTTCAAGAAATAGCATGTATGCCAATGATATGAGAGTGTTGAACGTCATCCCACATAGTACAGGCACAAACCAAAGCGTGAATGCAGTGCAATGCACATGACCGTTGTTGCGTGCAACCCGATCCATTTGGGTAACCGCGCTCACTATAGGGGTTCAGACTCCGGAGCGGCTCCTACAGCCCAAGCGCAATATCAATATCACACTGCTGAGGCGTGTAGCCCGATCCATACACAGTCCAGAAATGCACATATGCCACTTGGGCAGTATCAAAATAACAGTTCTCAGCTCAAAACATCGGTAAAATATCCTGCAGACGTTTTCGTCCCCACCAAGTCTTATACATACATCTCACAATACTAACATACTCATGACATGATTACCAAACTGCTATTCCGGCTAATAGGGGCAATACTAAACATATAAGTTCAAGACACCTACTCACACAATCATCACCTCGGTGCTCAAGCCATAGGCAAAGATCCGGCCTAATGTCCTCTAGACTGGCCCAACATACTCACGAAGATCATATCTCGCCCCTTGATTGGGGAATCACAAGCCATCATGAGACGTATACTACTGAGCGATAGCATGTGCACACAGACGTGTGGAAGGAATTTCAAAGGTTACATCTCAAGCTGAATCAAGTACGCACGATAACAATTCCAAGAAAGTTAAGTTATTCCTAAAGGTTCTGTAGCCTCCCGAGGATAAATGCAGACGTCTCTGTACCGATCCGCGAGACTCTACTAAACCTACTCATGAATCGTGAGACCTACTAACATAGGCTCTGATATCAACTTGTCACGACCCAATTCCCATACCCGGTCGTGATGGCCACTCTCGTGAAGACAAGGCCAGCCAACTAACCCAAATCCTCTCTTTAACCACTTTTAAATGTAAATGAATAGAAAGTACAACTTAATGGCTTTAAAAACTATGAATTACAACCCAATACAACCCAACCAGGGTGTCACAAGTCACGAGCGTCTAAAGAAGACTGAACACCACTTCAAGGCCAAATATATATGTAAAATAAAAACTAAAGTTCAAAAGATGAAGTCCGATGCTGCGAACGCTGTCGGTCACCCTACTCAGCTACAATGGTAATACCTTCAGTCCGCTAATAGCCCGCTTCCGGGCAGACAATACCTGCAACTACATGCGAGGTGCAGGGAGTAAAGGGATTACTCCAACTCAGTGAGTAACAAGAGTAAATAATAACTGAGCGGCAAGATAACACGCAAGAGTACTCCATCATGAAACATGGGACATCACAACTCTTTTTAGAACACAGTAAGTCCGGGAAAAACTCTTCAGAAAATATCTGGCTTAGTTAAAATCCTCTGTTAAAAATATCCTTTTTCCAACAATCAAGCAAGTGAATGCATAGTCAGATAGTGCAAGTCCGCACATAAGACAACCCCTTGGGAAAAACACTCTATTAACAAATAACACGGGGATCTGGTAACGGTGCAAGAAATAACATGGATGCCAATGATATGAGAGTGCTGAACATCATGTTACGTTGTACAAATAGGAACCAATGCATGAATGAAATACAGATGACCACTGCGACGAGCAGCCCGATCCATTTGGGTACTCGCGCTCACTGTGGGGGTTCAGACTCCGGAGGGGCTCCTATAGCCCAAGAGCAATATCAATATCACACCGCTGTGGCGTGGAGCCCGATCGATGAACAGTCCAGAAATGCACGTAAGCCACTTGGGCAATATCAAAATAACAGTTCTCAGCTCAAAACGTCCGTAAAATATCATTTAAGTTTTCAAATCTTAGAAAGATGACTGAGTTTGCAAAAAATTACTTAAAACCTTGGACTGAGATCAAATAATATGCAGAGAAATGCAACAACAGTGATATAAATCCCTGAAGGATTCAAATAGTCGGCACGAATCCCAACATATGGAAATCAGCCCAAGTCATGATAATGTTAAGTAGTTTTAGTAAAATATGTAGTAATTTCAACAATCGGGACTGACCGAGCCCCGATCCCCAACAGCGCTCTACCCCCGCCCATATGCGGCGTGTAAGTCACCTCAATAAAGCACTATGATGTGCAAATCCGGGGTTTCAAACCATCAAGATATGGTAGATTAATCGACCATTTGAAAGACTCGAAGTTAGGTCCATTTACTTTTTTTGGTGCATGCTTTTGTTTCAAGATGGTAGAGTTTGTTTGAGCTTTCCAATTTGGAATTGAGGGGTTTTCGGTTAGTTGGGCGAGGCCTTGTTCGGGGTTTCGCTTTGCAATTTCGGCATCTCAGTCCGACGATTGTTGCTTTTTTATTTCAATTAATTTGTAAATTTTCAGCTTTATTCATCAATATAAAGGTCCATTCGAATCCATTTTTTAGTATTTGTATTTAATTTAAGTATACACTTTCTTTGATATATTATTGTTTCTATCTACTCATGACCGATTTCATTTTCTCTAGGGATAATAATTGATATTTTTCCTATTAATTGTGTACCAATTGCGTATTGTTTGGGTTATATATTGGTTTTAAAGATTAATTCGTTTGAGTACATATAAGTTTGGTCGGACGATTTCTGTTAGATATGCTATGGGAGATATAAGTGAGTTCTTAAATTGAATAGACGAAATTGGAGTTATTTCTTTCTTGGCAAGAAATAAGAATAGGCCATGAGTTTGCCAAGCCAGAAGAATGTACAACTCTTAAGCCTCGTGATAATCCAAAAGTTAGGAATATAATTCAAATGCACTAAGTTCTTTAGGCAAAATTAAATAACTTATCGTGGCTATGGTACGGTTCCCGTAATAGAGTTACGATATAAAAATCCTAATTTGAGTGTGCGTTTCACGCGATTCGACCACAACTTCAAATAATAATAAAATTAACATGTTGTAGATCGTGGGTCGTTTCACATGACATGATTCACAATATATACAAAAACAAATGAGTGCGCGATATCGCGATTTGTTCGAACAAATTCCATAAATACTAAAAGCGTTTGATTGAATAATTGAAAGTGGTCAAAATTTAAAAATCCACAATAGGTTCTAAATATAATTAATAGTTGCGCGATCGTGCTAAAACCACGGTGCTCGGGAGTGCCTCGCACCTTTTTTTGGGTTAACAGAATTTTTTATCGGTCTTCTGTGTTCGCAGACCATAAATAAGAGTCAATTTTCTTGATTTGAAATTTTAAAATAAACTGATGACTTGGGACACCTTAAATTATCTCAAGTGACGACTCTGAAATTAAATAAATAATCTCAATTCGATTAATGTCACTTTAGTTGAAAAAATTCCCTACCATTTAGGAAAAAAGAGGTGTGACAAGGGTTACTTTGACATCTGCCATGCATTCCTACTGCAAAAGCAGTATACATTCTAGTATAGACCTGTGCATACATATGGCTCCCAACGAACGAAACATAGGGAATGTCTTTCATTTGCTCCTTTTCCAATGCATTTTGTGGATATTAATTCAATGAGAATTTGTTATCTTTAATTATGTGTGTTGCTATAGGTGAAAAATTCTTTATCTCGAATCTTTCCAGAATTCTTTCAATGTAGGTCCTTTGAGACAGTCCATGTAATTATTGGGTTTATCTCTATGAATATCTAGGCCAAATGACATAAGAGGCTTCACCCATATCCTTCATCTTAAAATTCCGGATAAGGTAGTGTTTAGTCTCGTGCTACAATCCTAAATCACTACTTGCAAGCAAAATGTTATTCACATATAGAACAAGAAAACTATATTTGCTCCCACTTATCTTACGGTATGATGTTCTCCGTAAATCCAAATGAAGAAACAAGATTATGAAATCTACTATACCATTGGTGGGAAGCCTTCTTTAGCCCATAAATGAATTTATTCAACTTACAAACAAGGTGACTTTTGTCCTTGTTACAAAATCCTTTAGACTGACGCATGTATACCTCCTCTTTAAGATCTTCATTCAAAAAAGGTGTTTACACATCCATTTGATGTAACTCTAAATGAAAATGAGCTACTAATATCATGATTATTCTCAATCAATTATTCTTTGATATTGGAAAGAAGGTTTCATAGTACTAGTAATTAATGCCTTCCCTTGGAGTAAAAACCTTATTACAAGCCTGGCTTTATATCGTTCGATATTACAAGATGAGTTTCTTTTTGTTTTATAACCCCATTGGGAACCTATTGTAGAGGCTCCATTTCGTAATTCGACGATATCCCAAAATTAATTTTTTACCATAGATTCTAACTCTATTTCATGGCATCATACCAAGGTGTGGAGTTTTTCCCACTCATGGCTCGTGAAAACGAGCATGGATCATCTTTTAGTCCAATATCATAATCGGACTCTTGGAGATATGCAATATAGTCAATATAAATTGTTGGTTTTTGTACTCTTGAGGATTATCTTACTCCCATTGGTTCTAACACTTCTTCAGTGGGTTCAGGTAAAATGGGTTGATCTTCGTGTGGCTTCTCAAGTAGTGGTGGCTATTGAACTTGCTGTTGTTAATATAATTCATGAGAATTTTTCTGATCAACATTCAAGTTCCCAATAAATAAAGGTACCACAAATGGTTTCCTTATTTCTTGAAGTTCCACCTTTTGAGTCAAAACCACTTCCACTTTCTTCATGTTCCTCAAGAAATTTAGCATTTCTAGCCTCAAAACTTTTAGGAGAATGGAAAAATCAATAAAATCTAAATCCTTTAGGTTTAACCTCACAGCCTATAAAATAACCGCTTATTCTGTCATCCAACTTCTTTAGTTGTGGATTATAAACCCACTTTAGTTGGACATCCCCAAACGTGTAAATGATTTAAATTAGGTTTCCATCCTTTTCATATCTCAAAAGGTGTCTTGGTAACAGCCTTGGGTGGAACCCTATTTAAAATATGTACAACAACTTTTAAGGTTTCACACCATAAGGATAAAGGTAAACTTGATTTGTTAATCATGCTTCTTACCATGTCCATTAATGTCCGG
Organism: Nicotiana benthamiana; assembly: GCA_034376525.1. Lineage (NCBI taxonomy): Eukaryota > Viridiplantae > Streptophyta > Magnoliopsida > Solanales > Solanaceae > Nicotiana > Nicotiana benthamiana. The sequence goes on along the minus strand of CM067323.1, from coordinate 102,450,689 downwards.
TTCCTTCTTTCTGCCACACCATTTTGTTGTGGTATTTCTGGCATGGTATATTGAGCAATAATACCTTCACTTTTAAGGAACTCAGCGAATGGACTCTTAGCTCGTCCCTTATCTGTGTACCTATCATATATTCTCCAACCCTATCAGATCTTACAATTTAGATCTGAGCACCAATTTGTTTCTCTAATTTTATTTTGTAAAGTTTAAAAGCATCAAGTGCTTCTAATTTGTTAAACAGAAAATAGAGATACATATATCTTGAATAGTCATCAATAAATGAGATAAAATATCTCTCACCATTCAAGCAATGGATAGGAAAAGGTCCATTGATATCTGTATGTATCATCTCAAGCAATTAAGAACTCTTTTTGACACCTTTAGTTGATTTGTTGGTATGCTTACTCTTTATGCAGTCCACACAAGTTCCAAAGTCAGAAAAATTAAGAGCTATTAGAACTCTATCATTAACCAGCCTTTTGACTCTATCAATAGAGATGTGTCCCAATCTCTTGTACCAAAAATGTCACGACCCTATCCAATCACTGGTCCACCATGAAACATCTCAACTCACTAAGATCAAAATCGACAACCGCACGCAATTTGATTTCTAGAACCAAAGCAAATCATCACAACCACGGCAAAGCAATTGACATAACATTACACAAACCCGAAAGGACACAAGCGATACGACATCCGCCGAGCAATACCCAATACTCTTCCCGCTTGAATTCCACTAAGAGACCGCGATAAAATCGCAACATGTATGCCTAAGACCAACAAATTCCAATGCCCCGCAACATGAAAAGATAACTTATAGATCTTCCCAAATCACTAATAAGTTCAATGATAATTCGAATCAACACATTCCTCAACAATATCACTCGGAATCAACTAAGTCGACTCGAGTTAGAACACATATCCATATTGGCCTACCAATGAACCCCTTGTCAAGGAGTTTCTGAAGTTGTTCCTTCAACTCCTTTAACTCTGACGGTGCCATACGATACGGTGCCCGGCACCAAATCAATACCGAAATCAACAACCCTGTCCAGCGACATGCCCAGCGACAGGAAACACATCCGAAAAATTCCTCACCACCGGAGCTGAATCAATGGTAGAAGTCTCTCCACTGAAATCCATCACGAAGGCTAAATAAGAATGACAACCCTTCCCAGCCATCCGCACCATACTGGGTACATAATCTACCGAACCTCACCATCCAATCCGTGGCATCCCCGGCATAGCCAATGCTGCCGCCTTACGCAACAACCCAGAATAACACGACTTGGAGCCAACCAGTCAATACCCAATATCACACCAAAATCTAGCATACTAAGTAATAAGGATCCACTCGGGTCTTAAACCTCCAATAGTTACCACACAAGACTGATATATACGGTCCAAAACCATGACCTAGTCTGTTTATGAGAACTCCTAGTCTCCAAATCCATATAACACGCGAATCACCATATCTGATCCCACTTACCGTCAGAATATACAACACACCTCTAATACCCAATCATCATACGCGAGGTAATCCTATAATTCTTCTATACCACCAAGCAAACTCGAATATCAGCAGTCGATCCCACAAGAGAGTGCCCAATACTAATGAAGTATCACCAACATAATCACATTTCCCTTTTTTTGAAACAAATGCCCTCATCAAGCTACACCAATTAGTAATATCATTTCCCTAATCATCTCAATCTACCAGTTCTGCCTAAGAATTTTATGGCCTTCCTTTCAGAACTAAATTGTGACCTTATACATGCAAATCCCAGTCTTACAAAACATACCGCATACACCATACCATCCTAGAATAAACATGAGAACTTCATATCCCTTCCAAGACACAAGCAACTACTTTCTCACTAGACAAGAACTTTCTATTGATCTCATCCAGAAGAAAATCACTATACATCCCATGCTCCTCACGCTCGTAGCAAATATACACCTCTCACCATGGTTGAAACCATCAAGAACTTTCTGAATTCCATTTTCACAAAAGTAAACCGTCAGGACTGAATCCTTCTAACTCGACCAAGCTACGCAGGCCACTAAACACCAAGAGCATTGTCGCAAAACACCTGTAGAAACGCATTACCTCGTAAGCGTCCAAAGAACTAATCATATACTTACCATTCTGATCCGGCCTACTACCAAGCTATCCCATCTATCCAAGTTCCTTCTGATTTACCTTCAACTTGATACTGCTTCTTACGATAACACCATAACTCCTCAACCTAGACTCACCACATGAGACCCAAGCATAAAACCACATCGTCTAAGGCTCATAACATTAAGAACTTTTCATACCGGAGGAGTATTCAGGGGGGGTACTGCAGAACATGTGCGCAAGCCGATGGACACTCTCTTAAATATTCTCAAACACACCACAGTCAAATACCTACCATGAAGTGACTCCCTACGAATCCAAAGCCATTACCTTTACCTTCCTGATACTAATATATAGATTCCCCTAATGATATAGTAATACAACGAGTCTTGACACCCTCCAATGAAAACCTTAGTTTCTAGCCAATTATACAACCTGAAAACCTCCAATTATTACATGTAAAATCTTGAACCCACTAGAACCATTATCGAGAGTCATAAACTTTACTCAAACCACAATTAGACCGATCAAACGGACCGGATGACTCGTGCTCCAATAGCACTCTAACACCATGGAGTACAACCTTACCTTAATGCAAACAAGCAACCTCCTGTTCTATGCACTGTACATCCTTTACCAGTAACAACTCAAGTCATCCCATGATTCTCATACACCCATGAAGCATATCATAACCTTTATTGATTATCCCGTAGGCTTCAAACCGGAACCAACATAACACATAACCATGCAATCAACTAATTAATGACTGACTCCCCCACTTGGCTCAAAGCTATAGATCAAAACACACAATAACTCATAATGCATATACTTTATTACTACCATAATACCGTAGTAAGATTAAACTCAGTCCTTCATATACTCGTGAAACACAGACCATCTAGTACTTTAAATCTTCTGCAAAATCTCACATTCACCCTTGTATCAGTCAAGCCCAATCTCTTAAGAGACCCAAATTTAAATTGCAACCCATATATTTTACTGGTAACATATATCTTCCAATAAACGACATGAAGGATCACACAAACTTCAGAAAACTTTGCAGGAGATAACCCACCTGCTTCCCCTCAAACTAAAATCTCTTTATAACCTTCCACCATTATAAACATTATGTAGTCACATAATCTCCTGAGTCTGAACTCATATCACAATGTAAATTTACTTCGCTTTCCAACTAGGCAACATGAAAAGGTCCTTCAACATGCCCACGACTTGGGATATACATCAAATCATGATGGGAACCAAGCACCAGATAGTTCTTACTACCCCCAAGCAGACCCTTCTTGTCTCGTTCAAATCATATGTACACATTTCGTAGTCACATCATACTTATCACATCGCTATCCAGTCATCAGTCCCACTAATAGGGACACTATCAGACATATAAATCCAAAGAACATGCTCACCCATCAACACCTCAGTTCTCAAGCTATAGGCAAAACCCGGCCTCAAGTCATCAAGACTGACCCAACATCAACACATAGAGATCATACCTTGCCTCTCGATCTGGGAATCACAAGCCATCAATACATATCTAATACTGAGCGCTCATACGCGCAACAAATGAGTGGAAGGAATTCAAGGAGTTATATTTAAAGATTAATCAAGGACACACGATAAGAATTCAAAAATATAAAGTTTTTCCTAAAGGTTCTGCACCCTCCCGAGGACAAGCACAGATGTCTCCTTACTTATCCGCGAGACTTTACTAAACCTGCTCATGACTCTTGAGACCTATGCAATCTAGGCTCTGATACCAACTTGTCACGACCCTAAAAGCAACCCGGTTGTGATGGCCCTATCGTTAAACTAGGGCAGCCGACAAAACTCCTGAATTAATCATTTAATCAATAACAATCATTTTTAAGCCATTAATTGATCAAGTGTCTCATAATGTAAGTCTAAATAAACAATTCAGAATAAATACACAAGCCCGACATCGGGGTGTTACAACTCACGAGCATCTACTAAGGTCTTAATACAATAAGGAGTCTAAAAATATACTAAATACAGTCTATGAAAGACAATAGAGAGAAAAGTAGTGCTACAAATGTCGGACAGCTATGTCGCTAACTCTGACGACTCTGCCACTGAGTAATCAGCACCCGCAACCGGGTTCAAAAATACATAAATCTGCACATAAGATGTATGAAGTAATGTGAGTATGCCAACTCAGTAAGTAATAAAAGTAAATGAAAGCTGAGCAGTAAGAAAACACATAAACCACATCAAATCACTGCAAAAAATGCAGGACATTTCCAACACAGTACAGAAATTGTTTACTTCAAAAAGCATGCTCAGTTTCGGTAAAACCATTCTAAACAACTTTGATTAGTTTCAAACGAGTGATTAAAACAATGAGTAAAAATGATAGCAAACGTAAGAAGCCCCTCAGACAAAACATGTATCATAAACCGCCCCTCGAGCATAGTATAAATAGAACCATCCCCTTGGGATACCTCAATATAACTCGTAATCAGCCCGTCTGGCATAACATGAATCAGGAACCGCTTATCGGGCAACAATATGAATAGCCAATATCCCCTCGGGTAACATTATGAATCAACAACAGCCCCTCGAGCTACATCACATCACTCACACTGGTACCCGCACTCACAAGGGTGTATAGACTCTGGGAGGGGCTCCTTACAGCCCAAGCGCAATAACAACACATCTTGTGGCATAATCAAATAGGCTTTCTGCCTCATATCAAGTCACCCCGTGGCGTAACAAATCAGGCCCCTAGGCTCATAGTCATAAATTAGTACAACACCGATGTAGTGAACGACCCGATCCCACAGAATCTTCACAACACAGGCCGTCGGCCTCGCTTAGTCAGAAATCTCTCATGCCACTCGGGCAACAGTAAAATATGATGCTCAACCTAAAATATTATTTAAAATGTCAAAACGGAGTAAATATGGTTGGTTTATCAAAATAGTAGAATACAACATGGCTGAGTACAAATATGAAGTCAAAACAGTGAGGAATAGTAATAAAAATCCCCTAAGGATCCAAAGTAGTTGGCACGAGACACAAATATGGCATTCAACCAAAAATACGATGATAGCAAATAGTTTTTGATCAAATACGTAGTTAAACTGTATGGACTAAATCACAAACCCCAACATTGAACGATCCGACCCTCGTCATCTAGCGTGTGCGTCACCTCAAAGAAGTACAACGATGTATAATCCAGGGTTTCATGCCCTCACGACAGACATTTACAATCATTACTTACCTCTATCCGGTCCGAACTTTGGCATGCGATGCCTTTGCCTCTCGAATCGTCCCCTGGATGCAACAAGTCTAACCAAAAATAGATTTAAACCATCAAAATATGCTAAAGAAACAAAAACCACTCGAAAATAACTAATTTACATAAAAAAAACCCCGAAATTGACCAAACCTGTCCCCGGGCCTACGTCTAGAAATCCGACAAAAACTTATATCAATGGAATCCTTATTCTCCCACGAGTTCATTCATATTAAAAATAAAAAAACTGCCCACAAATAACCCCTCAAATCCTCAAGTCAAGGTCTCGTATACCAAGCCCTAGTTACCAATTTTTAGCCCTTAATTTCGGTTAATTTCAAGCCTAACCTGTAAAATAATTCCATAGGATCGATTATTAGGTTAAAAAATCTACCTCTCAATTTTGCCCCTTGAATACCTCTTCAAAATCTCCCAATCCAACTTTAAAATGGTGGAACACGGCTGAAATTTTTGAAGGCAAGCTTATGTAGCTTCTGGCCTAGGAATTCTGCACCTGCGGCCTCAAACTCGCACCTGCGAAAGTCACTTATCCACCCAAAACCACATCTGCGTTCAAATACCCGTAACTGCGCTATAGCAGGTGTGCTCAGCTCTCCGCATATGTGGCTCCTGCCCTTCGCGTCCTTGTCTGCATCTGCAGTGTCACACATGCGGCCCCAATCCGCAAGTGCGGAAATGACAGAAGCAAAAAATCTGCAGCTACAGTCCAACTCCAACTCATTCTTCCACCATCCAAAATCATCCCAAAGCCCTCGGGACCTCAACCAAACATACCATCAAGTCATATGCCACTATACACACTTATACCAATCTCCAAAACACCTAAAACAACATGGAATCAACCAAATGACATCGGATTTAAGCCTAAGGTTCCAAAAACTTTTAAAATTCGCTTTCGATCAAAATGTCTATCAAACCTTGTACGAATAACTTGGAATTTGGCACACACATAAAAAAAGACATAACAGACATACTCCAACTTCCGAAATTTCATTCCGACCCCTATATTATCAACCAGAAAACACCAAAATTCAAAATTTCGCCAATTCATGCCTAAATCTACTCGGGGCCTCCAAAACACATTCCGATCACGCTCCTAAGTCCCAAATTATCTAGCAGAGCTAATCAAATCATAAAAATTCCAGTCCGAGATCATATACTAATAAGTCAAACTTGGCCAGACCATTTAAATTCTAAGCTTCGAACTGAGAATTGTTCTTCCAAATTCATTCTGATTACCCTTAAAACCAAAATTGACAATTTACATAAGTCATAATACATCACACGGGGCTAGTCATTCCTATGAACTGACGAGAAAAGTGCAAAAGCTCAAAATAACCGGTCAGGTCGTTACAAATGAATTGACTAGTATAAGGAAATACATTGAAGTTAATCTGTGGGCATAAAATAATTTCCAAATTAAAGGTTTAATTACTATCTCATTCCAGTTGATTTCACCAAAATGGTTTTCTCCCTGTAAGGCTGGGCTACCATTTTAAACAATGTTCTTAATCACTATCAACAGGATGAGATACTGTACAATGCACCCAAAGGCAGGCTTTAATACCACGATGTAGAGTTAAAATACGTACACAGAGTTGTCGCAACGGAAATTAAATAAAGAGCATACCTTCAGCGATAGTTGTTCATGTATCGTAGAGTCGCCTTGCAAGAACTTTGAAAGAAAACCAATGGAGCTTTTTAGCTTGAGCCTATCATAGGATGTCAGATTGATAGGATCACATGCGTATTTCCAGGCAGGCTAGAGACTTTTAAGCAAATATTTTAACTTAGGAACTTCTCCATAAAATACGGTTGCCCTAACTCTTAATAAAAACTAAATCATTAAACCGAAGAAGCTAATACCATATATGCATAACTATAAATATTATCTGATATAAATTTTTCTTTGAGAGACAAAGTAAATTATTTATTACCTTATATGCGGGCCACATAAGAAGTCTTTAGAAGAGACGGTAAATTTCTGGCACGAATTCCAAGTTTTACATTCTTATATTTTTTTTTCCTTGTAAAAATTCAAGATTCTGCCACAGTAATATTATATTTCAAATGTGAAACTCGTAAATATAACAATTGTTACGATTCGATTATTTTGCTAGAGAAATAACTTGGAGTGATTTTTATTTTTCATTAAAATTGCAAATTTTGAGTGTAAATATCGAATATCCTATTCAATTACTAGAGTTTAAAATAGGTTGCTTTTATCTTCACGAATTATAGTAAAATAGGATCTTTGAACTCTAAAAATGAAAAAAACAAAACTAAAAGTGCTTCCCCTTTAATGTTATATGACGGAAAACAAAAATAAAGTAAAAAAAAAAAAAAGTCTGCTTTTTAGGATTGTAATGTTGGATAGTATGACTCCAATAATATGAAAAAGGAAATCCTTGTTATAAAATGAAAGCAATTTAGTAAAACATGAACAAGAAATATAATAATTTAGTGAAACATGAACAAGAAATGTACAGAAAGAGGGGAGAAGAGTTTTCTTCTTCTAATTGTGTGTACATTTTTATTGCACTTACATGGCCTTTTATAGGCATAAAAGTAAATATGATGAACATAAAATAGGAGATTTAATCATTAAGATATTCACAATATGGGCATCCAATGTAGCATCCAATGTAGTATCCAATGTACAAATTATTCATAACACTCCCACTTGGATGTCCATAGATAATGTGCCTCATTAAAACATTACTAGGAAAAAACCCTATGGGAAAAAAAATCTAGTGAAGGAAAAAGAGTACACATGTATAGAAATATGCCTCTTTGTTGCCTCGTTAAAAACCTTGCAAGGAAAATCCAGTGGGACAAAACCTTGTAAGAGAAAAAGAGTGCAACGCGCATTAACTCCCCCTGAAGAGAGCATCAATTCACCTCCTTGAGCCTTCGCATCCCAATCTTGTGCACTAGCTTCTTCAAGGTTGACGTCGGTAGGGATTTTGTGAATAAATCAGTCATATTATCACTTGAACGAATCCGTTGCACATTGATATCACCATTCTTTTTAAGATCATGTGTGAAAAAAAACTTTGGTGAAATATGCTTTGTCCTATCTCCTTTTATGAATCCTCCCTTCAATTGAGCTATGCATGCTGCATTGTCTTCATACAAAATCGTGGGTATATTGTCACATTTCAAACCATATTTGTCTCGAATATGATGTATTATAGACCTCAACCACACACACTCTGGACTTGCTTCATGAATAACAATTATCTCATTATGATTAGATGAAGTATCCATGATTGATTGCTTAGTCGATTGTCAAGATACGCCAATGCCCCCATATATAACACATAGCATATTTGTATGTGTTCGATAAATACCCCGCATCAGCATAACCAACAAGATTGGTATTGTAATCATTACCATAAAATAATCTCATATCGATAGTCCCTTTTAGATACTGCAATATGTGTTTGATTTCATTCCATTGTCTTTTTGTAGGAGTAGATATATATCTTCCTCGGACATTAGCTATGTCACACCTTGTAGTATTAGCAAGATACATTAGTACATCAATTGCACTAAGATATGGTACTTCAGGATCAAGAAGTTCTTCGTTATTTTCATGAGGTCGTAATGAATCTTTATATAAAGTGATCACACAACCATCAGGGTATTCAATGGATTTACTTTATCCATATAAAGTCACTTTAAAATATTTTCAGTGTATGTTGGTCGATGGACAAAATTTCATCTTTCATATTTGTAGACCATGATAAAATTTTATCTTTCCAAGATCTTTCATTTCAAATTAAACACTATGCTGCTTTATGATGCTCCCCGGGAGTTCTAATGATATTTAAATCATCAATATACACGGCGATTATAGCAAATTCAAATTCAAATCCTTTTATAATGGTACAAGGACAAATTGAATTATTCATGTACCCTTCTTTCAACAAGTATTTTCTTGGGCGATTGTACCATATGCGCCCATATTCTGTCAATCCGCATAAGGATTATTGAAGCCATATTTAATAAATTTCTTGAAAATCCTAATATGCTTCAGAACAATTTAAATCCTTCAATGATTTCCATTATACGCATATCAAGTTTTTTTATGTATTGCCAGATCAAAACCTGAAATGATTACATCCACCACAAGAAAACATGTCTCCTTATAATCAATGTCAGGATATTTTCAATCTTTCTGTAACACAAGTCGTCTTTATGTCTATCGACTTGACCCTTTTTCACACAAGAATACATTTATACCTCCAGTGACTTTATACTTTCATGTGTTGGGACTATCCATCCAACTTTATATTTTTCAGGTGAAATCAATCTTGATTCCGTATTTTCTTTTATTTTGGACAATCATTTATCTGTCCAAATTTCATGACAGATTTGAGCTCAAGATCCTCGTCAATATTAATAGTATTGAGCGCTACATTATATTAATAATATCATCGACGATCACTTTATGTCGATTCCATTATTAACTAATAAAGACATAACTTATTGAGATCTCTTTATCTCATTATTTCAGGTACCTGAGCCTCTCCCATGAGGTCTTATGAAGTTTTATGTCGTGGTGCTCTTCCAGAGCATTTGCCTCCTTATTATGACCATTTTGAATATTTGCCCCTCTCTTTCTTCAAGGAGTTTATTTTTTGAACCGATTGGTCAGTTATGCTTTATGCATTCTGTCCCGCATGGACTTTATTCTATTTGGAGCATTAGCAGCTGAAATATGACATCTAGCGTTGGGTCAACAAATGCGTCTCGCAATAATTTGTAAATAAATTATCACTTGAACTTCAAGTTCGTATGTTCTTGTACAAGGATCTATATGTATTCAAAATAATTCATTTCACGTATTACTTTCTTAGCTGCCATTTTCTCCCCCTAATGTTGGGATCAGCAACACATTTCACAACCTTCCGTGAGAATCCATCTTTGTGCATTGTGGTGGCATAAATAAATCATATAGCACATATATATTTCTATATAGAAATTATTTGGTTCCTGACCGTGAACCGATTATGATAGGGGAAATTTTCATAACTTGGCTAGATGCGAATAAGTGTTGTTGTATATTAAATAATACATCTCATACAAATTTCATTTTTGAGAGTTTTGTTCTCATAACCAATAATTTAGCTATAATTGGAAGCATATAATTTGTGCTAAATCAACTTGAATTTAAACCGGTATTATTAAGATAAATCATCATAATTTATATTCTGGAACTGTGCTCTAGTAATTTGAGCAAGCAATCTTGCAACAACCAAATTTCAAGTTGATAACAAATGCACATGTGACCATAGAATAGATGCATCTATTAAAATCATATAATAATAAACGGTCCACATGGCAGGTAACCGGGCCCATATATTTATCACCTTTTATTCATTTCATAATAAAGTAATTCAATCCCAACCTTAACTGGTATATCATGGGAATTAGCAGCACAAGAGAATTCTTGAAGAATCTTCTATTCTTCAATATACTCCAATGGTATTCTCAATTAGTTTTTTCGCATCATAATTGAACCGAGATGGTCAACCGGTTATGCCAACTAATATTTATTTTTGTAAAACTCTAGTTTACTTGTGCCATATGTTTCAAGCATCATGCTTATATTTGTGTAGTACAAATAGAAAGAAAATCGGGTAACATTTTATATTTACCAGGTATGATTATAGAAATATGAAGATATTCAATATTCCTTTCATTTATAGTCTCAACATGTCAACCGCTTTGACTTATACATTTGAAACTCAAAACATTTCTTTTGAGACTTTTCAATATCAATATCATGAATAATTTTATTCATCTAGATAGTAACAAATTAATTTTTTCGGATCTTCTAACAAATTTTGTACTACAAGATCTTTTATCATATCATTCATATGGTAAATGTCTCCATCAGGGAGAAACGTATATCATAATAAATTGTCATGATCAAAATCATCATAAGCAAAATCATTTCTTGCTTTAATTTTGCCTTTAATAACTTTTATAAGGCATGCCCAAAATATTTTGGCGTATCACATGTACGAGACCAATGACATATTCATGTAACCACACAATAATATTTATTCTCTTTATTTCACTCAAACCTCTCTCAAGGGCGAGTTGTGTGCTATTCATCCAAGCATGCCTTGAATGTCTTTATTCATTACTTTTATCACATATTACAACATTCACATATAGGAATGGGTCTGCATTATCAATGCTTATCACAAGTCATATTTTCTTCAAGGAATGGATCATAATCACTGACATGCTTCATTATTTTCATACCATTGGACTGTAAACATTGCCTTCCTATTTTGAAGGACTATTTTGAGAATCTTTAGTGTTCTCATTTTATAATCATACATTTTATAATCATAGTGATGATTATTATTGTTTTGATCTTTGGAACGCTCACGTTCATTGTTCAACCACTTATCTTCATTCAGACTTATTATGCGTCGTTGTCACATTTACTTCAAGAATGGAGAAAATCAAGTGGGACAATCTTTATGCCTTTAATGAAAAATATATTATTTTTCTTTATTCATCACTATATCATCAATATGGTACAGTGGGACTCAAACCAATGTCTTACCAAAATAAAGGCATATTAGGACATAATGAATTGGGACTCATAGCCAACTCTTATTATTATGGCGCATCAGGATTTAATCCCGATGACTTACCCTCAATCAATGGTATAATATGTTAAAAGATATTAAGATTCATTTTCAAGCCTTAATTTCAATTACATGCTAAGAAAGTTGTACACAAGTAATTTGCAACTTAGCAAATCAAATTTGCTTTCTTAAATAAGTAAAATCTGAAATCATTGTAAAGCTTTATCAACTATTTGTAGCATCTATAAAAAAAATAACCGTTTGTATGTCTAATTAGTGCATGCATTATGAAATTATTCAAGTTAATTAGCATGACTTAAAGTGTACTAAATACATGTAGGACAATACCGGCTAATATGAATATCCTTATTTCACTAAGGTCTTTATCAAGCAATTTTAGTAATAATTTGGCTAAGTGATTTGACATGCTACATAACTAGTATTGTTACTTTTCTAGATTGACCATATAAAAGAATTATATGTGCATCTAAAGAATATAAAAATTTTAATATCGTAAAATCTCCACCTACATAGTATCTCCACGTATACTAATATTCTGTATGTAGGCTTGTCAAAATAAATAGTTAAATGTAGCTAGTGTAGTATATCATATTATACTTCACAATAATGTATAATCTTGCATTATGTTAGGTGTACCCAAGTACTTAAGCATGTAACTAGATATACTTGAATTCAATAAGAAAATAGACTTGAAAACAAAAACAATTTCAAGTAACCTCATTATTACTAACATATTTTATTTCTACAGAGAAGAAGATGAATAATTAATAAAAACTTCTTGGATTTAGTTAAAGTAGGATGTAATATTTTAATGATGCAAACACTATTTATATTCATATTTTGGATACGTACTACTGTCAAGAAAATATTCTTGTTATCTAAGTCTATTGTTGATTACTTCTATTTATAGTTTAATAATGCAAATCAATTAAGAAGTAGTTTATTAAAATCATTAAATCTTTATTCATAAATAAAGAGATCATGGTGAAGTATGAGTATCTTTCTCTTTCTATTTTTGTTTTTAAACATAATTGAGAAAAACTAGGTATCCAACAAAACATATCATTATTCTTACAAAAGAGAGGAATATGTTGTACCTCATAATTTTGAATGAAATTTTAAAAGAAGATAACATATCGTGATGGTTAGAGACTCGTGCTGATAACGTATTATAAAATGAAAGCAATTTAGTAAAATATGAACAAGAAATATAAATAACTTAGTGAAACATGAATAAGAAATGTAGAGAAGGAGGGGAGAAGAGTTTTCTTCTTCTAATTGTGTGTACATTTTCATTGCAATTATATGACCTTTTATAAACATAAAAAGTAAAGATGATGAATATAAAATAGGAGATTTAATCTTTAAGATATTCACAATATAGGTATCCAATGTAGCATCCAATGTAACATCCAATATAGTATCCAATGTAGTATCCAATGTACAAATTATTCATAACAATCCTAAAATTGTTCACAGAACTTGCAAACAAATTGTTATATGAACTCATGCTTTGAGCTTGTGTGTACTTGGGCCATTGTCGGTTACAAAACATTTTCCTGTTTCCTCTTCTTTTTCCAACAATAACACGTCAAAATAGATTCAAGAGAGAAAAAGCATGCTTTATTTCCATGCTTTATACCAATAGATTTTCATTTTTCGTATTTTAGGAGTCATTTGGTACGATAAATAAGCAAAAATAATCTTGGGATAAGAATTCACCTTTTTATTCTTTGTTTGATTACTAAGCTCATAATAAGGTATCCTTAGATTAGAAATAGTATCAGAATAACTTACACCTTTTAGATAATGTAATAGTAATTCCAAAACCATCCCGGTCGTAATGACGCCTATCATGAAACTAGGCCAGCCGATACATTTCCCAAACCAATCCATATTTTTCCTTCTTAGGATAAAATCAAGCTTTTTAACAATGAACCTTTATAAAGCATTTAAAACAAAACAACAGTGCAGAAAGAAGCCCGACATCGAGGTGTCACTAGTCATGAGAATCTACTATAAGTACCTGACAACCTCAATACCAATACGGTCGGAAAAATCACAGAATAGACTGAGGAAGAATAGGAAGGGAGAAAACAAGGGCTGCGATCACCAGGAAACTACCTTGATAACTCCAATGAACCTGCGACTAAGAAATAAACACTCACCAACGGGTTCAGACATACCTGAATCCGCAGACAAAGTTTAGGGAATAATGTGAGTACGCTAACTCAGTAAGTAATAAAAGTAAATAAAGGCTGAGAAGTAGGAAACAAATAAAATCCACATCATGATAAATTCAGTAAACACAACATGCTTTCAATTCAGAATATGAGTCAAATCATCTCATTGAAATTCAGTTTTTCTTAAAAATCATTCAGAGATACTGTCCAACAATTTCAATAGAAGATGAATGAAATTTATAGTTAAAGTGACAAAAATCATAATCGGCCCCTCGGAAAAAACATATATCATAAACTCGCCCCTCGGGAAAACATATATCATAAACAAACCCTCGGGCAAACCTTTTTAGTCACTCATATACATTTCAAAATATATAAAAAACTTCATTGGAAATAACAAAGCCAAATCCATAATTAAAATCTGAACATCTCGTATAAACTCTAGTTTCAATGAAAGTTGTTTAAAACATTTTTGTCCAGCATTTTCAATTGAACCTCGGTATAAAGAGGAATGAATACAGTAATTTTATAAAACAAGCCCCTCGGTCAAAAGCATCACTCGTATATGTAAAGCCCATCGGGCAAGCCTCTCAGTCACTCATGATGAAATTCTCCTCAGTCAACACTCACGCTCAATAAGTACAATATAATAACCACAACAACGTGCAGACCGATCCATAAATATATCGACTGCGCTAACTAGGGGTGTGCAGACTATGTAGGGGCTCCTACAGCCCAAGTGCTATATCGCTACGGCGTGTAGCCCGATCCAACGTATCGCTGCGACATGGAGCCCGGTCCATATATCGTTGTGGCGTCCAGCTCGATCCATATATATATATATATATATATATATATATATAGATATAGTCTGATCCATAAATATATAATCCTCACAACCAGGCCTTCGGCCTCTCTCAGTCATCAACATCACAAGCCATTCAGGCTATCAATAAAATAGGGTGCTTGACCTTAATATCGTTTTTATGCATCAAAAGGAGTAGTAAATACTGAGTTATGAAATCAATAAAAACATAACAGGACTGAGTACAGATCATAAGTCAAAATAGCGAGGAAATAAAAAGGAAAAGCCCCTAAGAGTCCAAACAACTTGGCACAAGGCCCAAATATTACATTCAGTCCAAACCATAATAATATTTTTCAAAATACAAGTGTATCAAATAAATTTCAATCAAATACGCAACTTAAGAGCCGCTACAAGACGGACCAAGTCACAATCCCCAATGATTAACACCCCCATGCTCGTCATCTAGCATGTGCGTCGCCTCAATATAGTGAAACAAAGTGAAATCCGGGGGTTTATACCCTCAGGGCAACATTTACAATCATTACGTACTTCAAACCGGACGAGAATCTACTTTGAAATTCCCTCTCCTCTCGAATCGGCCTTAAATTGCCCCGAATCTATCCAAAATTAGAATCATATCATCAATCCAAAGAGACAAAGACCACACGAAAATTATCAAGTTAAACTCAAAATCCCGAAATTGGCCAAACCCGGCCACCGGCCCCACGTCTCAAAATTAGATAAAAATCGCAACACTAGAATCCTTAGCCTCCCACGAGTCTATACACACCAAAATAATCAAAATCTAACCTTAAATGGCTCCTCAAATCTCCAATTTAACTTTCCAATTTCAAAACCTAATTTCTTAATTCCTTCTCTAATTTTCTACTAATTTCTTGATTAAACAATGAAATAATCACCATGAACACAAGATACAAAGCTTGATTCCCCCTTGAAATCACTGCTTGGAGCTCCAAAATTGACCAATAATGGTGGAATGAATAAAGTTGGCGAAGAAATGCTTATATAGTCTCTGCCTAGGAATTCCGCACCTTCGATCCTAAAAGCGCATCTACACTTCCTCTTCTGCGTAAAATATCTGCTTCTGTGGATTTCACTTACCTCACCAGGCCTCGCATCTGCGGTCACTTTTGCTGCTTCTGTGGCATCGTAGATGCGGTTTACCAAGCCGCACCTGAGGTCCTCCACGCACATGCACCTCTCTTCCGCTCCTGCGGAGCTCGCACTTGTGGTTCCCAATCCACAGGTGCGGATAAGATAGAAGCAGCAACATCAGCTGCAATTTCTCAAATTCAACCTTTCCGAGAATTATCCAAAGTCATCCCGAGGCCCCAAAAACCTCAACCAAAAATACGAACAAGTCACAAAGCATCATTCAAATGTATTCCAGCCTCGGATTCAAGCCTAAGGATTTTCAAACTTCCGAATTCTGCAACCGATCCAAAAGCCTATCAAACCTCATGCGAATGACATGAAATTTTACACACGTCAAAAGTGACACAACGGACCTACTCCAGTTTCTGGAATTCTATTCCCACCTCGATTTTAAGATTTTCACTGCAGATCAAAAAATTCCAAATTTTCAATTTCGCCAATTCAAGCCTAAATCTACCATGGACCTCCAAAATACATTCTGAATATGCTCCTAAATCCAAAGTCACCCAACAGAGCTAATCAAATAATAAAAATTCAAATCCGTGATCGGATACTAAAAGCCAAGACTTGGTCAAATATTTCAAATTTAAAGCTTCAAGCTGATAATCATTCTTCCATATCTATTCCGATTAACCTGAAAATCAAAACCGACAATTTACATAATTCATAATACATCATAAAGAGCTAGTCATATTCGAGAACTGACGAGCAATGTGCAAATGCTAATACACAATCGGTTTGGTCGTTACATCCTCCCCACTTATGTTCGTCCTCAAACATGTCCAGAGTTGTTTCAAAAGCCAACAAATTATTGTATGACCTTCCAGGTACATACCCAAGGGTGATCCCATGTCACCCTATCCCATATAGGTCCGATGGAACAACATAACTGAAATTTCACAATTCGACCTAGCCCGTGAAACTTAGAGCCAACTTTCCACTTCCGAAATCATTTATAAGATCAGTATTTCACATCTATACTCTGAATAAGTCCGAACAAGTTGTAAAAAACCATATCTGTAACCCTAGATGCGATTACATGATATACCACATAACCCAAACACTCATTAGCGATATCTTCTAATCACAGTAGCTGCTCAAACAATCCAATTCTGGTAATAAACCTCTTGTCAAACAAAATCCTCATTCCGACACTTTCGTATACTTCTATTGATGAATGAACCACGCATAAAGTCATAACCATTCCTCATATCTACCAATCATTAAGCTCCCTCTCCTTTCGCATGGGCTATAGCAAATTTCTAAGCCAAATTTCGATATTATCCTTCCAACATGCTAAAATCGAATCCTATAGTATTCACCATAGGTCCAATGACCTCATCTCATCGAATACGACTACTATGGTGACCTGACACATCAACACAATCTAAAGCCACAACATGTGCAATCACAACATGATTCTAAGAACCCGTCACACACAATAGAACAAGAACACACGAATCTAACCCGAAGGATCATACCTCCACATGACTTTGTTGTAATGTGTGATCCTATCCAAACACTGGTCCACACAAAACACCTCAAGTCACCATGCCCAAAATCAACAACCACGCGCAATTTGATGTCTAGTACCAAAAGTGAATCACCATTCACACGGAGAAGCAAGTGATGCAATGACACACCATCCCGAAAGAACATACCTAATGCGCAATCAATCGTGCAATACCCAATTACTCATCTTGCTCAAATATTTCTATAAAGCTCAAATTGAACCGCACCAAACATAAAAAGTGACTCATAAATCACTTTAGAACATAAATAAGCTCAACAACAATCAAATGACACATCCCTCGATCGAACCCGGTGCAGAACACGTATCCATGTTGGGCTTACCAATGAACCCCAAATCAACTATAGTCACCCACAATAGATAAATAACCATTCGAAAGTCCACAACTGAATGACAACATATACTACCCTCTGATTAACCTTAGCTACATTTTCACAGTCCACAACCACGAAACAATCTACTCATGAAAAATTCTCAGTCTCCAAACCTATAAAACATATGAATTACCATCTCTGGTCTCAACTCCACCGCCTAAATGTCCACACTTCTCCGATTACACGGTTATCCTACGAGGAATACTCCTGAATCTTTTTTTTGCCACAAGGCAAAATCTGAACTCCAGCAATCGATCAAACAAGAGAGTGCCACAATACCAATGAAGTATCCATAACTCAATCACATTGCCCTTTTTGAAATGTAGACCCTAAGTAAGCGACACCAATTAGCAATATCATTTGCCTAACCATATGAAATTGGTCGTGCTACCTAAGAATTTATGACCTTCCTTTCAAAGCTGGATCGTGGCCTTACACATGCAAATCTCAATCCTATACAACATACCGCGTATACCATGCCATCCAGTGATAAATATGAGAAGTTCATAGTGCTCTCCGAGCCACAAGCAACTACGTAATCAACTAGCCAAGAACTTCCCATTTGATCCCATCTAGAAGAAAATCTCTATACATCACATGCTCTTCATACCAGAAGAAAATATGTATCTTCCACTGTGGTAGAAACCATCAAGAACTCTCCAAATTCCATTTACACAAAACCAAATCGTCATGACTGAATCCTTCTAACTCAACCAAGTTACGCAAGTCACCAAAAATTCAAGAGTATTGCCACGAAAGACCTATAGAAACTCACTACGTCATAAGAACCCAAAGACTAATCATAACCCTTACCCTGTCGATCCAACCCACTGCCAAGCTATCCTATTTATACAAGTTCCTTTTGAATTACCTTCAAATTGATTCTTCTCCTCATCATAATACAGCAATCCTCAATCCAGACTCACCACACGAGATCCAAGCACAAACAACACCGTCTAAGGCTCATAAGCCGCTGAATAATCTCTTAAATATCCCTAAAAGCACCACATTCAAAATATTTACCCTGAAGAGACTTCCTATGAATCTAATGCCATTGCCTTTACCTTCTTGATGCTGATGTGCAGAATCCATAATGATATAGGAATGCTATATGTCTAGTCATCCTCCAATGTAAACCTCAGTTTCTAGCCAAATACACATCCTGAAAATCTCCAATTATTATATGTAAATCTTGAATCCATTAGAACCATTCTCGAGAGCATCCATTCTGCTCAAACCTCAATTAGACTGATCAAACGGACCGGATGACCTGTGCTCCATTAGCACTCCAACACCCCAGAAAGTGACCCCACCTTAATGCAACCAAATAAATTACTGCTCCATGTACATTACATCCTTCCCCAATAACAACTCAAGTCATTCCATAATTCTCATACACTCATAAATCATAACACAACCGCTATCCAAAATTTCCTTTATTCGGGTCATCCTCTATTTCAACCTATGTAAGCCATAACTGATTCACTAGTATGCCTCAAACTGGACCCAACATACAACATAAACATGCAGTCAAATGATCAATATCAGACTCCTCACTTAGCTCAAAGCCATAGATCAAAACACACAATAACTCGTAATTCCTATACTCTACTATGATCATAATACCATAGTGAGATTAAACTCAATCCTTCATAAGCTCGTGCAACACAGACCATCTAGTACCTTAAATCTTCTGCAAATCTCACATTCATTCTCGTAATAGTCAAGCCCACTCTCTACCCAGTCATCACTTTCCCTAATAGGGACACTAGCGAACATATAAATCCAAACACTTGCTCACACAATCAACAACTCAGGGCTCAAGCTACAGGCAAATCATGGATTCAAGTCCTCCAGACTAGCCTAACATCGACACACATAAATCACATCTTGCCCCTCTATCAGGGCATCACAAGCTGTCAATACGCAATTGATATCGAATGCTCATGTGCGCATACAAATACGTGGAAGGAATTCAAAGAGTTACATTTCAAGTGAAATCAGGATCGCACGATAAGGCTTCAAGAATGTTGGATTTCCTAACGGTTCTGCAGCCTCTCGAAAATAAGTACAGATGTCTCCAAACTGATCTGCGAGACTCTGTTAAACCTTTTCGTGACTCGTGAGACCTATGTAACCTAGGCTCTGGTACCAACTTGTCATGACCCAAAACCACCTTTGTTGTGATAGCGCGTATCATGGAACTAGGACAATCGATACATTTCCAAAACTAATTAATATTTTTCCTTCTTAGGATAAAATCAAGCTTTTTAACAATAAACCTTTCTAAAGTATTTAAAACAAAACAACAGTGCGGAAAGAAATCCTGGTACCGGGGTGTCACTAGTCATGAGCATCTACTATAACTGTCTTACAACCTCAAAACCAACAAGGTTCAACAAAATGTAGAATGCATTAAGGAATAATAAAGAGGGAGAAAAGCAGGGATGTGATCGCCAGGCAGCTACCTTGCTAACTCCGATGAACCTACCACTAGGACATCAACACCCCCCACCTGGTTCACACATACTTGAATCTGCATACAAGGTGCAGAGAGTAATGTGAGTACACCAGCTCAGTAAGTAATAAAAGTAAATAAAGATTGTGCAGTATGAAACAAATAAAATCCACATCATGATAAACTCAGTAAGCACAACATGCTTTCAATTTAGAATATGAGTCAAATCATCTTATTTAAAATCTAGTTTGTTGATAAAAATTATTTGGATATACTGTCCAACAGATCAATAGAGGTTCAATGACATTTATATTAAAAGTGATGAAAATAATAATCGGCCCCTCGGGCAAAACATAAGTCATAAACAGCTGCTTGGTAAAACCTTCGATCACTCATATACATTTAAAATCATATAAAAATCTAGTGGAAATAAAAAAGTCAAATCCGTAATTAAACTTCGAACATCTCGTAAAAGTTCTAGTTTCCATGAAAGTTGTTTAAAATAGTTTTATCCAACATTTAAATAGAGGCTCAGTATAAATAGGAGTCAAAATAGTAATTTCATAAACAAGCCCCTTAGGAAAAATCATCACTTGTATACGTATAGCCCCTCGGGTAAGCCTCCCATTCACTCATGACTCACCTCTCCTCAATCAGCACTCACACTCAGCACTCACTCTCAATATGTACCTCATAATAACTGTTGCAGCATGCAGCGCGATCCATATATATATATATAGTCGACCCTACTCGCTGGGGGTGTGCAGACTCTGGAGGGGCTCCTACAACCCAAGCGCTATATTGTTGCGGTGTGCAGCCTGATCCAATATATCACTGTGGTGTGCAGCCCGATCCAGATATCGTTGCGGCATGGAGCCCTATATATATATAGCCTGATCCATAATATATAATCCTCACAATCAGGCACTCAACCTCTCTCAGTGATCAATCTCACAACCAGGCCCTCGGCCTCTCTCAGTCATCAACATCACAAGCCACTCGGGCTATCAGTAAAATAGGGTGCTCGGCCCAAAATATCATTTTTATGCATCAAAGGAGTAATAAATACTGAGTTATGAAATCAATAACAATATAACATGACTGAGTACAGATCTTAAGTCAAAACAGTGAGGAAATATTAATGAGAAGCCCCTAAGGGTCCGACCAACTTGGCACGAGGCCCAAATATTGCGTTCTTCCCAAAACATAATAATATTTACAAAACACAAGTGTATTAAATAATTTTCAGTCAAATACGCAACTTAAGAGTCTCCACAGGAAGTTATAATTCCAAAGGGTGCACACCCCCGCGCTCGTCATCTAGCGTGTGCATCACCTCAATATAGAGAAACAATGTGAATGTCATGATCCTAACCCCGAACCCAGTCGTAATGGCACCTCTCCTGAAGACAAGGCCAACCAATTAAAGCAAATCTAATTTTCAAATAGAGGAAATATAAATAACAAAGAATAAATCCAGCCCAACACAGCCCTTACCGGGGTATTACAAGTCATGAGAAACTATGGGTCTTGATACAAGTTTGCTAAATCCAATATCTAGTACAAATATTTGAAATGCATAAAAATAAGAAGAAAGAAGAGACACGGGGTTGCGAACGCCAACAACTACCTTGTAGTCTATGAATACCGCCTGGAACAGGAGGAATCAACATTGAGGAGCGGAACCAGCGACGCCTGAATCTGCACATATTGTGCAGGGAGTAATGTGAGTACTCCGACCCAGTGAGTAGCAAATATAAATAATGACTGAAGGTAAGAAAACACATAAAGCACAAGGCATCCTATAATTAAGCATTAAAGCATCATTTGAAAACATTAAATCAGTGGGAAAAAATCAAGTAAAATCTCCTTTCAACGGGGAAAACAGGAACTGCCAGGTAAATAATGTAAAGTAACCAGATAAATGTTCGCCCCTCCGGCTCAGTATCCACAAATCCTCCCCTCGGTCTAAATCTTAGTAAATTACCATCCCCTCGGGCTCAATCTCATATCACTAATGGGTTCCCGCACTCACTGGCTCAAGCGCAATAACAAGCCATCTCGTGGCATCAAATCTTGGCCATTGGCCTCATATCAATCAAGCCACCTCGTGGCATGTGTTTATATATATGTGTTTATATATATGTGTTTATATATATATATATGTATATATATTAAAAAGGCATCAAATCTAGGCCATCGTCCTCATATATATATATATAAACACATGCCACGAGGTGGCTTGATTGATATGAGGACGATGGCCTAGATTTGATGCCTTTTTAATATATATATATATATATATATATATATATATGCCCTCGGCCTCAAATCAGTATCAATGTTCCTCACAATACAAGCCCTCGGCTTTACTCACTCCAAAAATTATCACAAGCCCCTTGGGAAATAGTAAAATAGTATTTCCAACCCAAACATTATTTAAAATATTATTTAAGTCCTAAAACTGAGAAAGAATGGTTAACTAGTAAAACAGTAAAAATTATCAGGACTGAGTTCAAGTAATAATTCAAAACAATGAGGAAATAATAATGAAAATCTCTGAAGGGTTCAAATAGTTGGCACGAAGCCTAAATGTGGCATTCGGCCCAAGTCATGATGATAGCAAATAAGTTTCAATCAAAGACGCAGTAAAATCATAAATCAAGATGGTCAAGTCACAATTCCCAATATATACGACCCCATGCTCGTCATCAAACGCATGTCTCACCTTAATATAGCACTATAATGTGCAAATGCGGGGTTCCAAACCCTCAGAGCATCGTTTACAATGATTACTCACCTCGAATCAGCTAAATCTCTACTCCCGATGCCTTTTCCCCTCGAATCGGCCTACAACGCGTCAAATCTATCAACAATTAGAATGAATACATCACAATATGCTAAGGGGACAAAGCCCAAGCGAAAACAATCAAAACATACAAAACAAATCCCGAAATTAGCAAAACCGAGCCCAGGACCCACTTCTAAAAACTCAGAAATTTTCACATCAACAAGTTCCTTGTCTCACCACGAGTTCATACATATCAAAAGTGCTCAAATTCTACCCTAAATGGCCGTCCAAATCCCTAATCAAAAGTCCAAAATTCCTAGCCCTAGTTCTTCCATTTTTAGCTTAAGCTTCCATGATTTGCTAGGTGGATTTCACAATAGATTCGAGTTCTAAGTCCAAGATTCTTTCCAAACGTTTCCCCTTGTATCCCTCTTCAATCTCCTTCAAAAAGCTCCCAAAAAGACCATCTATGGAGGACATGAGCCCCAAAATTGCGGATGAAACGAATTAAAAACATTCTTCCTAGGTCTGACCTTCCTTTTTCGCAAACGCGATCAACCCCTCGTGTTCGCAAAGCACAAACTTACATTGACCAACTTTTGCCTCATACGAACCCTTGACAGCCATAGCAAATGAGATGATTCTGCCTCTTACACCTTCACAAATGCGATAACACCTACGCGAACCTGACGAGCATAAGACCAAGAACCCTCCAGACCCAACTTACTATACGCGATCGCGAAGACCATCTCGCGAACACGCAAACTAAATTCTGGCCTTCCTCATTTCCTTCTACATGAACGTGAGACTCCACTCATGAACGCGAAGAGATAATTCTCTGCAACATGGAACCTGCAATTTCTACCACCTTCAAACTCTAAAAATGGTTCTAATGACCACCCGAAACTAACCCAAGGCCTCGGGACCTCAACCAAAAGCAGCAACACATTGTAAAACCTTATTCAAACTTGGTCCAATCATCAAAACACCTCAAACAACATTAAATCACCCAAAACACATCGGATTCAAGCCTGACTTTTCTAAAATCAAATACACTTTCGATCAAAAACCCAACCAAACCACGTCTAAATGGCCTGAAATTTAGCACACACAACCCAAATGTCACAACGAACCAACTCCAACTCTCAGAATTCCATTCTGACCCTTATATCAAAATCTCCCTTATCAATCGAAAAGCGCCAAAATATCAATTTCGTTAATTCAAGCCTAATTCTACTCTGGACCTCCAAAACCCATTCCGATCACTCTCCTAAGTCATAAATCACCTTCTAAAGCTAACCAAACCATCAGAACTCACAAAGAATCCCTCTAACACATACGTCAACATCCGATTAACGTTTCTAACTTAAACCTTCTTAAAAGAGACTAAGCGTCTCAAATTTTACCAAAATTATTTCAGACCCCATTCGACCAACGCGATACCACAAAACACGGACAAAGAAGCATAAAGAAACAAAAAAGGGGGAAACAGAGCGGTAACTCATGAGATGATCGGCCGGTTCATCACATCCTCCCCAACTTAAACAAGCATTCGTCCTTGAACGAGTCAAGAAACATAACTGAAGCCTCAAATAGGTGAGGATATCTGTTCCGTATCTCCCGCTCGGTCTCCTAGTTAGCCTCCTCCATGGGCCGAACTCTCCACTGCACTTTTACTGAAGCTATATCCTTTGACCTCAACTTCCGAACCTAGCGACCCAAATAGCTACTGGCTCCACGTCATTGGTCAAATCATCATCCATTTGAACCATGCTGAAATCCAAGAGATGAGACATATCTCCAATGTACTTTCGGAGCATAGAAACATGAAATACCGGATGCACACTCGACAAGCTGGACGGAAAAGCAAGATCATAAGCCACCTCCCCAATCCTCTGAAGCACCTCAAAAGGCCTAATGAATCGAGGACTCAATTTTCCTTTCTTTCCGAATCTCATAACACCCTTCATGGGTAAAACCTTCAACAGAACCTTCTCGCCAACCATGTAGGACATATCTCGAACCTTCCTATCAGCATAACTCTTTTGCCTCTACTGTGCTATACGAAGCCTCTCATGAATCTCCTTCACCTTCTCCAAGGCATCCTGTACCAAATAACTCCCCAATAGCCTTGCCTAGCCTTGCCGGGCTCAAACCAACAAACTGGAGATCTACACTGCCTCCATAAAAAGATTCATATGGAGCCATATAAATACTCGACTGGTAGCTATTTTTATGCAAGCGGTAGAAATCCATCCCATGATCCTCCGAAATCAATGACACAAGCACGCAACACGTCCTCCAATATCTTAATATTACGCTCGGACTACCCGTGCATCCGAGGATGAAAGTTGTGCTCAACTCCATCTGAGTACCCCACTTTCTCTGCATGATTCTCTAAAACTGAAAAATAAACTGAGTACCTCTATCTGAAATGATGGAAATCAGAACACCATGCAAACAAGCAATCTCCTAGTTATAAATCCATGTGAATTGCTATAAAGAAAATGTAGTATACACAGGAATGAAGTGCGCATACTTGGTCAGCCGATCCACAATCACCCAAATAGCGTCGAACTTCTTCAAAGTCTGTGGAAGTCCTACTACAAAGTCCATTGTGATCCTCTCCCACTTGCACTCAGGAATAACAATCCTCTAAAGCAAACCCCCGGTCTTTGATGCTCATATTTAACCTACTGATAATTGACATACCGAGCTACAAATCCCACAATATCTTTCGTCATTCTTCTCCACCAATAGTGCTGCCTCAAATCCTGATACATCTTCGTGGCACCCGGATGAATGAAATACCGCAAACTATGGGCCTTCTCCAGAATCAACTCCTGAAACCCATCCACATTGTGCACACAAATTCAGACCTGCATACTCAACACCCCATCATCATGGATGGTCACATCTCTGGCATCATCATGTTGAGCTCTATCCCTAAGGATAATAAAATGCAGATCCTCATACTGGCACTCTCTGATACGATCATATAAGGAAGACCAAGAAACCACAAAAGCCAAAAACTGACTGGGCTCCGAAATATCTAACCTAATAAATCGATTGGCCAAGGCATGAACATCAACTGGAATGTATACCAAACCCCCATACTCACTGCCTTTCGACTCAAAGCATCAACCACCATATTAGCCTTTCCTGGATGTTACAATATAGTGATATCATAATCATTAAGCAACTCCAACCATCTCCGTTGCCTCAAATTAAGATCCTTTTTCTTCAAAAAATGCAGAAGACTCCGATGATCAGTGAACACCTCATAAGATACGTCGTACAAGTAATGCCTCCATATTATGAACTATGGAAACCAACTTCAAATTATGAACGGGGTAGTTTTTCGCATAGGACTTTAATTGACGAGAAACATAACAATAATTTTACCCTCATGTATCAATAAATAAACCAATCCCAACTTTCTAAGCGTCACAATACACGTTATATGAACCTGAAGCTGATGGAAAAACCAACACTCGAGATATTGTCAAAGTTGTCTTGAGCTTTTGAAAGCTCTCCTCATACTCGTCTGACCATTCAAATAAAGAACCCTTCTGAGTTAACTTGGTCAAGAGAGATGCAATAGATGAGAATCCCTAAATAAACCAGCGATAATAGCCTGCCAAACCAAGAAAGCTACGAATCTTTGTGGCTGAGGACGGTCTACGCTAACTCTGAACCGCCTCTAGCTTCTTTGGATCAATCTAAATACCCTCGCTAGACACCACGTGCCCCAAGAAAGCCACTGAACTGAGCCAAAACTCACACTTGGAAAATTTTGCATAGAACTTCTCCTCCCTCAATTTCTACAACACCACCTTCAAATGATCCGCGTGCTCCTCATGACTGCTAGAATACACCAGAATATCATCAATGAAAACTATGATGAATGAATCAAGATAAGGCCGGAACACGTTGTTCATCAAATGTATGAACGTCGTTGGGGCATTGGTGATAACTCAAACGGAGATCAATCTTGGAGAACACTCTCGCTCCCTGAATCTGATCAAATAAATCATCAATGCAAGGCAAATGATACTTGTTCTTGATTGTTACATGGTTCAATTGACTATAATAAATTCACATCCTCATTGTGCCATCCTTTTTATTCAGAAATAGAACTGTTGCACCCCAAGGTGACATACTTGGTCGAATGAACCCCTTATTTAAGAGTTCCTGAATGTGCTCCTTCAATTCCTTCAACTCCGCTGGTGCCATATGATACGGCAGGATAGAAATGGGCTGAGTGCCCAGCACCAGGTCAATACCGGTATCAATATCCCTGTCAGGTGGTATGCCCGACATGTCTCAGAAAACATATCAGGAAAATCCGTCACTACTGGGACATAATCAATACTGGGAATATCAGCTCCGGCATCCCTCACAAATGATAGATATGAAAGGCAACCCTTCCAAACATACGCTAGGCCTTCAAGAAGGAGATCAATTTACTAGGAACATAATCAGCCACACCATGCCACTCGATCCGCGGCACACTCGGCATAGCTAAAGTGATTGTCTTAGCATGACAATCTAGAATAGCACGACACGAAGATAACCAGTCCATGCCCAAATTGACATCAAACTCCACTATGCTCAATAGCAATAGATCCACCCGGGTCTCCAGACCCCTAATAGTCACGACACATGACCGGTACACACTGTCTACAGTAATAGAAACGCCCACAAGGTAGATACTTGAACATGTAAAGCAAGAAACTCCTGGGACGTACACAAATAATGATAAAACTCTGAGGACGCATAAGAAAAGGTGAAATGGGGATCAAATAGTACAGAGGCATCTCTATGGCAAACTGAAACAATACTTGTAATGACAACATTTGAAGCAATAACGATTTTTCTGCCTGGGATAGCATAGAAATGAGCCTGACCACGATCGACCTCCCCCTCTAGAGCGACCCCTGGCTAACTGACCTCCACCTCTAGCTGGCTGAGCAGGTGGTGATGTAGAGATTGGAACTGAGCCGATGACTGGCCCCTCTGCTGGGACAAACTAGCAACCCGACGAGGACACTGCCTACAAATGTGGCCCATCTCTCCATACTCATAAAAACTCCCAGGTGCTAGGGTAGGGGACTGAAGGGAAACCTTCCCATCGGAGTGACTAGCAGATGCACTCATCATAGAAGAGCTCTGAGCTGATGGGGCACGAGATGAACTCTGAGCTGGAAGGGTGCTAAGTGAGGACTAGTCTTGCTGACATCCATGATAACCATGTCTCGAAGATGCCCCACGATAACATGGGTGAGCTGACTGAGCAGGCCTAAATGTACGGCCTCTACAATTTTGAAACTGGCTCCTCGAAGGAGCACCACTATAATTGCCCGATCCTCGAGGCCTCATGGCCTTCCTCTCTCTAGCTCCTAACGGAAAAACCACTTAATCTCATGGACGATATCAACCATCTCCTTGAACGTGGCAGTAGATACCCTCTCTTGGGATATAAGAATACGGAGCTGATAAGTAAGACCATCAACAAATCTCCTGATTCTCTCTCGATCTGTCAGAACTAACCATATTGCATGATGAGCCAACTTAGAAAATGTTGATTCATACTCTGACACAGTCATATCCCCCTGTCACAGCCACTCAAACTATCTACGTAGCTCCTCTCAGTGGGATTGTGGCACTTACTTCTCCAGGAAGAGAACGGATTACGGCTACCACGTAAAGGGCACTGCACCAACAGGCCTACGCTCCCACCAAGTGAAGGCAGCCCCAGAAAATTGAAAGGTAGTAAATGCCGCACCACTAGACTCAATAATCCCTGTTGTACGAAGCATCTGCTAGCACTTATCCAAGAAGCCCTGGGCATCCCGCCCTCTGCTCCGCTGAATTTCGTAGGATGGAGTCTACCAAACCTCTCAAGTCGACGTTGCTCATCATCCGGCATAAATGGTACTACAAACTCCTGAGCTGGTGCAACCGGCTAGGCTAGAGGTTCCCTCGATGTCAGAAATCACTGCATTACCTACTTAGATATGCGAGCGCCGGGAGTCTAATTGCCTCCCGCGGCTTGTGAAAAAACTTTGACTATAGTGGTTGAAACCGCCTGAGCCAGGCTAGTGCAAACTAATAAGATCTATGGCAAGGCCTCCTGAAGACCCGGAATCACGATGGGCACAATGGGTGCCTGAACCGGTGTTTTTGTAGCATCCATAGCTGGAAGTTGATCCTAAGTTAGGGCATCTGGTTAATCTACAGGTGCTGCCCTCACTGCTCTGCTACGACCACGACCGCATCCACGGCCTCTGGTGGCCTCAGCTGGTAGCACTAGTGGTTTTTCACCCTATCACGTAGCTTGTGTCCTCACCATCTGTGAGAGAATAGTGTAATAGAAGTTTAGAACTCGGAACAACAAGTTCGCACAACAAGAATTTCAAGAATATGAAGATTTTCCTAAAGGTTCTGCAACCTCTCGAGGATTGATGCAGACGTTTCATACTGATCCGCGAGACTTTACTAAATCTGCTCATGACTCGTGAGACCTATGTAACAACCCTAACCCCGACCCCGGTCGTGATGGCACCTCTCGTGAAGACAAGGCCACCCAATTGAACCAATTCTCATTTTATAACAATTAAATAGCATAACAATATTCTAAATATGATTTGATAGTACTAAATAGCGGAAATATCGGTAACAAAGAGGAAATCCAACCAGACACATCCCTAAGCGGGGTGTCACAAGTCATGAGCAACTATGGCTTCTGATACAAGTCTGCTAAATCCAATATCTAGTACAAATGTTTGAAAGGTATAAAAATGACAAGATAGAGGTGACACAGGGTTGCGCACGCCAACAGCTACCTTGTAGTCTCTGAAGACCGCCTGAAACTGGAGGAATCAGCACTCAGGAGCGGAACCAGCGACACCTGAATCTGCACACACGGTGCAGGAAGTAATGTGAGTACTCCGATCCAGTGAGCAACAAATATAAATAATGACTGAAGGTAAGAAAACACGTAAAGCACAAGGCATTCTATAATGAAGCAGTAAAACATCATTTAAAAATAGTAAATCAGTGAAAAAAATCAGGTAAAATCTACTTTCAATAGGTAAAACAGGTAATTGATAGGTAAATAATGTAAAGCAAACAGATAAAAGTTCGCCCCTCGGGCGGAATCTCAGAATAGTACAACCCCTCTGACTCAATCTCATATCATAAATGGTTACCCCCGCTCACTGGGCCCAAGCACAATAACAAGCCATCTCGTGGCATCAAATCTCGGCCCTCAGCCTCATATCAATCAAGCTACCTCATGGCAAGTGTATGTGTGTATGTGTGTGTGTGTGTATGTGTCTCTATACATATATATATATATATATATATATATATATATATATATATATATATATTTAGGCTCTCATCAAATCAGTATCAATGTTCCTCACAATACAGGCCCTCGGCCTTACTCAGTCCAAAAATCATCATAAGCCCCTCGGGCAATAGTAAAATAGTGTTCCAGCCCAAATATTATTTAAGTCTTAAAACTGAGAAAGAATGGCTGAGTAGTACAATATTGAAAATTATCAGGACTTAGTTCAAGTAATAAGTCAAAATAGTGAGGAAATAATAATGAAAATCCCCGAAGGATTCAAATAGTTGGCAAAAATTCCAAATACGGCTTTCAGCCCAAGTCATGATTATAGCAAATACGTTTCAGTCAAATACACGGTAAAATCATCAATCAAGATGGATCAAACCACAATGCCCACTTGTATTCGATTCCACGCTCGTCATCAAGCACGTGTCTCACCATAATATAGCACTATGATGTGCGAATATGGGGTTTCAAACCCTCGGAGCATTATTTACAATTATTACTCACCTCGAACCGGCTAAATCAATATATCACGACATCTTTGCCCCTCGAATCGGTCCCCACGCGCGTCTTATCTATCAAAAATCAGAACAAATACGTCACAATATGCTAAGGGGACAAATCAAAATCGAAAAATACCAAAAATTATGAAATTAGCAAAATTCGAGCCCCGGGCCCACTTCTCGAAACACATAAATTTTTACATCAGCGGGTTCTTGTTAATACCCAATTTTTCCCTATGTATTTTTACACTGAAAATACTTTCAAATTAGCACATATATATATACACACACAAGCATCCCCAAAGGCTTTGGTAGTTTTTCCAAATTTTTGAAGATTTTTTAAAACCAATTTATGGCTTATTTTGCACTATAAAATCCAATAATTATTTCCAAAATGTGTCATTTAGGTAAATAATTTATTTTACTTTCACATTTACACAAAAATATAATTTTCACGATTTTTATATAAATTTATAAGCTCATTTGGTATTTTTCAACTAAAATTGTATGTAATTGCAATTTTAGCCTATTTCTCGATTTAATGGAATTTTTCAATCATAAAATCATTTCTATTATTTTTAAATTAGTACTTATGCATTGGTTATTAACTCGGTATTTTCAATGTGATTTTAAACATCATTTACTATTTTTATAAATTCAAAATGTGAAAAGTGGCTATTTCAATTACAGCCCAATTTTACTTTCAATTATATCCTAATTTTGACCGCAATTTACTTCCCTAATTACACGACCCAATTTTGTTCCTAGCCGACCAAGACCTAAACAAACTAACCCGCCCGGGCCACGTTTTAAATCGTGGTCGTTGATTGTTTTAATCAACGGTCCACATCCCCCCTTCCTTAATTAAATCAACAGCCAACCTTGATCCCTCTCATTTATATTTCATCATTTGCCCTTGTATCCCCTGTCTCTCAAATGCTCTCAACCTCTCCCAAACCTTAGCCCTTTCCACCGGTCTCCGACCTTACCACCACTCACCCTTATCCTCCTTTTGCTTGAAGATTCAAGGTCTGGCCTTGAAGAACCTGGCTCAGAATATTACCGATTCCAGTTCTATGGACCTTTCCGGCTCATCTCCGGCGAGTCCTACCCCTGTGAGTCTATCTCTGACTCAGGACCAACCTGTTCCAGGCCTTCTCATTTTCTAGGGGTTTTATCTGAAACCCTAAGCCCTCGAGGTTTTCCTATTTCACTCTAAGATCTACTGTCGATCCATGCTATTTTCTAAGGTTTTTAAGTGTTTCTCACATCTTTTTCGATTTTTTCTTTCAAAACTGTTTATCTTCTTAAAACTTAGGGTTTTCGTGATTTTTACATATTCAACTGTGATTTCTTACATTATTTGGCTTCGCTGTAAATCCTAAGTGTTTTCACTATGATTTCTAGGTATTTTCTTTACTATATTTTCTTCTAGGATTTTCGAGTAAATTCTTCTCTATTTCGTCTTTCATTCTGCTTCCATGAATGTTTGTGTTCTTTGGACTTTCTGAGTTTATTCTTTACCTGATTCTCTATGCTTTCGACTGTGAGGAAGAAACCCTAGATTTTTGGGGTTTCTTAGACTACTTGTGTGTGAGTATTTTTGTTTCCTATTGAATTTTAAAACCCTAATTCTCTAGAACTCATCTCATGTTTCTGATTCTTGCTAAGCTTTGCAAGACCTCTTGATTTCTCGCATATCTATGTTCTTCTACATTGCATGACTACTCTGCTTATTTTTAACCTCGCATTTTATGTTTATGCTCCCTTTTATAGTCAAATATTTCTTTCTCCGAGCAATCCTAATTTTTGGGGATTGTTTTTTTATTGACGCCTTAGTATTTTTACCTTTTAAACTCTGTATATGCCCTTATACCCTTTCTTCCCTTCTAGGATTAGACTGATAGGTCAGGATGGGTACTAGCATGCAATATGTAAATGAGACTAAACGTGCTTAAACACCTTAATATGGTTGGAAGGGTAGAAGATGATGACGTTGCGCTAATATCATAAGGCGACCCCTCTTTGGGGAATGTGTGCAGGATATTGCATCGAATGATCCATATTGTAGTTAAATCTAGGGCCCTCCTTTAATTCATTTAAATATTTTTCTTCAAAATAAAGCTCTCTTACTTGTATCTTTCTTCTTTCAAAATGGTCAACTTGTTTATATTTGTTATGTGTAAACTTTGCTTGCCTAATCCTACTCTTCTTAAATTCACAACTAAGCAACACCGGGAACCACATAAGTGGATCTTGAGGGGTGTCTAACACCTTCCCCTCGAGATAACCTCAAGCCCTTACCAAAACATTGGTTTTCCTTCAAATCCTTCTTCTTTACCCAAAAAGTATCCTAGTACACTATAATCATTAGGTGGCGACTCTTCAAACTCCATGGCCAAAATTCCCCAAATGGGGATAAACAATTCATTTCACTATAGTGTCGTAAACCGATTTCTTTCCCTCGAGAAGAAAAAGGGGCGTCGATAGCATGGCGACTTTGCTGGGAATTTTTCTAGGCTTTTACCATTACTTGATTTTGTGACTTTAATGCTTACTTAATCGCATTTATTTCCTGTCCTTGATTATTTTATCACAATTCCTAACTTGACTCTTCATGTCTTCTCTTTCCTTTAATTTCCTTCTTTATTACTTTATTTCGATACTGTTGTAATGTCAAGCAAGCATTTATCTTATGAACATGAAAATACATGTAATTTGTTTCATTATTGTAATTGCATTTCTCAACATCATATTCCACACGTGCCAAAATAAATCCTATAGCAACGCAGATAATGCGTGGTTGCGCCCTTCCAATATTATAAACCCCCTAATTGTGGCAAAGGTATATTTGCGGTAAAACCAGTCGATCAACAGTGTAGTCGACGGTTCCGTGCCTTTCCCTCTTGAGTTGTGCGCTCAAGGGTACCTTGTCTAGCACTTCAAAAGTAGAAACCTTCTTTCTTTGAAACTGTGCATGCATCATGGCCAGCCTAGCCAAGTCTGTTATGTTGTCTGCATAATGACTCATTAAGACAGCCTAAGCCAAAGGCCATCGGGTTTCCTGAAACCCAAATGGACACCCTCACGTTATGTGTATTTATTTGGACAACTAAATGTTTTCTACTAATTATATATTTTAATAGTCGAGTCTGGTGGGGTTAAAGGCCTAACGCTTTGTTTTGCAGAAAATGAGGCACGAGGTCCCCAGATTAGGTATTGTATCCAACATCAACCCAAGGTTGCTAAGCTGGTAGGAAGATCTTCATAGCACTGATCAAACCCTCATCCGCAAGTACTTAGGGAACTTTCCCTCACTTATGTAAATCCAACCTAACAACAAAATTATTGAGGCTGCCAGTTTATTTTGGTATGGTGATCGATCGGTGTTCCGTTTCGGGGGCCTAGATGGCATCCCTTGGGAGACTCCGGGTTTTCTTATGCCGGAGAATCGCAAAAGTAGAAGTTTTCTTAAGATGATGGGACTCAAGAAAAATCCCAACCTTTCTTGACTGAAGGACTCATACATACCATTCGACTTCTTATACGACAGATATGGCCACAATAAGTCCTATCGCACCCACATGGACGAATTCGCCCTCACCTCTTTGGGACACATACATAGAAGGGTGTTTGTGTTCATGTTTTGCTTCTTGGGCATGTTAATTTTCCCTATGAAGAAGGCTAGGATCAACACCAGACTAGCCATGGTTACCAACACCTTTATGGAAGGGATCGACGGACAGTCCTTCAGCATAGTACCTATGATCCTAGCTGATATCTATCGAGTCTTGGGAAAGTGTCAACAAGGAGATCCACATTTCAAGGGTTATAATTTGCTTCTTCAACTATGGCTCATGGAACACCTTCAGAAAGGCGACTACAGACAGGAAATCATACGCAGGGATCGGGATTACCATACCACTTTTCATCACCCAAAGCGAATGAACTTCATGCCCAACATGTTCGCTCAGCCAGAGGATGCCAGTGGATGGTAGAGTTGTTCGAGAATCTAAAAGAAGAGAAAATTTAGTGGATGTTCGAGTGGTTCCCAACAGGGGAGTTCATTGTCCGTTCTAGAGATGCACCACTCCTCATACTCATTGGCTTGAGAGGAAATCATCCTTATGTCCCCCTCCGGGCCATGGGGCAAGATAAGAGAAAACAAATCATACCCAGGATAGTGAAAATGAGTCATTTCAGGGCTGACTTTCAGAATGATGATAGTCCGTATAGGTGTCATGCTCAGCATATGTGGTCGTGCAAGCTCCTTTTAGGGAAGGAGTCTATTGAACCATACAGGTATCATGTCGGGTGTGTTACGCACTACACAGGTTGGTTCGAAGATGATCACATTGGTTTGGGTCGTCCAAGGTTCGTCCACGGTCACACGATTATTGACGAGAAAACTGAAGCACAAGTCAAGTACAATCAATTGTGCAAGAGGATAAGAGAACGTGAGAACGAACATCGAGAAATACAAGAAGCCCACGAGAAGCTAATCAACAAGTGGAAGGATATGGTTGTCAATGCCAACAACCGTTTAGGGTATCTCGACCAAGGTCTAGTGGAGTTGGAAGGGAAGTTCTTATCAAGGATTGAAGACTGTCAGAATGCTGAGTGAAGTGCAGACGGACATCTGGCTCGAGCGTATATGCTATTAGGGATGCGCGAGTTGATACAGTTGTACGAGGGAGGCAAGAATACCGAATCTGGGGAAGGTTCTTCTGGGACGAAGTAGTTAGGATTTTTACTCTTCTGCTTTTCTTAGATGTAATAAGGTCGCCGTCCATTAGTATCGCCTTTATCACTTAGTTGTTTTAGACTCATTTTTTTTTATTCAATAAAATGAGTCATTTAAAATCATAAGTTATTCAAATTTTATTTGTCTCTAGACCTACCTCAAGCACAACGAGGCACTCAAATTAGTAAGCGATTTATATTTCCACACAATGTGTTTAAATATTGCAATATTATTTATCAGAATCCGCACTAACTTTTTACCTTTTTGTTTTTATTTTATTTTTATTCCCCTTCCCAAAGGTTAGTTTGTGAATTCTGGCACCATCAGCATACTCCACAAGATCCAAGGGTCCTCCACCTCCTCCTCTTCCAAGTCCTACCAGAAACAAGAACAAAGGAAAAATGGGAGATACAAGCACTAGAAAGGAACTTGAAGAAAATTCTTAGAATGCTGCAAACACCAAAGAGACTGTTGTTCATCTAGAGCAAACTCTGCTAAGATTCCGAGAGGAATTGGACCAAGTTAGAAACCTGGCAAGCCAGTTAATCACACTTGACTCTCCGGTTGTTAACACCTAGAACCCTGTACCACCACAAAACATCCCACAACCTCCAATTCAACCCACTCATAACACTCCACTGCACATTCCTGGACCATAAAACACCACAAAAGAACATAACATTCCAATCTTTTTGGACACTATGCCGCATTACAGCCAGCCTATCACCAGTGCAGCAGAAGCAGAGGACAAGAGCTCCCTCATTCAGAATTTAGCCGTTGAGATCAAGAAATTGACTAGCCCGATCTACGGTTTCGAAGGTAACAAAGGTGTTGAAGAGCTAAATTACGAAGATCTCTATGTCCAACCAAATGTTGAGCTCCCAGAGGGATACAAACCTCCCAAGTTTGAACTATTCGATAACACAGGTGATCCCAGGGTCCACTTGAGAATGTATTATGAAAAGTTAGTAGGAGTCGGAAGAGACGAGAAGATCCGCATGAAGCTGTTCATGAGGAGCTTGAAGGGTGATGCTTTTTCCTGGTATATTAGCCAGGATGCGAAGAAATGAACTAGTTGGGTAAACATGGTTTCTGAATTTATTGATCGGTTTAGGTTCAACACTGAGAACACACCAGATGTGTTCTATATCCAGAATCTCAAGAAGAAGCCCACAGAGACCTTTCGCGAGTATGCTACTCGTTGGAGGTCCGAAGCTGATAAGGTTAGACCAGCCTTGGAGGAAGAACAAATGAACAGGTTCTTCATCCGTGCTCAAGATCCACTGTACTATGAGAGAGTGATGCTAATTGAGGGTTAAAAGTTCTCCGACATCGTCAAGTTGGGAGAAAGGATTGAAGAAGGCATCAAAAACAGTATGGTTACTAACCTCGAGGCATTTCATGCCACCAACAAGGATTTACAATTTGGTGGCTCATCAAAGAAAAAGGATGTAAATTCTGTAATGGCTGCGCAAAGGAACAACTCCCCTATGAAATACCAGACATATCCCTCAGCTCCACTCACATATCAGCCTACCCTAAATTACCAAGCACCATCGTCCACTTACCAAATTCCACCACCTGCATACCAATCACCTCCACCACCTACATATCAACCCACTTCACCCAAATATTCCCAACCCGCACTCGTATACCAAGCATATAATTCCCAACCTTCCCACTACCCGTCACCTCCTACCTGGCAAAACTTTGCTCGACCAAGAAAAAATTTTGACCGTAAACCTCCTAGACGATATACCACCATAGCCGAGCAAATTGACCAATTATATGAAAAGCTCAAGGCAGCTGGATACGTTACCTCTATCCCACCCGTAACTCCTGAAAACCCTTCCCAGTGGATCAACCCAAACAAAACTTGAGCATAACATTCCGGGATGAAAGTCCATACCATCGACGAGTGTCACACGTTGAAAGACAAGATTCAGAATCTGATTGACAACAAGATCATTATAGCAAAGGAGCCCGCTCCTAATGTCCGCAACAACCCCTGCCTGACCACAAGTATGGAGGCACCCACATGATCGAGATCAAAGATGATTGGGACCCCAAGGGGTCAATCGTTTTGATAGCTAAAGGAGGCGAGCCTAAGAAGCCAACAGTTACTCTCAATCCCATTGATTTCTAGATCCAGCCCCCTTCGGGCTATGTGGTAAATGTATCCATATCACTTGAGTTTGAAGCACCTCCTGCAAAGGAGCCAAAACCAATTTTGGTTGAATTCGGGGTTCCAAAGGCGCCTACACCATTTGAAGTTACTGTGTTACCTCCCAAGGCACCAATTCCAATCTACATGACAGACGTAATCTCAATCCAAACAAATGCTATACCTTGGGATTACACCGCTGAGGCTAGAATGAAGGGAAACTCATACACTAGGGAAGTAATTTCCGCATAGGGCATGACCAGGACAGGTAAAGTATACACCCGGAGCATTTGGCTGAGTCTAGCAAGCAGGCCTCCGGGCGGACTGTTGAAATTGGACCCGATGACCTCAGGAGGAAGGAACATGCCAAAGAATACTCGTTCGTTGAGAAACTAAACAAAACGCCAGCACAGATTTCTATTCTGGCTTTTCTACAAAGCTCTGAGGCACATAAAAACACCTTAATGAAAATAATGAGTGATGCTTATGTTCCCAGCAACATAACAAGAGGCGAAATAGCAAACATGGTGGGACAGGTATTAGAAAGCCATAAGATCACCTTTCACGAAGATGAATTACCACCAGAAGGGCTTGGTCACAACAAATCTTTGCACATCACTGCGCAATGCGAGGTTCACTTTATCACAAGGATTCTAGTCGATGAGGGATCCAGCCTCAACATTTTTCTGTTGGTAACTCTAAGGACATTGTGCAAGGGATTGGACGAGTTCAAATATGGGGCTATCAAAAGGGGTGTACAAAGAAAAACGATAAACCGCACCAACCGGATAATCCGAGTCAAACCGAGAAAAAAAACCCGACTATGGTTTGGTTTGACTTGGTTTGGTGTTGGAAAAAAAAACCCGACCATAATTGGTTTGGTTTGGTTTTAACTAAAGAAAGTCAAACCGAAACCAAACCAACCCGACATTACATATATAGCAATTTTAGATATATTTAATATATAAATATATTTATTGTAATGTAATTTATAAATATTTCTTAAAAAATTTAATATAATATTATCTTTTAAGTATTAGATCAAGGTTTGATTTAGAATTTTTGAATGCTAATTAGATAATTCTAGCAATCAATACTAATGCAAACAAAAGACATTCAATTCAATATTACGAACGGGAATGTATTAAATGTCTATTTTTTATTTTGCAATAATTTAGATAAAAATACATAACCTATTTTTATTTTTCTTTAGCTTTTAGGCATATAATTAATACTCCCTCATTAGTCTATCTAGTTTAGCATGAATTAGTACTTTTAGATTATGTTCATTTTTATTATGACTTTTTAATTAGCAATATTTATAGTACATAATTTTATTATTTCTTATTGTTGAATATTTTAGGATAATGTCATGAGTCATCACATATCTCATATTTTGTATTATTTTCTTGAAAAATACTTTATATAGTTGTATCTTACTAGGACTAAAGAAATATTTTGAGCATACGTTATATATTTTTTTCTACGAAGATTTTACAGGGAAAAAATTCAAAAAAACCCAAGAAAAACCGATATTGAAAACCAGAATTTATTGGTTTGGTTTGGCCTTTAGATTTAATAACCCGACACGATTGGTTTGGTTTGGTAATTGTAAAATCCGAACCAACCCGGTCTATGTACACCCCTAGCTATCAGTGTCAAAGCTTTTGATGGATCTCAGAGGTCCAACATTGGAGAAATTAGCCTATCCTGCAGATAGGACGCACTTAGTTCAATGTCGAGTTCCACGTCATTGATGTGCCAGTATCCTACAATTTTTTGCTAGGATGACCCTAGATCCATGTCGCTGGGGCTGTGGCGTCAACTTTGCATCAGGCTGTAAAATTTGAATGGAATCACCAGGAAGTAATCATCCATGGTGACGGAAGCAACCCTATATATAGTCACCAGGCTATCCTAATGATCGGAGGGACAAAGAAAATCAGTAGAGAAATATACCATCACATCTATCAAGTCAACGCCATAGACAAAGACAAGTGGTGTATAACAAAATTGAGAGCATTCTGAATTGGAGTGGATACGAGCCCGAAAAGGGGCTTAGCAAGAATATCCAGGGTATCACCAAGCCTATTCAGTTGAAGAAGCATGGAACCACTTTTGGCCTGGGTTATGAATACACTTGGGAGGAGTTCAATCACTGGTCGCCACCATGGCGCAGTCCTTACTGCCCACTAGAGGACCCTCTACCTCAGTTGGAGCAGACCTTTCAGGTCGCTGATGTCATATATGGATCAAAGGAAGACGAGACACTGGTAGTAACCAATAACCTTTTTCTGGAGGATGATATGGATTGTTGTGTTATTTTCGAGGAGGAAGGGTAGGAAGGCCCTTCCATTCAAGCTGTGAACAGAGCAGAACCTCACCAATTGGTCAATCAGGACCACCAGTGCCCGAAAAGCCTCGGGGTAGCAAGGCTAAATGATGCATATGCATCGCACTTTACTGTTAGTTGATTTTACTTTTCAGAATTGTCTTTACTTTTGAAAAGAGCTCTGATGTTTCAAGAATTTTTGAATTTAATAAGAAGCATTTTCCAAGTTTATCTCTATATTTTGCTCTCATTTATTTTCTCTACCATTTACTTTATTTTACACATCATTACCATTACATATCTTGATGATGAACCAACAATGGTAACTTGCAATGAGACAGCGCGACAAACGGACATAGATTCAGAAGAGGACGAAATACCAAAAGAGGTTGTCAGGGAGGTCGAGAATTTTGAGAACAGGCCTAAGTCTAACTTAGACGAAACTAAGGTCATTATTTTGGGAGATGCATAAAATGTCAAGGAAACACGTATCAGCATACACTTGTCACCATCAGAAAATGAAGAATACACATAGTTTTTGAAAGAATATGAGGACATATTCGCTTGGTCGTATGATGATATGACTGGTCTCAGCACATCCATCGTGGCTCACAAGCTGCTGACAGATCTGGCATGCCCACCGGTCAAATAGAAACTCAAAACGTTCAAACCAGACATGAGTTTGAATATCAAAGAAGAAGTCACCAAGCAAGTCAAAGCCAGGGTTCTCAGAGTAGTGGAGTATCCAAAATTGTTAGCCAATGTTGTGCCGGTACCAAAGAAGGATGGGAAGGTTAGAGTCTGTGTCGACTACCGGGATCTCAACTGGGCCAGTCCTAAAGACAATTTTCCTTTGCCAAATATACACATACTGATCGATAACTTTGCCAAACATAAGCTGCAGTCATTCATCACGCCGTGGGGAATGTACTGTTACATAATGATGTCATTCAGTTTAAAGAATATTGGTGCTACCTACATGAGATCCATGAACACAATCTTTCATGATATGATATACAAAGAGATCGAGGTGTATGTGGACGACGTCATCATTAGATCCAGGAAAGCTACAGATCACATGGGAGATTTGAGAAAATGCTTCAACAGACTGAGGATATGAAACTTGAAACTGAACCCCGCCAAGTGCGCATTCG
The DNA here is from genome assembly GCA_034376525.1 of Nicotiana benthamiana. NCBI lineage: Eukaryota > Viridiplantae > Streptophyta > Magnoliopsida > Solanales > Solanaceae > Nicotiana > Nicotiana benthamiana. The sequence goes on along the minus strand of CM067323.1, from coordinate 102,409,056 downwards.
GGGTCCCAGCCGGAAAGTTATTGGGTTTCATTGTGAGTCGTCGGGGGAAGTTTGACCCGTCAAAAGTCAAAGACATTCAGGAGTTGCCACCGCCAAAGAACAAGAAAGATAATGAGTTTTCTGGTAGGCTCAACTATATCAGCCGATCTATAGCTCAGTCCGCTGTCATTTGTGAACCCATCCTCAAGATGCTAAAGAAGGATGTCGCCACTAAGTGGACTGAGGACTGTCAAAAGGCTTTTGACATAATCAAGGAATACTTGTCAACGCCGCCAGTCTTGGTTCCACCTGAGCCAGGGAGACCTCTATTTCTTTATCTTGAAATATTGGATGGGGAATTTGGTTGTGTTTTAGGACACGATGATGAGACGGGAAGAAAGGAGCAAGCCATCTACTACCTCAGCAAGAAGTTCACCCCGTACGAGGCTCGGTATTCCTTATTAGAATGCACTTGTTGTGCTCTAGCCCGGGTAGCTCAGAAATTGAGGCACTATTTTTGTGCTTACACCACTTATCTCATATCCAGGGTGGACCCGTTTAAATATATCTTTCAGAAGCCCATGCCTACCGGCAAGCTAGCCAAATGGAAAATCCTGTTAAGTGAATTAGACATTGTTTATGTTACCCAAAAGGCAGTCAAAGGGAAAGCTTTGGTAGATTACCTCGCCGAGAATCTTGTAGGGGGAGAATACGAACCTCTAAAAACATATTTTCCTGATGAAGAGATAGCCTTCATAGGAGAAGACATTTCTGAATCCTATGACGGTTGGAGGATGTTTTAGGTCAAAGCCCTAAATTTCAAAGGAGTTGGTATAGGAGTGGTCTTGGTACCAGAAATCGGTCTGCATTACCTAGTATCTTCCATGCATAGATTTCCGTACACCAACAACATAGCCGAGTACGAAGCCTGCATCTTAGGGCTCAAGCTTGCCATTAACATGAACATTCAGGAACTATTGGTGATCGGAGACTCGGACCTACTCATATATCAGGTTCAATATTAATGGATTACCAATCTACACCATGTACAGGAGTTGAGGAAAAGATTCAGAAAGGAAGAATTCCAACATGTTCCCAGAACACAGAATGAGTTCGCCGATGCCTTAGCCACTTTATCATATATGATCCAGGCATCCAGATACAAACTTTATTGATCCCATCCAGGTGAAAATTCATTACCAACCAGCTTATTGTGCTCAGGTCAAAGAAGAAGCCAACGGCAAACCTTGGTTCATGATATCAAGGAATATTTGACAACAGGAGAGTACCCAGAGCTTGCCAATGCTACTCGGAAACGAACACTTCAGAGATTGCCCTAGAACTTCTTTCAAAGTGGAGGAATCCTATATAGGAGGACTCCTGATTTGGGATTATTAAGATTTGTTGAAGCAAAAGAAGCGACCAAACTATTGGAGGAAGTGCACGCTGGGACTTGTGGACCGCATATGAATGGTTTCGTCTTGGAAAAGAAGATACGCCGAGCAGGATATTTTTGGAAGACTATGGAAACGGACTACATTTAGTATGTATTGAAATTCCACCATTTTCAAATACATGCTGATATGATAACGGTGCCTCCAAACGAGCTTACTGCAAAAAGATCACCATGGTCGTTCGCCGCTTGGGGAATGGATGTCATTAGACCAATCGAACTGTCCGCGTCAAATGGGCACAGGTTCATCCTAGTGGCAATTGATTACTTTACCAAATGGGGTTGAAGCAGAATCATACAAGGCAGTCTCCAAGAAAGTAGTAGCAAATTTCGTCCAAGATCGCATGGTTTGTCGGTTCGGGGTTCTGGAATCAATCATCACCAACAACGGTTCTAATATCAACAGCGATCTGATAAAGGCAATGTGCGAAACGTTCAAGATTAAACACAGAAACTCTACAGCTTACAAACCTCAAATGAATGGATCGGTAGAATCAGCCAATAAGAACATCAAGAAGACACTAAGGAAGATGGTCGAAAAGCACAAACAGTGGCATGAGAAGTTATCATTCGCCTTACTAGGTTATCGTACCACGGTCCGCACCTCATCTAGAGCCACCCCCTACATGCTGGTTTATGGTACAGAGGCGGTCATCTCCGCCGAGGAATCCCCTCCTTAAGAATCATACAAGAAGCAGAATTAGATGACGCAGAATATGTTAAGATTCGCTACAAAGGGTTAGCCCTCATAGACGGAAAGAGAATGAATGTTGTCTTTCACAATCAATTATATCAGAACAGAATGTACAGAACTTTCAACAAGAGAGTCAAGCCAAGGAAGTTCGCGCCAAGACAGTTGGTGTTAAAGAAACTATTTCCGCATCAAGATGAAGCCAAAGGAAAATTCTCTCCCAATTGGCAGGGTCCGTACATGGTTCATCGGGTTCTAACTGGAGGAGCCCTCATTCTCGCAGAAATGGATGGAGAAGTCTGGCCGAAGCCTATCAACTCAGACGCAGTGAAAACATACCACATTTGATCATATGTTTTTCTTTTGTGATGTAATTCGAACTACGCCTGACCTGATTCCCGTTTAAGAGGGGATACATGGGCAGCCCTATGCATTCGGTCACAGTTTAATAAAAATTCCATTTTCCCCGCTATTGGAACTGGGGCAGAATTTTGAGGAGGACCCTAAAAAATTTCGAAGTCAGTTTGACAGTATCTTTATCAGTGCTGACCCAGTAAATTGGGGCAGAATAGGAATCGATCCGCATTCAGCTATTCAGCACAACCGCCAGTAGTACCAATCCAGCAAACTGGGGCAGAATTTTCAGGAGGACCCTCAAAATTCTGGAACAAGCGAGGTTACCGTGTCTTGAACCACGTTGTAGTCGTTGGTTCATCCAAAACAAAATCATTATTTATATATACGTACTTGCATTATATTTACTAAGTCATGCATTAATATCCTCTGCACCACCATCATTTAGCGACGCTACCCTCGTGATACACGACGCCAAGAGCTTAAGGATACAAACTAATCCCCCCCCCCCCACGGAATTCACGATATTTCTTTGAATGCAGGAGCTCAGGTTACGGATCAAAGCATATTCACTTTTTTGGATCGAAACCCTAATAGGGTCACTATCCACACTCCCCGGCAGTCCTAATATCGCAAACCATCCACCAACTAAGAAAACATACTACTATTCACTCTTTTACATTCTTGCATTGCATAAGGCTACTATATGCCTTTCGAGACTAAGCTCTGTCTCCATTTGCATTTTCTACATAAGGGTATTCTCTGCCTTCCGAGGTTAAGCTCTACTCTGTATTGCATAAGGCTGCTATCTTCCTTTTGAGACTAAGCTCTGTCTCCATTTGCATTTTTTTGCATAAGGCTATTCTCTGCCTTCTGAGGTTAAGCTCTACCGCCCTATTGCATAAGGCTATTATCTGCCTTTTAAGATTAAGTTTTGTCTCCATCCGCAGTTTGCATAAGGCTATTCTCTGCTTTCTGAGGTTAAGCTCTACCTCCATATTGCATAAGGCTGCTATCTGCCTTTCGAGACTAAGCTCTGTCTCCATTTGCATTTTTTTGCATAAGGCTATTCTCTGCCTTCTGAGGTTAAGCTCTACCGCCCTATTGCATAAGGCTATTATCTGCCTTTTAAGATTAAGTTTTGTCTCCATCCGCAGTTTGCATAAGGCTACTCTATGCCTTTTGAGGCTAAACTCTACCTCCATATTTGCAAGAGGCTCATATTTTCCTTCCGAGACAAAGCATTGTCTCCGCCTTGCATGGTTGGAATATCATCGTCTTTTTCGACTGGCTGAAACACCGCCACCTGCATTTTAAAATCTCATCTGGTTAGAATATCGTCACCTGTTTTAAAGTTCTTGCTCCGGCTGAAAAATTGTCACCCTTTGCATTCATTTCGCTGAAAGATTACCATCTTCTCATGGGCTGAAAGATAACCAACTCGTTCAAAGTCATCATAGTTCGAAGGCACCATATGCATAGCCCAAGAACATCATTTCATGGCCAGCGAACCATTACTTTTATGCTTTTTGTAGCCCAAGACATCATAGTCTGAGGACGTCATCCTAACCGTCTGAATACAAACATTCATGGTCCAATGGGAATTTGTATCACGTTTAAATAATGCAATATATACGCACATCGCCCATTTGCAAGTACTCCGATTGGCTCACGACTGTCTCACCAGGAGCGATCCCGCTCCAATTCTCCGCATTTTTCCGATTCCAAGCACCCTCTCAGATCTAGTCATCGCATCCGTTTTTTCAAATTCCCATCGGCATATTACGTCAATGGTTCCTGAACTACATATGACCTAATTCCTGTAAAACTAAGGATATTTAGGCAGCTCATAAACTAGAGCACGGTCAATATCATTTCACAATCGCCGTCTCCGGTCAAAATTGTTCATCTTATCTTTACCCGACAACTCTTTCATCCTCCTAGGGTAAAGAGAGGCAGCTGTTGATATCTAATTTTTTTCTATGTATTTTTTATACTCAAAATACTTTCAAATTAGCATGTATATACATATACAAGCATCCCCGAAAGATTTGGTATTTTTCCCAAGTTTTTAAATATTTTGTAAAATCAATTTATGGCTTATTTTGCACTATAAAATCCAATTATTATTCCCAAAATGTGTCATTTTGGTGAATAATTTATTTTACTCTCACATTTACACAAAAATATAATTTACATGATTTTTATATAATTTTATAAGCCGATTTGTTATTTTAAAATTAAAATTGCATGTAATTGCAATTTTAACCTATATCTCGATTTAAAGGCATTTTTCAATCACAAAAATCATTTCTAATATTTTTAAATTAGTACTTATGCATTTTTTATTAACTCAGTATTATTAATTTGATATTAAACATCATTTACTATTTTTATAAATTCAAAATGGGAAAAGTGGCTATATCAATTACAACCCATTTTTACTTTCAATTATAGCCTAATTTCGGTCCCAATTTACCCCTTAATTACACGACCCAATTTCGTTCATACCGGACCCAGAGCTAACCAAACTAACCCGCTCGGACCACATTTTAAATCATGGCTGTTAATTGTTTTAATAAACAGTCCACGCCCCCCTCCTTAATTAAACCCATAGCCAACCCTAATCCTTCTCATTTTCATTTCATCAGTTTCCCTTGTATCCCCTCGTGTCTCAAATTCTCTCAAACTCTCTCCAAACCCTAGCCCTTTCCACTGGTCTCCGGTCTTATTTCACTGGAAACCATGGCCTCTCAGGCCCTGTGTAACCTATATCTACTCCCACTCACCCTTATCCTCCTTTTTCTCGAAGATTCAAGGTCTGAACTTTAATAACCTTGCTCATAATCTTTCCGATTCAAGTTCTATGGCCCTTTCCGGCTCATCTCCGGTGAGTCCTAGCCCTGTGAGTCTATCTCTGACTCAGGACCAGCCTGTTCCAGGCCTTCTCATTTTCTAGGGGTTTTCTCTAAAACGCTAAGCCCTCAAGGTTTTCCTGTTTCTCTCTAAGATGTACTGTCGATCCATGCTATTTTCTAAGATTTTTATTTTTTTCACATTTTTTCTAATTGTTTCTACAAAATTGTTCATCTTCTTAAAACTTAGGGTTTCCATGATTTTTACTTGTTCTACTGTGATTTCTTAGCTTTGCTATAAATCCTAAGTGTTTTCACTATAATTTCTAGGTATTTTCTTTACTATATTTTATTCTAGGGTTTTCGAGTAAATTCTTTACTGTTTCTTCTTTCATTATACTTCCATGAATGTTTGTGTTCTTTGCACTTTCTGAGTTTATTCTTTGCGTGTTACTCTATGCTTTCGTCTGTGAGGAAGAAACCCTAGATTTTTAGGGGTTTTCAGACTACTTGTGTGCGAGTAGTTTTGTTTCCTGTTTAATTTCAAAACCCTAATTCTCTAGAACTCGTCTCATGTTTTCGATTCTTGCTAAGCTTTGCAAGACCTGAATTCTCGCATATCTATGATCTTCTACTTTGCATGACTACTTTGCTTATTTTTAACCACGTATGTTTAAGTTTATGCTCCCTTGTATAGTCAAATATTTTTCTCTCCGAACAACCCTAATTTTTGGGGGTTGATTTTTTATGAACTTGCTTGATTCTCTCCTTGTCTGATTTGGACCTATATTCTGACTTAATGTTTTACTGAGTTCGAATCCGTGATTCCTCGATTTACTACGTGATTAATTGATTTTACTCTTGCCTCATTTACCTAAGTCGAATATCATTAAATTTTCTCTCATGAATTTACCCTCATTTCACAACTGTGTTCTTGATTTTCTTTCGTTAAATAAACTCTGCCTTTATTTTCCTCTAGTCCGACTCCTTAATTAAAGGAAGTCCCTTCTCCTGATTAATACTGATTTGATACTGAATTATTTTTACCTTACTTATTACCTGTTTTCAAACTATAAGTACCCCACTCCTTTTCTTCAAACTCACGAACAACTGAGTTCAATACACATACACTTAAAAGCTTCCCTCTCTTTTATGCTACTTTGTGTTACTGTTCTGTCTAGCCGGCTGAAATCCAAGGTTATACTTTGGGAATCTCTTGTCGTCCTGCTTTTGTTTACTTCTCTGGCTGTTCTCTTACCTTTTCATTTGCAATTTGCAACTGGTATGTCTCTATGATTTAAATACCATGTTCAAAAACTATGTGTTTATTTCTCCCTTCTACATGACCTCTCAATTACATGTTTTTCTGGTAGTATGTGACTATACATTAGCCTGTTATACCTTTCTGCACGATTTTCTGCTGTTATGCTTTTCTTATCTCCCCTTGATGTTTATATGAATTTGCATGTGATCCCATTCCCTTTAATACCCTTGCATGTGAGTATGTTCTAAGTTAAGGTAGCAGCCCATTGCTATCCTTGACTTAAGACCAGGTTCTCTTGAACCTTTACTCAAATCAGCCCAATTCCATTAACCCCCTCGTATATGTTGATCCTTGACTAGGGTCTGGTAGTGTCCTAATCACCACTCAAACCCATGTCTGGCTTCTGAAAGTATGCTCTTTTATTTGTTTGAATCAAGTAAAGGATTAGGTGTGTTCCAGTCCCAATCATGACTGGGTATGACCATCCTTTACTTTGGTCCCCTCTAATCCCCTGACTTTACACCTATTCTTAGTTCTTTAAGTCCTACCCCCCTTTGGTAACCCATGCTTAGGGACCCTAGAGTTTCCTTTGAACTTGGATTCCTAAGGGCTGGTTTTTCACACATTGCACTACCCTATTCAATCTTCAGGGTGTAACCATTTCCTGGGCTTCCTGAAAGACCTTGGAACTTTGAAACACTCTAAGAGAAGGCCTTGGAATCAGGAGCTCAAATTGGACATTAAGGTTGCTTTGGGCTTCCTCGGGTCCATTTTTAGTTTTGATGTATTTATTTTTAGTCTTTCCCTTCCATTTTTTTGTAATAACCTTGTAAAATATTTTGGGGAATATTAGTGAAAAGGGTGTGGGAGGGGTTTATATTTATTACATATGCTAAAGGGTAGATACCATGCCTATAGGACTAATGTTGTTACTCAATTACCTAGATATCATTCCTATAAGTTCAATACTTTAAACCACTTAGGGATCATGTCTATAGGTTTTTAACATTTTGAAAGTCGATCATTTAGATATCATGCTATAGGGTTTAATACTCAGTCACATTGCAAGTCATTTAGAAATCCTGCCTATAGGACCTAATACCCATATAACAAGTTATACATGGAAATCATGTCTATCGGAACTGCATATGCATTAGGCAAATTGTAGGATAACTATGTTCATATTTTATCAATGCCTTAACAACCCCCTTTAAAAATCAAAACGTAGATGTCATGCCTATAAGATTAATTCAACTCGACTGATCCGTTTAAGTAACATCAGTCTGTCAATTGGTTCTTAATGTTTTTTCAGTAATGTTTTCAACAAACCTTTTTTGTAAACCATGTGTGCTTTCAAACTATAACAATCTGCATTCTTTTCCATGAACAATCTTTTAAAATAGTTCTGCCTAAGCATTTTAATCAGTCTCTGAAACTTCCTTTAAAACAATCCTGCAACCAACTTTTTTCTCAAAATATTCCTGCCTTTGAAACTCTTGATAACTCTTCTGCATTTTCATTCAAACAGTCTGATGCTTTCAGAATTTGTTTATGAACTTACTGCCATCTATACTTTCCTTTAAAACGCTTCTGCGTCTGACTACCTTTTCTAAAACTAGTATTTTCTAAATCATTCGCAAAAAATACTTTAATTTCTAACAAACCGGACCTGAGGGGCTCAAAGTAGACTTATTATCCAACCCTATGTGTTAAACTAATCTGTCCACTGTCAGTTTTAATCTTAAGACCAAATAAGTAATTGCAAGTCATGCTAAACTAATTGTTGTATGGCTTAAGGGATTTTATGTGTAGACTTTGTATGTTTGTTTATTCCCCTTATGTGCTATTTGTTTTTTGATTGAAGCCTTAGTATTTTTACCTTTTAAACTCCATATATGCCCTTATCCCTTTTCTTCCCTTCTAGGATTAGAAGTCCAAATACCCGGGACTGATAGGTCGGGATGGGTACTAACATGCAATAAGTAAATGAGACTAAACGTGCTTAAATACCTTAACGGGGTGGGAAGGGTAGAAAACGGAGATGATGATGATGCGCTAATATCATAAGGCGGCCCCTTTTTGGGGAATGTGTGCGGGATATTGCATCGAATTATCCATATTGTAGTTAAACCTAGGACCCTCCTTCTTTACTTTTCCTTTATTTAAATATTTTTTCTTCAAACTAAAGCTCTTTTACTTGCATCTTTCTTCTTCCAAAATGGTCAAATTGTTTATATTTCATATGTGTAAACTTTGCTTGCCTAATCCTACTCTTCTTAAAGTCACAACTAAGCAAGGCCGGGAACCACACTAGTGGATCTTGAGGGGTTCCTGACACCTTCCCCTCGAGATAATCTCAATCCCTTACCCAAACTCTGGTTTTCATTCAAATCCTTCCTTTTTCCCAAAAAGTGTCGTCATGCACTATAATCATTAGGTGGCGACTCTTCAAACTCCATAGCCTAAATTTCCCAAAAGGGGATAAAAGAGTCACTCCACCCATAATGTCATAATCCCGATTTCTTTCCCTCAAGAAGAAAAAGAGGGGCGTCGACAGTCCCTTGTCTCCCCATGATTTCATACATATTAAAAGTTCTCAAATCCGATCCCAAATGGACCTCCAAATCCCTAATAAAAAATCTAAAATTACAAGCCCTAGTTCTTCTATTTTTAACTTAAGTTTCCATGATTTTCTAAGTGGATTTCACAATAGAATCAAGTTTTAAGTCTGACATACTCACCTCCAAACATTTCCCCTTGAATCCCTCTTCAACATCCTTTAAAAAGCTCCCAAAAAGGCCAACTATGGAGGAAATTAGCGCCAAAATCGCGGATGAAACCAATTAAAACATTCTGCCCAGGTCTGACCTTCCTTCTTCTCGAACGCGTTCAACCCCTAGCGTTCGCGAAGCACAAACTTACTTCGACCAACTTTTGCCTTACGCGAATGCGTGGCACACCTCGCGAATGCGATGCTTCTGCCTCCTATAACTTAGCGAACGCGATGAGAAAAAGACCTCAAACCCCTCAGGCCCACCTTACTCAACGCGATCGCAAAGACCATCTCGCAAATGCGGTGCGCTGTTTCCCAGCCTCCCGCGAACATGAAGGCTAAATTCTTGCCTTTCTCAATTCCTTCTACGCGAATGCGAGACTCCACTCACGAACATGAAGAGATAATTCTCTACAACACTGAACCTGTAATATATGCAGCTTTCAAACTCCAAAAATGGTCTGAATGGCCGCCCGAAGCTCACTCGAGGCCCCTAGGACCTCAACCAAAAGCACCAACAAATCATAAAAAACTTTATTAAAACTTGTTCCAATCATCAAAACACATCAAACAACATCAAATCACACAAAAACATATCTGATTCAAGCCTAAGTTTTCTAAAATATTCCGATATACGCTTTCGATAAAAAATCCAACCAAATCACGTCCAAATAACCTAAAATTTTACACAAACATCCCGAATGACACAACGAAGCTACTGCAACTCTTGAAATTTCATTCTGACCCTTCCATCAAAATCTCACCTATCAACCGGAAATCGCCAAAATATCAATTTCGCAAATTCAAGCCTAATTCTACTCCGCACCTCCAAACCCCATTACGATCACACTCCTAAGTCATAAATTACCTCCCAAAGCTATTCAAACCATCAGAACTCATATCCGAGCCCTCTAACAAATAAGTTAATATATGGTTAACATTTTCAACTTAAACCTTCTTAAAAGAAACTAAGTGTCTCAAACCTTACCAAAATTACTCTGGACTCGATACGACCAACCTGATACCACAAAACACGGATAACGAAACATAAAGAAGCATAAATGGGAGAAACGGAGTGGTAACTCATGAGACGATTGGTGGGGTCGTCATAGTGAAGTCTGGGCTTTCATACCCTCAGGACAGCATTTACAATTATTATATACCTCAAACCAGACAAAAATCAACTCTGCAATGCCCTTGCTTCTCGATTCGGCCTCAAATCACCCCGAATCTATCCAAAATTAGAATCATATCATCAATACGTGCCTAAGGGACAAAGCCCATGCAAAAATTATCAAATTATGCTTATAATCTTGAAATTGGCCAAACTCGATCCCTGTGCCCACATTTCAAAATTTGATAAACGTTATAGCACTAGAACCTTATCCTCCCACGAGTTCATACATACCAAGATCATCAAAATTGGACCTCAAACGGCCCATCAAATCCCCAATTTAACTCTCTAATTTCAAGCCCTAATTTTTCAATTTCTTCTCTAATATTCCACTAATTTAATAATTGAACAATTAAATAATCATCATAAAAACAAGATACAAAGTCCAAGTAGCTTACCTCACTAAAAACACTTGATTCCCCCTTGAAATCATTGCTTGGAGCTCCAAAATCGGCCAAAAATGGTGGAAGAAAGACTAAAGTTCGCGTAGAAATGCATATATAGTCTCTGCCCAGGGATTCCGCACCTGCGATCCCATAAGCGCATCTGCAAAAAATATCCGCTTCTACGGATTTTACTTACCTCACCAAGTGTGACCCGACCCGTCGTCACGTAAGTTACTGCCCTGTTTTCCCCTTTTTATTCTTATACATGTTTCATTATATGTGTTTGGAGAGTTTGAAGTGAATCGGAAAGAGTTTGGTTGAAATTGAGACAATTAGTCTCTTTAAGAGAAGGCTAGTTTGGAAAAGTCAACTGGATGTTGACTCATGAGCTATAGGGATCGGAATGGATTTTTGACGATTCGGCTAGTTTTGAGTGGTGATTTATGACTTAGGGGTGAAATCGGATCTGAATTTGGAGGTTCGGTATAGAATTAGGCTTGAATCGGCTAAGTTTGAATTTCGGCGAATTCCGATTGATAGGTGAGATTTTGATCCGGGGTTCGAAATGAATTCCAAGAGTTGTTGTTTGTTAGGTGATTTTGGATATTCTTTAAATTATTAGGTCAATTGGACGCCGTTTTGTCGGTGTTTTTGATCAAATGTTAGTTTCAAAAGTTATAGATGAAACTTAGGCCTGAATCCATCATGATTTGATGATATTTGTGTTTAGGGTCATGTTTTTATGATTGGAAGAAGTTCGTATGATGTTTTGGAGTAGGTTGGTATTTTTGGTTGGGGTCCCGGGAGCCTCGGGATGATTTCGGGGGTTCAAACGGATCATTTTTGGTTGGCTAGGAGATCAAATTTTGCTGTCATAAATGTTGCAGACTTTTATTCTATGCGATCGCAGGAGTGCTGTTGCGACAGCATAGAAGGTTTGGGGAGGCTTGAAAATATTTTCAACGCAATCGCGGTCAGGTTTATATGATTTCTTAGGTTGGGGAAGTTGTTCTCTGCGATCACATGAGGTCTTATGTGATTGCATAGTGTAATGGACCTGGAATTCCTGAGGGGGCATTTGTGCAGTGCCATCGCGAGGCGAGGTATGCGATCACGTAGTGTTGGACTCCAAAGCAATTTGATCGTGTAGTAGGTGTTGCGATCGCGTAGGCCATTTTGGAGGCTTGGAATAGTTCTTCAATGGGATCGCAGGTGAGGTGATGCGATCGCATAGAAGAAATGCCTGGGCGGACAGAAGGGTTTTATAACATATCATCCGCGAGCAACTATCATTTTTCACCATTATTGAGCACATTTTGGAGCTATTGGACGAGGGAGTAAGAGGATTTCACCTAGGTTTCGACTTGAAGTAAGTTTTATGAGCTAATTACGTGATCTTATTGAAGAATCATCATCTAAATCTCTGAAAATTGGGTGGAAATTAAAGAACTAGGGCGTGAGTTTTTGATATTTCAAATTAGGATTTGATAGGTCATTTGAGATCGGATTTGGGAGTTCTTGGTATGTATGAACTCGTGGCGAGACGAGGATTCTGGAAATTTAAGTTTCGTAATTTTTCAAGAAGCGAGTCCGGGGCTCGGGTTTTGCTGGTTTCGAGGTTCTTGCTATATTCGATTATTTTAGATTGGGTGTTGTACCATTAGCATATTATGATATATTTGTACTAATTTTGGTTAGATTTGATGCGCGTGGAGGCCAAAATTTAGGGGCAAAGGAGTCGCGAGCGAGGAATTTCACCGGTTCGAGGTGAGTAATATTTGGGAATGATGTCCTGAGGGTTTGGAACCCCAGATTTGCACATCCTAGTGTTGTATTGTGGTGACTTGCACTGTTGACCTGCGGGTGGGGTAGAGCACCGTTGAGGATTGTGACTTGGTCCATCAGGGTTGTTGGTTTTTACCGCAAAATTTTAAATGATTTGTTGTTATCACTATGACTTGGGTTCCTTGCCATACTTGGGGCTTATTATCGATTATTTGATCTCTTTATGAATTATCATCGTTGTTTGAAATATTATTTGAACTCAATCCATGTGATTTGCACTGTTTCCTGAACTCAGCCATATTTTTCTCAAACTTGAAGTCTTAACTGATATTTGAATTATTGTTTGAGCTAAGTATTATTGTTTTATGGCTGCCTGAGGGGCTTTGACTATTTTGGACTGATTGAGGCTGAGGTCCATATGTGAGGGCATGAAGAGTGATGTAAAGAGGCTTTCAGGCCTCAAACGTTATGTGTGCATATGCATATACATGCATGGATCGTGATGCACCCCGCAGCGATGTGATCTTGATGTTGCGCTTGGGCTATAGGAGCCCCTCCGGAGTATGAACCCCCACAAAGAGCGCGGGTACCCAAATGGATCGGGCTACGCACCGGAGTGGTCATATGCATAGCGTTTCATTGCATTCATTTATTTACTCTTGATTGTACTACGTGGCATGAAATTTAGCACTCATATATCATCGGCACACACACTGTTACTTGTCTTGTCGACCAGATACTCTGGTGTTATATGTTAAGGAGTGTTGAGCTCAAGAGGCTGATGTTGTATGCTGTGAGTAGGGAGTGAGCCCGAGTGGCTGATACTGTACTTAGAGGTTAATACTGAGCCCGAGGGGCGGGTTTCTGATTACTTCCTACTTGTTGAAATTATCTTTGCAACTGATGAAAAAGCATACTTTCAAAAGAGATTTTTAACTGATCTTGATATTCTCTAAAGGATTTTAACAGTATTACGGTTTTTCTTAAAGGGCCGTATCATCTTTTTATAGCATTATGGTATGCCCATACGTGTTTTCTTATCGCTCAGTTATTATTCTCTCTTATTACCACTGAGTTAGAAGTACTCACTTTACTCCCTGCACCTTGCGTGTAGTTGCAGGTATTGTTCAACCGGTAGCGGGTTATTAGCAGGACCGAAGGTCATATTTTGGTAATTGAGCAAGGTGACCGCCAGCGTTCCGGCACCGCATTACGATTTGAGTCCAATTTTTCCTTGTATCTATATTTTGTTGGTCCAATAGTAGTGACCCTACTCATTAGATGCTCGTGACTTGTGACACCCTGGTCGGGCTGTATTGGGTTGTATTTAAATTGATTAATATCATTTCATATTCGAACTGTTATATAACTGACTAACTGCTTTAAGTGGTGTTCTGAAACGGTCTGGATGGCCTTGTCTTCACGAGATGCGCCATCACGACTGGGTTTGGGAATTGGGTCGTGACACCAAGCCTCGCATCTGCGGTCCCTTCACCGCTTCAACGGCATCGCAGATGCGGTTTACCAAGCCGCACTTGAGCCTCTCTTCCGCTCCTACAGAGCTCACACTTGCGGCCCCCAATCTGCATGTGCGGATATGACAGAAGCAACAACATTAGCTGCAATTTCTCGAATTCAACCTTTCCGAAAATTATCCGAAGTCATCCTGAGGCCTCCGAGACCATAATTAAAAGTACGAACAAGTCACATAACATCATTCAAATTTATTTTGACCTTCGGAATACTCAAAACAACATTAAAACATCAAATCGCCCTTGGATTCAAGCCTAAGGATTTCCAAACTTCTGAATTCTGCAACCGATCCAAAAACGTAACAAACCTCATCCGAATGTTCTGAAATTTTGCACACACATCAAAAATGACACAAGAGACCTACTTCAATATCTGGAATTCCATTCAAACCTCGATTTCAAGATTTCCACTGCCGACCGGAAAACGTCAACTTTTAAATTTCGCCAATTCAAGCCTAAATCTACCACGGACCTCCAAAATACAATCCGAACACGCTCCTAAGTCCAAGTTACCCAACGGTGCTAATCAAATCATAAAAATTCTAATTAGATATTGGATACTAAAAAGTCAAGACTTGGTCAAACCATTTAAAATTTAAAGCTTCAAGCTGAGAATCATTCTTCCATATCCGTTCCGATTAATCTGAAAACCAAAACCGACGATTTACATAACTTATAATACATCATACAGGGCTAATCATGCCCGAGAACTAGCGAGTGAAGTGCAAATTCTCTAAATGATAGGTCGGGTCGATACATATAGTATTAAACAATTATTAAGAAATAATACCAGAATACCTAATCCCAACATAGTTAATTTTAGCATAATTTGTCTTCAAACAAAATGACCCCATGTATTTTTGGTGTATAATATTTTTTATACCTTCGTGTTAAAGTAGCCTACAATGTACAACATATATCTGTCATTAGTAAACTTAATTTATTGACCTAAAAAGTTAAATAATTAAATTTTATGTTATGCTGAAAAAAAAGTAACTATAAATTCTAATCGGTTAAAAAAATGACCATACATTTTTAATATAAATATTCTTTAAGCAATTAATTAGTGTAACTTAAATTAATCTATTGTTAACGTGCAAAAAACTTATTTTTCCATTCAAGTTTACCTCTTTTGTCTCACAGTCACAAACCTTGAGAAAATAAAAATAAGAAAGAGAGCAGAAAATGCATCTTAAAAAGTTGCATCAAATTAAACTACAAAAACTACAGTTTCAAATGTAAGTTCATGTTAAATTCCTTTTTATACATAATTTTCGTTAAATCCCTAATCATAAGGGACAATTTTATTATCTTCTCCACATACCTTCAAGTTTACGATCCACAAGATGAGTATTGCAGAAATGCGAATGCTAAAATGGATGTATGGTCACACAAGATTAGATAAGATTAAAAATAATTATATTCGTCAGAAGGCGTACACGTTAAGGATAAATGAGAGAAGGTCACTTGAGAAGGTTTGTTCATGCCCTGCATCGATCAACAAATGCATCAGTCTGTGGGTGCAAATTATAATGCACAAAGGTATTAAAAAAGAGACAAGGTAAACCTAAAAATCACATGAAAGGAAGTACTCTCAAAAGATCTAAAATTTATAAAATCAATACTGACTTAACTAAAAATAAGGCACAAGGAAAGAAAAAAAGAAAATTCATATATGTAATACCTACTAGTTAGAGAATTTATCTTGGATTTACTACTGCTACTTCCTTTTTGGCTAAGGTTGTTAGAGCTGCAAAAATAAATAATTGCCTTAATTTGACCTTCTTTAGTCAAGCTTTATGATTCACTCATAATTTTATTACTACTTAGACTAAATACTTTTAATATCTAATCATGATAATCAAAGCTTCATAATGTAGCTTTGTATTGTTCAAGTTTCATTCATTTTTTCATTAGTTGGACGTTAACTTTAATTTATTACTATCTCAATTTTCTTGACATAATTACAACCAAGAGGGCAACGATCTATTATTGGACAATAGTAAAAAGGCAACAAAGAGAAATCAATTTATTAATTGCTCTATGACTTAAAATGAAGATATAAGAAACCGTGACTCAGATATACAGACCTCAGAGAAGTTCATGTGAATTTTACTGTTAAACACTATTTATACTTGATCTGAAAAAGTAATTGAAAAGCTATAGTTGATCATTTTCACTTTTACTTCCCTGAGGCCAGGAAATCTCAATTAAGTAATATTACTGCGACTGTATATGAATGCACTTGTTTTACCTTTAACCAGATATCTTGAAGTTTAATAATGAATAGTACGATGAATATATACGATCTCTCACTTTTAATTTAATACAATTTTTGAGTTGGAGCTTTGAACATTTCGATTTTATCTAAGAGTTTAATTAGTACATATTAAAGAAAATAAACTTTTAATTATATATGTTTAAGATATGCACATATCCCTTCTTCAATCTTATATTCTAAAAACTTCCTCCACAATGTGAGGATTATAGTGTGCGCCTCCTTCCATTGCCCGATTTCCTCACTCGTTGTCGCTGCTATTTTGCTCTGCTAAAACTAAAGTTTTTTCAACGACTTTTAAAGGGTACGAAAAGAATATAAAATAAACTGAGCTCGATGTTGCCTTTCATCTGCGTTCTCTTTTATCTTAAGAATCCCTCCACGATTCTACCACCACCCGACGCCGGTGACCTGGTCTCTTGAATTCTTGCTTTTCGCCGGCGATTTTTTCGGCGACCTGCTCTTTTGTCCTACTCTCTCTTCTTCATTTTTTGGGTGTATGTGGGGGTGTTCTGTTTTCTTGGACAGGTGCCTTATTCTTCCGGGGAGGATTTCCGGCAATCTACAGTACTTCCGGCGACTCCCGTTTAGATTTTCGGCATGACGCAGCAGAACTACATGTTCCGATAAGCTTCAGGAAAACTTGCCCCAGGTACTAGTCGCGCCGGCGAGGTCAGCTCGCGGTGTTTGGGATTGAAGAGCTAAGCAACATCGGTCAGGACGTGCAAGAGTTGGTAGATGCTGACCTTGGGCGCATCAAAGCCTACTTTCAGGTTTTTTCACCGGGAGTTGTTACCTCCCGCTCTCATGTTTACTTTGTACACCTTTTTACATATTCTAGCTAGCATTCCGTGTGAGGTTTACTCTGTTGCTATCTGGTTTACATCTTTTTGCGTATTCCGCTATCGTGCGTGTGTGCGTTACTATTCTCCATAGTCGGTTGGAGAGATAGTGGCCGCGGCGGGGGATGATAGTGTAAGGTCATGTCCTCGGTGGGTGGGGGCGGTGGCGGGGGTGATTAGGGGGCAGAGAGTGTTCCCGCGGGTAGGGCGGGAGGTAAGGATGGGAAGAGGGTAGCTGATGCTCATAGATTAAGGATTGGGTCGTGGAACATAGGCACTCTGACGGGTAAGTCCATTGAGTTGGCGAAGATTCTTCAGAAGAGGAGGGTTAACATCGCCTGTGTCCAGGAGACTAGGTGGAAAGGGTCAAAAGCGAGAAATGCAGACGAGTTTAAATTGTGGTATTCTGGGGTCGTGAGAGGTAAGAATGGAGTGGGCATCTTGGTAGACAGGGATCTAACGAAGTCTGTGGTCGAGGTTAGGTGAGTGAATGATAGGTTAATGTCTATTAAGTTGGTTATTGGGGGTTGCATCCTCAACGTCGTCAGCGCATACGCCCCGCAAGCGGGCTTAGACGAGGAGGCTAAAAGGCGCTTTTGGGAGGGCTTGGATGAGCTGGTGGGTAGTATTCCCCAATTTGAGAAGTTAGTTATTGGAGGGGACTTTAATTGTCATATTGGGGCTGATGCTGATAGTTATGGTGAAGTGCACGGTGGCTTCGGCTTTGCGGTTAGGAACGGAGGAGGCACGTCACTGCTTGATATAACCAAGGCATCCGAGCTTCTGATTGCGAACTCGACATTTCAAAAGAGGGAGGAGCATTTGGTCACCTTCAGGAGTTCGGCGGCGAGGACTCAGATTGATTACCTCCTCCTCGAAAGGAGTGATAGGGGTATGTGCAAGGACTGCAAGGTTATTCCGGGAGAGCCCATTTCGACTCTTCATAGGCTCCTAGTAATGGATGTTGGTCTCTTGGTGAAGAGGAAGAGGAGGGGTGCTCAAGGACAGCCGCGGATTAGATGGGGTGTTTTGACTAAGGAGAAAGCACAGGAGTTGGAGAGGAGGTTAGCTGAGGGCGGAGCATGGAGAAGTTCTGGGGAAGCGGATGCTATGTGGTCAAAGACGGCGAATATGGTTAGGGAGGTAGCAGGGGATGTGCTTGGGGTAGCCAAGGGCTATTCAGGCAGACATCAGGGTGACTGGTGGTGGAACGGTGTAGTCGAAAGAAAAGTGGAGTTGAAGAAGGCAGCGTTTGCTAAGTTGGCAGGGAGCAAAAACGAGGAAGAACGGAAAGCAAACAGGGAAATCTACAAGGTGGTAAGGAAAGAAGCAAAGCTGGCGGTTACGGAAGCTAAAAACGCGGCGTTTGGTCGCATGTACGAGGAACTAGGGGAGAAAGGCGGGAACAGGAAGTTATTCCGGTTAGCTAAAGCAAGGGAAAGAAAGGCGCGTGATCTTGGCCAAGTTAGGTGCATCAAGGGCGAGGATGGTAGAGTTCTGATGAGGGAGTCTCAAGTCAAGCAGAGATGGCAGGCGTACTTTCGGGACTTACTTAACGAAGAGGTGGATCGCAACATAGAGCTAGGGGAGTTGGGGCATTCAGAGCAACATAGAGACCTTGGGTACTGCAGGCGCATTAGGGTGGAGGAGGTCATGTGGGCTTTGCGTAGGATGAGTAGGAGTCGAGCGACCGGGCCTGACGAGATCCCGGTGGAGTTCTGGATGTGCATGGGTAGGTCAGGAGTGGAGTGGCTCTCCAGATTGTTCAATGCTATCTTCAGGACCAAAAGGATGCCGGAGGAGTGGAGGTGGAGTACAGTGGTGCCCTTGTACAAGAACAAAGGGGACATTCAGTGCTGCAACAACTATAGGGGTATCAAATTAATAAGTCACACCATGAAGGTCTGGGAGCGGGTGATCGAGGCGAGGGTGAGGGAGATGACATCTATATCTGTGAACCAATTCGGTTTCACGCCGAGTCGCTCCACTACAGAAGCTATCCACCTTGTTAGGAGGCTGGTGGAGCAGTTCAGGGATAAGAAGAAGGACCTGCACATGGTGCTATCAACTTGGAGAAGGCGTATGACAAGGTCCCAAGGGAGGTGCTATGGAGGTTCTTGGAGGCGAAGAGCGTGCCGGAAGCATACATCAGAATAATCAAGGTCATGCACGATGGAGCTAAGACTAGGGTTAGGACGGTTGGCGGTGACTCAGACCATTTTCCACTGGTTATGGGGCTCCATCAAGGATCGGCACTTAGCCCTCTCTTGTTTGCATTGGTGATGGATGCTCTAATCCAACATATTTAAGGGGATGTGCCTTGGTGTATGTTATTTGCTGATGACATAGTCTTGATAGACGAGACGAGGGTCAGTATTATTGAGAGGTTAGAGGTATGGAGACAGACCCTAAGGGTTTCAAAATAAGCAGATCTAAGACGGAATACCTGGATTGCAAGTTTAGCGCCGAGCCGAACGAAGTAGGCAGGGACGTGATGATTGGATCTCAGCCCATCGCCAAGAGGGACAGTGTCAGATATCTTGGGTCGGTGATTTAGGGGGACGGAGAGATTGACGGGGACGTCACTCATCGCATAGAAGCGGGGTGGTCAAAGTGGAGGCTTGCATCATGAGTCCTGTGTGACAAGAAGTTCCACAGAAACTCAAGGGGAAATTGTATAGAGCTGTGGTTAGACCTCCCATGCTGTATGGAGCGGAGTGCTGGCTAGTGAAGAAATCTCATGTTCCGAGAATGAAGGTTGTGGAGGTGAGGATGCTCAGGTGGATGTGCGGGCTCACCAGGTTGGATAAGATTAAGAACGAAGTTGTTCGAGAGAAGGTGGGGGTGGCCCCGGTGGATGAGAAGATGCGAGAAGCGAGGCTGAGGTGGTTCGGGCATGTACGAAGGAGAAGTCCTGATGCCCCGGTGAGGAGTTGTGAGCGGCTGGCGATGGTCGGCGTACGACGAGGCAGAGGGAGGCCTAATAGGTATTAGGGAGAGGTGATTAGTCATGACATGGCCCTTGATAGGAAAGTCTGGAGGTATAGTATCAGGGTAGTAGGATAGGGGCTCCTAGAGTTTTTCGTACTCCTCACCCGGGGTTGGGTGAGGCTTGACAGGGCTATCCATAGATGATGTGTGTATTGGATTGTGTCTCCCTTATAGTAGTTATTTGGTAGTTATTTATGGTAATTACTGTCTGATATTATTGCATGCTATTTTAGTTATGGTTCTTATGTTTAGATAGGTATTTATGCTGGGGTTACTAATGCTGCTTTGTTTTTGTTTTTGTTTTTGTTTTTGTTTTTCCTTTCCTCACTGTGCCGGGGGTCGATTGGAAACAGTCTCTCTGCCCTTTTGGTAGGGGTAAGGTCCGTCTACATATTACCCTTCACAGACCCCACTTTGTGGGACTATACTAGGTAGTTGTTGTTGTTGTTGTAATTATATATGTTTAATATATTCTTTTTGGTATGAAGTGATTTTCCTTTAGTATGTCTTATAGGGTACAAATTCGAATTAATGAACAAATAAATTTAAGAGAGAAATGATCAAACCAAAAATAGGTGTAACCTACACATTTGATAGCAGATACCTACTAATTACCTTTTGCCAAATGGAAAGGTCGAGATATCAAATAAATCTCAACCCTTGAAGTGTGAAACTTTTACAGGCAGAGTAGTCATCATATATATTGTTATATATGTTAGAATATATTGTGTGTATCTTTTTGTTATTGGTAGAATATTCTTCCGTTATTGTACAGTCCTATAGTTGGTAGGATTTGATTTCTTTCGTTATTGTACAGTCCTATAGTTGGTAGGATTTGATTTCTTTCGTTATTGTACAGTCCTATAGTTGGTAGGATTTGATACCTCTCTGTACTCTATATATACTTTTGTGAGCAATACGAGAAAATTAATTCTCCCAAAACTCTCTACATGGTATCATACGCCAGTGGCTTATCGCCAAAGAAACCATAATTCTTCCCTACCCGCGCCGCCGCCGCCGCTGCACTAATCGGCATCCTGCCACTGCCGACCTTCACGGTCCACCGCCTCTCTCCGGCATCTTGCCGCACCGACGCTGCACTAATCAGCAGCCCTATCTCTCTCGATGTCGTTCAGCGCCTTCTCTCATTTGCCTCGCGCTTCATGGCCACTAGACCTTCAAAGGATCTTCTCCAGCCGATTTCAATCAATGCATCAGCTCAGATCCCACTCAAATTGAATTCCACTAATTACCTTGCATGGAAATTCCAATTCCGAACCCTTCTTACGGGTTACGACCTCCTCGGCTTCTTGGACGGATGGAAGCCGTGCCCACCAGCCACTATCGTCGACAAGGAGGTAACTTCCCCCAATCCAGCATATCCTTACTGGATTCGCCAGGACAATCTTATTCTTAGTGCCATCATCTCGTCGATCACACCGACGATCGTCTCCTTTATTGCCGCTGTGGAAACCTCTAAAGAGGCCTGGGACATCCTCGCGCGCACATACGGCACTGCTTCTCGTGGTCGTATCATGGCTCTCAAACAGCAGCTCCATAATCCGGTAAAAGGTTCTAAATCTATTACTGATTTTATGCACGGTATTCGCGTGATTGTGGATGAATTATCTCTCCTGGGTGTTACTGTTGATTCTGAGGATCTTATCATTAAGGTTCTCAATGGTCTTGATGATTCGTATATGGAGCTCTCTCGTGCTATCCAAGCCCGTGAATCTCCAATCTCTTTTGCTGAATTACGTGACAAGCTGTTAAGCATGGAGGCTCAGATTACTGCTCGTGCGCTGGCCTCCTCCCCCGCATCTGATTTGGCTCCGTCGGCTTCCTTCGTCGCAGGACAGCAGTCCGGCCATAACCGCTTCGGTGGCTGCAGGCGCGGCCGTGGCAGCCGTGGTTCATCCTCCTGTCGCGGTGGTTACTCCAACAATGGCCAATCTCGCGGGTACAATGGGAAGTGCCAAGTCTGCAGTGAATTTGGCCACTCCGTGCGCAGCTGTCCGTCCTATCCTATTTCCGGCGCCAATCAGCCCCCTTAACGTGGACCACTGCCTTGGCCGGCATAAGCTCTGTCATCTTATTCGGCTGCTCACACAGTCCATCACTCTCCAACAATTCCCTCTACATCTGATTGGATCCTGGACTCTGGTGCCTCTCATCACATAACAAATGATCTTGCCAACATGTCTCTTCATAGTCCTTACACTGGTTCCGATGATGTGGTTATTGGTAACGGTGAAGGTTTAAAATTACACATACTGGACAACTTTTCAGTTATTCCTCTCTTTTATTGCCTGGGGCTCTCTGTATTCCATATATTCGTAAAAATTTGATCTCTGTTGCTAAATTATGTCATCACATTAATGTTAATAGTGTTTTTTCTGATACTGATTTTCAGGTGAAGGATCGTCGCACGTGGGCAACACTCGTCAGCGGCCCACGTAGGAACGACGCATACTACTGGCCGGCGGCTTCCCGTCTACCATCCGCCCTCATGGCACAAAATCTCCCTGCGTTATTGTGGCATCCTCGGTTTGGTCATCCGTCAGCTAAAATCCTGCATCATTTAGTGTCTTCTAGCAGTATAGCGTCCAGTAGTGTGTCTGATTTTGCTTGTGTCTCTTGCAAGCTTTATAAGTGTCATAAGTTACCTTTTTCTGTGTCAAGTTTATCTTCTACTGCTCTGCTGGAGCTTATTTTTTCTGATGTATGGACCTCTCCAATTATTTCTAATGAAGGATTTAAATATTATGTCATTTTTGTTGATCATTTTTCTAAGTACGTTTGGTTTTTCCCTTTACGCCGTAAATCTGATGTCCTACAAACCTTCCCCACTTTTAAGTCCATTGTAGAAAAATATTTCTCTGCTAAAATCATTACTCTGTATACTGATAATGGGGGTGAATTCCTAGTTTTATGCTCTTTTCTTGCCTCCCATGGCATCTCACATCTCACTTCACCTCCTCATACACCTCAACACAATGGCTATGCTGAACGACGTCACCGTCATATTGTCGATACTGGTCTCACTCTCCTTCATTATGCCTCTATCCCTCTCATTTACTGGCCTTATGTCTTTGCCACAGCAGTCTATCTCATTAATCGTCTTCCCAAGACAAATCTCTCGATGCTCTCCTCCTTTGAGTCTCTCTTCCATAGGCGCCCCAACCTTGCCAAACTGCGTGTCTTCGGCTGTCAATGCTTCCCTTGGCTTCGGCCCTACACCTCACACAAAATGGAACCCAGATCTCGTGCATGTGTCCTCTTCGGCTACTCATCTACTCAAAGCGCATATCTATGCTTTGATCTCTCAATGTCTAAAATCTTCGTCTCGTGTCATGTCACCTTTCATGAAGATATCTTCCTATTCTCCAAATTGTCTAACCCTGAGTCTCCACCCGTACCTATTCCGGTCACCCTAGAAGTCCTTCCGCTACCTCCGCCAGTACCTGCCGCCGCTCCCACTAGCGATCCTTCACCGGACACACCGTCGGCGTCACCGCCCGAGCCACCAGCGCCTCTTATGGCACCGCCAGCGGGCCCTGCCACCGCTACAGGCATTATGCCGTCACCTTCATCCTCTCAGGGTGGTCATCACATGCAAACTCGCAGCAAAAATAACATCTTTACGCCCAACAAGAAGTTTGGTATGTCTGTTGTAACCTCTACAACTGTTACAGAACCTCAGACTTTGTCTAGTGCTATGTCTGATGAGCGCTGGCGCTCTGCTATGTCATTAGAGTTTGATGCTCTGCAACGGAATGGCACCTGGGATCTTGTTCCACCTGATTCTTCACAGAATGTTGTGGGCTGCAAGTGGGTTTATCGTGCCAAACGAAAGCCTGACGGTACTGTGGATAAGTTCAAAGCCCGACTTGTTGCGAAAGGCTTTCATCAGCGACCAGGTGTCGACTTCCAGGAGACTTTCAGTCCGGTTATTAAGCCGGCAACTGTGCGTTTGGTTCTCAGTCTAGCTGTATCCAAGGGCTGGCCTCTTCGTCAAATGGATGTGAACAATGTCTTTCTCCACGGGAGGCTTACAGAGGATGTCTATATGGCACAACCACCGGGTTTTATTGACAAAGACAATCCATCTTATGTCTGTAAGTTACAAAAAGCTATTTATGGTCTCAAACAGGCACCCCGGGCATGGTATAGTAAGCTCCGCCAATGCCTTTTGGCCATGGGTTTCGTCAACACTACCTCTGACACTTCGCTCTTCGTCTTTCAGCATTCTGGTATTACAGCCTATTTTTTTGGTATATGTTGATAATCTCATATTGACTGGTAATGACTCTGCCTTCTTGAACCGTATGATTGACTCTCTTGGGACTAAATTTTCTCTTAAATACATGGGTGATCTAAGCTACTTTCTTGGTGCTGAGGTTCTGCACAGCTACAATGGGTGTTTTCTTTCTCAGCGTAAGTATGTTGTTGATCTATTAACTCGTCATAATATGCTGGAATTCAACCCTGTTCAGACGCCAACAGCGGCGTCCACCCGCCTTCATCAGGCCGACGGCTCGGCTCCTGCCGACGCATCCGCCTATCGACAAGCCCTTGGGAGCCTCCAGTGTCTCTCCTTCACTCGTCTTGATATCTCCTTTGCTGTGAATAAACTCTCACAGTTCATGCACGCTCCTACTGTCACTCATTGGGGTGCAGTTAAGCGCCTCTTCCTGTATCTGAATGGGACGCGTAACTTCTGAGTCTGGTTGCGTCCTTCATCTGCTATACCTTTGCACTGTTTCTCTGATACTGATTAGGGTGGAAACTGTGATGACAGCTCCTAAACTGGTGCCTATGTTGTCTTACTGGGGCCTAATCCTATTTCCTGGAGCTCCAAAAAGCAGCGTTCTGTTGCACGATATTCTACTGAGGCTGAATATCGTGCCATTGCTTTTGTTGCCGCTGAAGTCCGTTGGCTTCATTCCCTGCTGCGCGTGCTTCATGTCCCTCTTCCGGCTGCTCCTGTCATTTACAGCGACAATATTGGCGCCACTTACCTCTGTACCAACCTTGTGTTTCATTCGCGCATGAAACACATCTCCATTGATTATCACTTTGTTCGTCAATTGGTTCAGAATGGGTCTCTTCGTGTTGCTCATGTATCCTCTGCTGATCAGCTTGCTGATGCTCTCACCAAGCACTTATCTCGTCCTCGGCTTATTCTGCTGATGTCCAAGATTGGCGTGTCCTCCAGCCCTCCATCTTGAGGGTGCGTATTAGAATATATTGTGTATATCTTTTTATTATTGGTAGAGTATTCTTTCATTATTTTACAGTCCTATAGTTGGTAGGATTTGATTTTTTTCATTATTGTACAGTCCTATAGTTGGTAGGATTTGATATCTCTCTGTACTCTATATATATTTTTGTGAGCAATACGAGAAAATTAATTCTCCCAAAACTCTCTATAATATACAGGGATGGATGAAAGCACTGAGACACCGGGTTAATATTTAAATGGTAATACTCTTGACGTAGAATATATATTTATGAGTAAACTTTTATTAAAACTATAATATATAACAGATACGAATTCATAATTTTAAAAATACAATGAGTTTATGATTAAAAATAGTTAATTAATATAAACTCATAAAACTTAAATTTTGAATTCGATTCGGCATATACACAGTAAGGGGTCGTTTGGTAGGGTGTATAAGAATAACACGGAAAGTTGTATTAGTAATGCATGGGTTGGTAATGCAAGCATTAGTTATGCATATGTTATTTCTTATCTAATGTTAGGTGTGGTGTATTAAAATTATAATTCATTGCATAATTTTTAAGAAAAATAGTTGATTACAAAAATGTCCTCCATGTTCTTTAGCTTTAAGGGACTTTAAGGAGAATTTTATCTTTAACCGTACTAATGCATGCAGTAATAGCCTTGGTGTTACTTATGCCATGGTTTTCTATGAATTACTTATATATAGGATAATATCAAGTATGATGTATAATTAATACAAGTATTAATTATACGTATATTGAAAAAATATACCAAGCTAGGTATAAGCAAGGCATAGAGATAATACTTACATTACTTTTTCTAATACCTCCTACCAAATGACCTCTAAGAATAAAAAACAAGAGTAGGTCATTTTGGTCATTTAGCAAAGGTATTGTCAATCACTGCCACAAAAGGTTAACAGATGAAGAAACAAAATCATATTATTCCCTTCAAAAAAAAAATTTAAAACTCAAATAGTCCTGTCTCCATCTATCATTTCCATCTTACTGTCAACCTCTTTTCATTTCCACAAAAGCCCTAACCAGGTCCCCTTTACACTTGCCAATTATCATTACTTCCCCTCCCCCTTATCCCACCCCAACCCAAAGGAGAGGACTACTGTTGCTGCCCCTTTTCTAGGAAAAATATCAGCCAATCTCTGCATACATTTTCAGAAATCAAAGCCCCATAAAGCCAATTCCCCAAACATCAAAGGTTTTTTATTCTAGGATTGATAAACCAAGAAAAGCAAACAAAAGTTCAGCCCCCCTCTCCCCCCTTAAATTCTCTCTATTTTATTCCAACATATAGCTAGGCCCCTCAGGAGCCGATGCAGTGTATCAACACCGAATTCAACTGAACCAAATATTTTTAGCGCGAAATAGATATACTTGTGTATAAAAAATTCATTAATATTGTAATATATGGTTTACAAACCCTTAACATTAAAAATACAATGGTTTTATACTAAAACCCTTAAGAATTGAACCTACAAAAATTAAATTCTAAACCCGCATCTGCACTCCCCACGTGCTCATAAGCAAGCAACTTAAAAAACCCTAGATCAGTATAAATCTATTGGTTCTTAGCCCACTTCCAAGCTTCTTTATACCCTAAAATTTTTCTTACATCCTTCTTTTTCTTCACCCCTTTATAAATTTCTCAAAACAAAAAATCAAAAATAATGGAGTCAAACCAAGAAGTGGGTTCTCCAAATTCATCCAATATCCACAACAACATGATATCCACTTCTTCTGCAGCTAATAATTACTTAGCTTCATCTTCTTCTTCTTCTCCAACAATCCTAAGCCGATATGAGAACCAAAAACGCAGAGATTGGAACACTTTTGGCCAATACTTAAGAAACCATAGACCACCTCTCACTCTTACTCGTTGCAGTGGTGCACATGTTCTTGAATTTCTTCGATACCTCGATCAGTTCGGAAAAACTAAGGTTCATACTCAACTCTGTCCTTTTTACGGACACCCAATTCCACCAGCACCTTGTCCTTGTCCTTTACATCAAGCTTGGGGTTCACTTGATGCATTAATTGGTAGACTTAGAGCTGCTTATGAAGAAAATGGTGGAAAACCCGAAACTAACCCTTTTGGTGCTCGTGCTGTTAGGCTTTATCTTCGTGAAGTTCGTGATTCTCAAGCTAAAGCTAGAGGTATAAGTTATGAGAAGAAGAAACGCAAGAAACGAACTTTGTCTCGACAACAACAACAATCTTCTGCTGCATTTCCACCTCCTACTTCGACTTCAAGCTAATAATAATATATATATATATGGAAAACAGTGACTCTGTCTTTTCCTTCACAAGGTAGAGATAAAGCTGCGCACAAACTACCATACTCAGACTCTACTTATTGGATTATATTAGGTCTGTTCTTGTTATTGTTGTCGTACGGTATGGTATGTTCTATTTCTAGCTGTTTTAACAAATTGGTATTTGGAACCCTTTTTCTTGCTACTATTTATGGAAATGGAAACACTGATTTTGATCAGTGCCTTTTTTAGGTAATTATTAAGCAAATGATGTAGAAGTGATAGTGGTAGTAATGGAAGTGGTAGTGGCACTGGTTGTTATATTAAAAGGGAAGAAAAAAAAGATGTAGGTGAACTTTGTGCTATAGATCTACCAACATTTTTTTATGGATATTTCTCTATCTTGGCTGAAACCCTATTTATGATTTGTTGTTTCATAGATTTGCTATATCAAGTTTCATGTCTTTTTGCTTATATTTTGCAAGTTTTTTAATAGGAGGGAAAGTGTTAGTGACTTTGGCTAGATCATATGTCAGCTTTGTCTAGGACTGGTCTGTCTTTCACACTGCAAATATAGACCGAATTTCATCATCAATCTATCGAAAATAAGAAAAGTTTCATTTCCAATCATCTTTCTTTCTTGACTAGTATTTTTGTGTATAAATGGTTTTCATCTATATGTTCTTTTTTGGTATATGTATTTTTAATTTGAATTAGTATATATTTTTTCCTCTCTGGCCAGTATGAGCATATTTTGCCGGTCAGCTTTAGTCAACTGACCAAGGAAAAATACATTCTTACTTACCTACATCTTTATAATCCAAGGGTTTAAAGGAAAGCCCTTTCAAATTCCTGTATAAGTTAATCATTAATATAACAACTTTTATTTGCAGACTTGTAAATTTTACTGTTAACTAGAACATGTTGATATTTTTGTTCAATTATTGATGGAATATATTGGAAGTAATCTTTTATCTAAAGAGTTTAAACTCCCGTTTGACCGTAAAATCTGGGAGGTTTTTTTAATTTTTTTTCAAATATTAGTTTGTTTATAGATTTTAACCATTTTGGCAGATTTTGAAAATAAAATCTTCAAATCCCAAAAACATGTCTAAAGTAGCTTTTGAAATTTTTGAAGTTTTCTACTCACAAAATTTCAATTTTCTTTAAAGTAAACTGCATGTCCAAACATAATTTTAACTTCCAAAAATCGTTTTTCATCTTATCTTTAAAAATTCTATTTTTTTCTTCAAATTTCAACCAAATTATGTCCAAATGATAGATAAGTTAGTGTTCGGAAGATGTATTAGTTACTGACACTATTAGGTCATTGAAAACTAATTGCACTAATTCTATTTGAATTTTCGTTTTCACACCGACTGCGTAAAGAAATTTTACATTATTATAAATTTATTATTATAACATGTTATTACACCATTTTCTAGATTATCCCAGTTCAGACTTGATATAAAGAGTTATATATATGTTATTGTATGCTAATTTTACCTCATAGTGTAAATTAGTTTACATCATTATTGCATAATACTTAAAGCTCATCTTGTTAATAAGAATTTTATTGATGGTATAAAACGTCATAGACATATTTTAAATTTGGAAACTAAATGCTTAATTGATCACCAATAAAACTTTACAAAGTCATAGCTTAGCCAAGACAAAAGTTATAGACATTGTCAATGTATATACCTTAAAATCCTACTCTGAATACTAGTCAGCTTCTTTTTTTCCTAATTTCTTTCTGAATTCTGTGAATGGGATTGTATTCAGGGCAAGATCTTATGACAGTCTTTTATTAACCCAAATTCATCTCCCACTACTCTATTGTGTCATCTCAGTCTTAGATGTTCCCTAAAGTGGATAGAGCATTAAATTAGAGAGGTACATTCACCATTTAAAGGTCACTCCAACTGCACATTTATGGCCATTTAGCCTTGAACCAAAAAAGACAAACCTTTCCTCCAAAATACTAACTACATGTGAATTCTAGGCAGGCCGAGCTAGAGGGCAGAAGAGGTTCATCCGAATTCCTTTTGCCAAAAAAAGTCAATTTTTTTTCCATGTATATATATAATAGAGTTAAACCTCCTTGCTAAAAATTCTCTGCACTAGTTTGCCTCAATTTATGGCCAAAGACTACTCCATTTGTGTTGTAAATGACAATATTAATTATGCTTATGATAATTATAAGCGATCCTCAATTTTCTTGCTGTGTGTGTATATGTTAGTAAACATATGTGTTTGTATGTGATAATTATTGTAAGCTGCATGTATTCATATGATGTAAGACTTATAGGAGCAATTTGTACTATACCATTGCCTTTCCTTAGTCTTAATTTCAACTTATTTTGGCATTCGTGATTATTAGCAACGTCTTATGGTTTTAAGAAATTTTAGTTTATAGATAGTTATGCTTGTTTGACATTATTTTGAGTCATATGGATAATTGGCATAACTAATTAGTCCCTCAGGTAGATAGGGAAAGGTAGAGTTCAGCCTAGAGACTAGTCAGGTGGAAAAATGATATAAGTTATAGAGGTGAACTCAATATGCACTTTTACAGACAGACAATTTAGGAATTACTTTTACCAGAAAAGTTTTGGAATGTAATAGGAATTTGACAGTATGATCTAGCTACAACTATGCGAGAGGTAGCAGTACTCTTTTAGTCCTGGGACCAAAATAACCAGGTGTTATGCAGAAGTTAGCAAAGTATACTTTCAACGATGATAAATTAGATAATAAATATTCCAAAAGAGACACAAATATTTCACGTGCTTCAGTTGGTCTATATCCACGACGGAAATGATCAATTCACTATATAAAAAATATAAAATATTGAGCGAACAACTTCACATAGAGGCACATACAAGTGTCAGCTAACACTTGTCCTAAAAGTTCTCCTCCCTAAATAAGACTCTCAAAACCCTTATAGCTACCTTGTAGATGCTACTAAATGAAAAGGAAGGATCCATAAGTTATAGAAGTCTGAAGCATTTTGTTCCAAGAAAAAAGGATAGCTAAACATGGAAGAATTATATTTTTCTTTATGTAATGGAAAAAAGAAATTATCGTAAATATGTTGTCTTTCCTTGAAGGAATAGAAAAAACAAATATGGTAAGAAAATCAGAACAGATACTCATGGCCTGGATTTTGTAAAATTATTGATTAATCTTCTTCACACAACTTTCAACAGGTCGCATATCTCTAAATCTCCACCAAAAAATTTGTCTGAACATTAGTAAGAGTTTGGTTAAATTTTTCGGATAAAAATCATGATTACCGTCAAATAAATTGCAGCTAAAACTAAACCTGCCTAGGCGCCAAAAACTTGTTGCTCCCAAGCGCATACGCCAGTATACTTGGTCGACAAGTAATATAGGATAGTAAGTCCAGATATCATATCCACATGGACTTGTGATTAACTATCAACTAAATTAAATCAATCGATTAATCTATTCAAGCAAATCCTAAAGCATGAATATTTAACTAAATTTTAATCTAGAGTAACAAATTGAGAGATTAAAGAAATAAGTTGGCAAATTATAGAAACGAATTCAATGTGAGTGAATAGAGCTATGGGTTAGCTAACAATCCCGTTGAGTCTTCCACTTAAATCGTCAAATTAATTTATCTGGTTTATTCGTTGACAAGGTTAATATTGCTTGTAGCCTTCTCCCGAAGTACAACTCACATATTCAAGTTAACTTAATGCCTATATTCAAATGAAATTAGAATTAACAAGAACGCATTATTAATTCCCGTATAATAACTAAGCAAGGCGATTAGGTATATTCCTATCCTAACCGCAAATCCGCTCTCCCTAAGAGTTAAAAACTTGATGTACTCAATCATATATGCAATCTAAAATTCCTCTTCTGAGTTCAACCCTAGATTCGTAGATAGTATTCAATTGATGATCAAGCAATCAAATAATTAAGCGCAAGATTGAATAAATAAATTAATATAGTAAAATAATAAAAATAATTCAAGCTTCAAACTACAACGTTCATGTAGCACTTAACAACTCTAGAACAAATATACCATGAAATTAAAGAAAGTGAAGAGAAGAAAAACAAGTTAGAAGCCTCCTCCAAGCGTGGTGCATGTTTCCCCACATGAACTCCCCTTCAAAGTGTGTTAGATATACCCAAAGTGGTGTCTCTCCCTTTCAAAAATAGGTTTTGCTTTGCTTTTATACATATCGGGTAGGTCTAGGGCAGAAATAACCTTGTCCTGGTCGAAATTGGATAAAATCACGTCACCGGTGCCATGGGTAGCGCCAGGCACTCACCAGGGCGCTGCCTCAAACTTCCATTCTGCCTCCAACGCCACAGGTGGCGCCAGGCGCTGCTTGTGGCACCCAAATGCACAATTCGTCCGATTTAGTTCGTTTTAGCTCAAATTTTGTGCGTTTCGCCTCCAATTTCTCTCGAATCATTTCTACACATAAAAACACTTCAAATTAACATAAACCATAGCATTTAACATCCCAAATTCACGAAATAAAAGTAAAATATGAGGCGATATACATAGAAATATATATATTTTAATGTAAACATCAATGACCTTGTCTTGAACCTCACTTTAATTTGATATCACTTGTTAGCATCGAAATAATTAATTGTCATGCAGAAGATGGTAAAGCATATCTTCAACGATGATAAATCAGATTACAAAAGAAAAATATACTAAAAAAGACACAAACAATTAATGTGGTTCGGTCAAGTGACATGCGTCCACGTGCGAAGAACAATTCACTATTTAAAAAAAATACAAAATATCAAGAGAAAAACTAAGAGACACACAAGTGGCGGACTAAGTTTTATTCGAAAATTCTCCCCTAAACAAGAGTTTCAAATCCCTTATGGTTGTATTGTGGATGATACTAAATTTGAAAGAAGAATCCTTAATTGTAGAAGTCCAAAACCTTTTACTCCAAAAAAAGGACTAGTCAAATATGTGAAAATTATATTTTCACTTTTGTAAGAGAAAAAATAAGTTTTATGGTAAATATGTTATCTTTTTTTCAAGGGATAGGTAGGAAAAATAATTTTGGTAAAAAAATAAAATAGGATAAATACCTAACATTTGGTTTGCAATAATTGCTACTTAATTTAACATTTATAATTTTAGTTATCCTTTAAACAAAAAAATGTAGTTTTGCGAAGTTGATATTAGTTTAAATTAAATGACCAAATAGAGATAGAGATCCAACTAACAAAATTATCCACTAATCCAGTAAAAAGATGTTAGAATGAAGTAAATGTTGACTGTGAATATGCATCAAATAATCTTCTTGTGCATTAATCTTAAGTCCTTACACTTTTTCCTAAAATATAAAAAACTGCAAATAAATTACTGGAAGAAATATATTCCTGCGTATGCGTTATTAGTATTTTGGACAAACGAACTCGATCTGATTACTGTTCCAATTGATTGTCATTGTGGATCTCGCTTTAGATTAAGGGAATAACGTGAAGGTTTTAGAACATATATATATATAGCAGAAATATTGCTTACTTATTGACTATATAGTCAAACTTCTCTATTACAGCAGTGTCGGCTCAATCTCAAAGCCACTAAGGCCATGGGTTTAGGCCGCCATATTTTTTGGGGCCCTTTTTTTATTAATAGTATGAATTATGGCTAGTTTCATAAATAATTACTTCATATTTTAAGGTAAAATATATATACTAGTTTCTCAGCACGTGCGTTGTACGTGTATGCCCATTTAGTAGTACTTATTATCGTAAACTAATATCGTAAATATTAAAATTAAATTTCTAAGTATAAGTATACATGAAAGAATGTAGTATAATTTTTATGAATGATCATTGGGGATCGTCGTCAAATAAATTATTTGTCCGAACCTACGAAGAGGAACAAAGAAACTATAATTAGATACATGTGATTTACATACTTATTCAAGATTTTATGAGGTTAAAATTTTATAATTAAGTGTATCTCACCTTTATTGACGATATTCTCGTATATGTTCCTTCCATCCTTTTCTGGTGTTCTCTAATAACAAGGACTTCGATCGTCAATAAAAGCAATTTTCACTTCTTTGTGAACAGGAGGTGTAGGTCGAATTGACACAATCTAGATGACCACTGATAATATAGTAACTCTTTTTTTATTCAACTAAGTCCTTCCACTTTCTTACATGCTCATTGAAAAGTGTTGCTTGGATCTTTATCACCAATAATAAATGCAACCAACATCTTAGGTTATAAACAAA
Source organism: Nicotiana benthamiana (assembly GCA_034376525.1). Lineage (NCBI taxonomy): Eukaryota > Viridiplantae > Streptophyta > Magnoliopsida > Solanales > Solanaceae > Nicotiana > Nicotiana benthamiana. Next base: position 102,374,919 of record CM067323.1, on the reverse strand, counting down.
TACAATAGAAAATATTAAATTATAGATAATACATGTAAATGACATTACCTCTTCATCAATTAATATAAGAGTTCTGAGAACACCTTCGTACCTTGTACGGTATTATTGTTCCCATTCGAATCACCACTTCCGTAACTCAATCAGATGAATATTTCGGTACCTTGCTAATAGGTAGGTATTTTTTTGACAATTCTGTTTCAAGACGATAGATAATAGCATATTAGTAATAGATTTTGCGATTTCTATAATAATATATTGTGTTATTACATATAGACAATAGCTTAAAACGTCAAAACGTTCGTAAAAATATAAACAATTTATGCTGGCAGCAGCTTTTATTAATATAGTGAACACATTGACATAACCGTAGTAACTTAAAAGTGTAGTTTTACCAATTATTTGAGTAAATATTATTTGAATTCCATAATTAATTGATTTTACAACGTTTCTCGTAGGGGTGTTCAAAACCGATCCGAAACCGAAAACCGATCCAAACCGAAGCTTAACGGCTTATTGGTAACGGCTTAACGGCTTAATGGATGGGGAACGGATTGAATTTTTTTTATTAACGGCTTATCTGTTTGGAGATGGATTATTCAATTTTCTTAACGGCTAATTCGTTAACCCGTTAAGAATATAATATATATATATATATATATAAAATTTAGTGATAGAATTGAGTTGTCTAATACATATATGGTTCTATGTGTGTCATGGAAAAAGAAGAATTGAAAGGTTAGTTATGACTAGAGGAACGACACCCCATGAAATAAATTTGTGCATTTTGGATGATTGCTTGTGGAAAATGGAGAACGATAGTTATTTATAGAAGAGGAGTGTAGAGAGTAGAATTTACCAGAGCACTTCAGTTTTTAAAAGTTCATTGTGGGAGCTGAATGGAAATTTGCGCGACAGATTTTTTTGGTTATATCCGAAGCTTATGAGTACACATGTAATGTGGCCTCTAACAGAAGATAAGTTCTGTTTTATTTTTTCCGATACTGAACTAGTAGTGAATTTATCTATTTTATTAATCTACATGTTGATGGCGATTGTTTCATTAGCTACATCATATTGCCTCTAAAATATTATTTTTATGGCAATTCATTATTTCTAAGACGAGGAGAATAAGAGATATTTAGTGAACATGTATGTTAGGCCGATAAACCGCCCATTAACCGCCCTATAAGAGCTAACCCGATACCAATCCGCCCGATATCTTATCGGGTGGCTAACGGATTAATACATTTAAAAGCCGATAACCGTTAAGCCAAACTGTTAAGAGTAAAAGCCGCCCAATCCGCCCGATGAACACCCCTACTTTCCCGCAAGTTTTCTAAATTCCGACCCCGGGCCACCGTGCCCCGATTCCGAGATTTTTCGAAGGGAATTGTTCTTTTATAACCTAAGGATTACTAATATGTGATTTTTAGTTCATTACATAGCTAATTAAGTTATTAAATCTTAATTTTATCAAAATCATAGGTCTAGCTCTAATCCTTAAGTTTTACTTGATTATTAGTGTTAAATCTATCTAATGTTCATATATTTAAACTAAGAATGAGTGGCGATTACTTATCTTGTGATTTTATATTGAAACCCTCGCTTTAGAATCTCCAAAATCGCGCAAATATTGAATGAGAAGTGAGAGAAATGGCTTGGGGTTCGAATTTAATGAACCCCTCTGCCCAGTCCTTTTCGCTTCTGCGGAAGGGATACCGCTTCTGCGATTTTTGGGCCACTTTTGCGTTCCTGGACCGGGCTGGGGAAACAGCTTCTGCGGTCCAGAAGCCGTGGTGCGGGATCGCTTCTACGGTCTGGCGATTTTCTTGGGCTTCCCAGGATCTGCTTCTGCAGTCAAGTGACCGCTTCTACGGTCACCGCTTCTGCAGTCAAAGAGCCGCATAAGCGGTTTTGACAGAAGCAGCAAATATTGCCTCCTTTCAAATTCCGACTTCGCTCGAACCTCGACCATTTGACGCTCACGGCACACGAACACATTGACAAGTCTGAAATCACGAGGCGAACCTAGTCGAAACCTAGAAACACCCAAAATAACGCTAAATCAAGGAAACGAACCACAAAATCAATTGATTCAACTTAATGAACTTCAAGTTCTTAATTACCTTCCAACGGGTCAAAGCGCTCTTAAAATACTCGGATTGACGCCAAATTTACATGTAGGTCTTAACTGGTATTTCGGACTTGTACCATGTTTCGGAACGGGAATCCGAACTCAATTCCTATGTTTTTAATAATTACTTAGATTCTTTAATTCTTGAAAACTTTGATTTAACAATTTAACATAAAAATTCATTACTCTGAATTGGATTCCGAGCATACGCCAAGATCCTATATTTTCTCACGGACCTCCCGGGATCATCAAATTTAGCCTTTAAAGAAAAACCTTTAAGAAATAATTAATTTTATTTTCATTCAAAACTCTTCTAACTTCCGAACTAATCGTCCCCCCTCCCCCCCCCCCCCCCCCCAAAGTCATAATTAAGCTAAGGAAAATGTGGGAAGTTTTATTTATGAGAACGGAAATCTAAACCGTAAAACGACCAGTCGGATCATTACACTCCTTTTATACTTCATAAAGTAGGTTTAATGTTTGGCATAATGAACTATAAATACAATAACAGTAACCAAATTGTAAAGCAAAGATAACAATAGAAAAAAGAACTAAACATTTCTCCAGATGATTAAATTAATCAAATTCATATCGTCAGAGACCATAGTTCACCAGAAAAAAAAAACTCTCTAACAAAGAATATAAACCAAGGAAACAAACATTTTATATATATATATATAAGCGCGAGGAGAGAGAGAGCGCGGAAGTTCGTTTGCATAAGAAATATAGAACGAGAACATGTGATTTGTATAAGAAAACTAAAATCAAGTCGGTTAATACATAAAGCCTTCAAACCACGTTTAGTTCCATGTAACAAATCCACCACCATTAATTATTGTCATTTATCCCACCTTGATAAGCATGTAGAACCATTTAAATATTTGACAAGACTTTTGCAAAGGCAACCACTGAATTTATTTAAAAGACAACGATTGAAATAATGTTCTTCATTACTAATTTGAAGCATTTTAAGATACATGACCCTTCCGAAAATTCTCCTCTTTATTTTGTTTAAATATTATTATCATTATAAATTAGCCTAAATAAGTAGGATAATTAAAATTTAGAAGGGTAAATAAGTAATTTAACTTTTCAGTATAGGGGTTCATGCTATATATATATATATATATGAAAGGTCTTTTTTTCATAAATTGTAACGACCCGGATTTCTCACGCCGGGGGATCGTGATGGCGCCTACGAATGTGAGCTAGGCAAGTCAATCCATAAACTACTTATCTAATTATCCAATTATTTTCCTTTTAACAATTATAAAGCGATAACATGATAACAACGGAATTCAAATTAAAGCAGAAGACAAGGATAAAATATATAAAGACTATATCTATTACATGTACTTACGCCTTAGCCACCCAAAAAACCTGGTGTCACACTGTTACAGACGATCTAAGATTTGCTACATACACGATCTGAAGAAAATATCAATACATTGTTTCTGAATAAAGAAAATGAAACAGGAATTAAGGATAGAGGAGATGTCAGGGCCTGCGGATGTTTGCGGGTCTACCCTGGACCTCTGTGTGGACTGAAAGTAGCCTCCAACTATAGTCTGAAGTCAACATCAATGAGATCTGCACAAAAGAGTGCAGAGTGTAGTATCAGCACAACCGACTCCATGTGCTGGTAAGTGTCTAGCCTAACCCCGGCGAAGTAGTGACGAGACTAGACCAGACTACCATATAAACTTGGTGCAGTTGTAAAATATATAGCAGAAAGTAAAGCAAGATAAATAGTTAAAGGTGGGAAGGGGGAACATGCTTCAGGGATTAACAAGCAAAACAGAGTATCCAGAGTATTATAGAGAACCAATATCCAACTACAATCAAGGATAAGGAAAACAAAGGCAGATTTGACTTTCAGTTCACATCTTGTTGCATGCGTGCAACCCGGTCATATTTCTCATATCTTGTGGTGGACGTGCCACCCGCTCCCATTTTATTTATCTCGTGGCAGGTATTCCACCCGCTCCCATTTCATGTATCTCGTGGTAGGCGTACCACCTGCTCTCATTTCATTAAATCTTATGGTAGGCGTACCACCCGCTCCCATTTTATTAAATCTTGTGGTAGGCATACCACCGGCTCCCATTTCATTATATCTTGTGGTAGGCGTACACCCACACCCATTTCATTATATCTTTCGGTAGGCGTGTCAACCGATCCCATTTACAAGGCGACAATAATCACAAGAAATCCTGACAAGGGAACAAAAGCAACATAATAAGGGAGCAACGATATTTTAACAACATCCCGGCAAAGGAACAATACTATCAACAAACATCCTAGCAATGGAACAATACTATCAAACAATATCCCGGCAAGGGAACAACGATGTTAATAGCATATGAGGTGGAATAAACCACAAGGAGTCATAGCAGTTACAAAATAAGACTCACGGGCATACTTGACACCGGCGTATAGATACTCATCACTATGCCTATACGTCTTACTCCACAATTAACACGTAGCAAATACACATAATTTATAATCCCTCAAGCTAAGGTTAGACTAAACATATACCTCAATGCCTCGAACACAATTCACGATTCAGCTATAGCTTTACCCCTAGATTCCACCACCAATTCACTCATATCTAGTCACAAGTTACTTAATTAAATCGATAAACGCTAAATGAATCAATTTGAATGAATGAAAATAAATTTTTCAAAGTTTTGCCCAAAAGTTAAAAATTGACCCGACCCTACATGGTCAAAACCCGAGGTTTGAACCAAAACCTGATTACCCATTCACCTAACCCAAATATGTAATTTATTTTGAAATCGAACCTCAAATCGAGGTTCAATTTCCAATTCATTAAAAACCTACATTCTACCCAAAACACCCGATTTCCTCCATGAAAATCATTGATTTGAAGTTGAAATCATGATAAAAGATATTAAGAATTGAAGGAAGTTAGTTAAAAATGACTTACAATGTATTTGGAGAAGAAGAAATCCTTGAAAAATTGCCTAAGTGTGTTTATGTTTGAGAGAATATGAAAAATGGGTTTAAAATCGTCTAAGTATAAATGTTGTAGGTCTCTGATATGGAAAATGCAAACAGGGGTTCGCAATTGCGAACCCGGACCTATGCTAGCTTGGGAATTGCGAACATGGATTGGGAAATACGAAGCTTGGAAATTGCGAACATAGGTTTGGGAATTGCGAAGCCTGGGAATTGCGAACATGGATTTGGAAATTGTGAAGCTTGGGAATTGTGAACATGGGTTTGGAAATTGCAAAGCCTGGTAATTGCGAAGGGGGTTGGCAAATGCGAAGCTTGCATGCCTGCAATGCCTTAAGTCCAAAATTTCACCCGTAGCCTATCCAAAACTCACCCGAGCCCTTGGGGATCCAAACCAAATATACACACAACCTTAAAAATATCATACAGACTTATTCATGTACTCAAATTATAAAAATAACATCATGAACATCGAATTAAACCTCAAGATCAATAAAATTTCTCAAAACTTTTTTAAATATAAAATTTGCATTTAAGGTCCGAATCACGTCAAATGGATTCTGTTTCTTACCAAACTTTATAGAATTATCTTAAATCATATATATGACTTGTACCGGGCATCAGAACTAAAATACGGGCCGATACCATCATGTTCTAATTAAATTTCATTTCAAATTCCTTTAAACAATTTCAGAAAATATTTTTCTTTAAAAATTTATTCCTCGGACTTGAACAGCGGAATTTGATTCCAGGCATACTCCCAAGTCCCATACTTTTCTATGGACCCTCCAGGACCATCAAATTACGGGTCCAAGTCTGTGTACCCAAAACATTGACCGAAGTCACATTTATTCATTTTATAGTCAAAACTTATCCTTTTTTGCAGATTTTCATATTTAGGCTTTCCGGCTATATGCCTGGACTGCACACGCAAATTGAGGTGACGCTAAATAAGGTCTTCAAGGTCTCTGAAATACAGAATATAATTTAAAAGCAAGATATGACCTTTTGGGTCATCACATTCTCCACCTCTAAAACAAATGTTCGTCCTCGAACGGACAAAAGAAGGAAGTACTTGAGTCAGGGAAAAGATAGGGATAACGGCTTCGTATATCGGACTCGGACTCCCGGGCCGATGCCTCAGGAGGCTGACCTCTCCAGTAAATACGAACAGAAGAACAACACTTCGATCTCAACTGATGAACCTGTCGGTCTAGAATAGCTACCATTTTCTCCTTATAAGAGAAGTCCTTGTCCAACTGGACAGTTCTAAAATCTATTACATGGGATGGATCATCGTGATACCTCTTAGTCATGGATACATGAAACATTGGATGCATGACTGATAAGCTTGGCAGCAACGAAAGTCTATAAGCCACCTCTCTCAATCGATCAAGAATCTCAAACGGGGCAATAAACCTAGGGCTGAGCTTGCGCTTCTTCCCAAATCTCATCACGCCCTTCATAGGCGACACTCGAAGCAATACCCGTTCACCGACCATGAGAGACAAATCTTGAACCTTGCGGTCGGCATAACTCTTTTGCCTGGACTGATCTGTATGAAGCGTATTTTGAATGATCCTGACCTTGTCCAAGGCATCCTAAACCAAATCTGTACCCAACAACCGAGGCTATCCCGGCTCAAACCATCCAATCGGAAACCGACACCGCCTACCATATAAAGCCTCACAAGGAGCCATCTAGATACTCGACTAGTAGTTGTTGTTATAGGCAAACTTCGATAAAGGCAAAAACTGATCCCACGAGCCTCCAAAGACAATAACACAAGCTCAGAGCATATCCTCCAAAAGTTGAATAGTCCAGCCGGATTTCCCGTCCGTCTGAGGAGGAAACATTGTGCTCAACTCAACCCGCGTGCCCAACTCTCGCTGAACTTCTCTCTGGAAATGCGAGGTAAACTGCGTACCTCGGTCCGAAATGATGGACATGGGCACACCATCAAGGCGAACAATCTCCTAGATATAGATCTCAACTAACCTCTCAGAAGAATATGAGCCTACCATAGGAATGAAAGGCAGTGACTTGGTCAGCCTATAAATAATGACCCATACTGCGTCAAACTTCCTCCGAGTCTGCGGGAGTCCAACAACGAAATCCATAGTGATCCACTCCCACTTCCACTCAGGAAGCTCAATCCTCTGAAATGAACCACCAGGCTTGTAATGCTCGCACTTAACCTGATGACAATTTAAACACCGAGCCACATATGCAACAATATCCTTCTTCATTCTCCCACAAATAATGTTGTCGCAAATCATGATACATCTTCGCGGCTCCCGGATGAATAGAGTAACCGGAGCTATGGTCCTCCTCTAAAATCAACACTCAGAGTCCATCCACATTAGGCACACAAACTCGACTCTGCATTCTCAAAACACCACCATCACCCAAAGTAACCTGATTGGCACCTCTGTGCTGCACCGCGTCTCTAAGGACACACAAATGGGGATCATCATATCGCCTATCACGGATACGCTCCAATAAAAAAGAAGAACGGGCGACCATGCAAGCTTACACAAGAATGGCTGATTGGCCAAGCCTGAACATCCAAAGCAAGTGACCTCTCACTGACCAGAATATAAGCAAGACTGCTCATGCTGGCTAACTTCCTACTCAAGGCATAAGATGGTGATATCATAATCCTTCAACAACTCCAACCATCTCATCTGCCTCAAATTCAACTCCTTTTTCTTGAAAAAATATTGAAGACTCTTGTGATCTGTGAACACCTCACATGCCACACCATACAGATAATGTCTCCAACTCTTCAATGCGTGAAAAATGGCTGACATCTACAAATCATGAACCGAATAGTTCTTCTCATGAATCTTCAACTGCCGCGAAGCACAGGCAATGACATTTCCATCCTGCATCAACACTACACCAAATCCAATACGAGATGCATCATAATAAATTCTATAAGGTCCTGAACCTGTCGGCAAAACCAATACTAGTGCAGTAGTCAGAGCTATCCAGAGCTTCTAAAAGTGCCACACACTCGTCCGACCATCTGAACTGGGCACCCTTCTGAGTCAACCTGGTCATTGGGGTTGCGATAGATGAAAACCCATCCACAAACCAATGATAGTAGCCTGCAAATCCAACGAAACTACGAATCTTTGTAGTTGATGCTGGTCTAGGCCAGTTCTTGACTGCCTCAATCTTCTTCGTATCAACCTGAATACCCTGTGCTGATAAAACATGACCCAGGAATGCAATTGAATTCAACCAGAACTATCACTTTGAGAACTTAGCATATAACTGACTATCCCTCAGAGTCTGAAGAACCACCTAGAGATGATGTCCGTGCCCTTCCCAACTGTGGGAATATATCAAAATATCATCAAGGAAGACTATCACGAACGAATATAAATAAGTCCTGAACACTCGATTTATAAAATCCATAAAAGTTGTGGATTTTTCAACCCAAATGACATAACCAGGAACTCATAATGCCCATACCGAGTGCAAAAATCTATCTTAGGGACATCGGATGGCCTAATTCTCAACTGATGCTAGCCAGATATCAAGTCGATCTTTGAATATACATTGGAACCCTGAAGCTGATTGAACAATTCATCAATCCTCGACAGCGGATACTTATTCTTAATTATAACCTTGTTCAACTGCCGGTAATCAATACACATTCTTATCGACCCGTCCTTCTTCTTAACAAACAACATCAGCACACCCCAAGACGAAACACTGGGTCTAATGAAACCCTTCTCAAGCAAGCCTTGCAACTGCTCTTTCAACTCTTTTAACTCAGGCGGGGCCATATGGTACGACGAGATAGAAATGGGCTGAGTGCCCGGAGGCATATCAATGCAAAAGTTAATATCTCTGTCGGGTGGCGTACCCGTCAAGTCTGAAGGGAATACCTCAAGGAACTCAGGAACAATGGGCACAGAATCAATGGAAGGGACCTCAGCACTAGAATCACGAACATATGCCAAATAGGCCAAACACCCCTTCTCGACCATACGTCGAGCTTTCACATAAGAGATAACGCTACGGGTAGAATTACTAGGAGTTCCTCTCCACTCTAAACAAGGCAAATCCAGTAAATCTAAGGTCACAGTCTTGGCATAACAGTCCAAGATAGTATGGTAAGGTGATAACCAATTCATCCCCAATATAACATCAAAATCAACCATGTCTAGAAGCAACAAATCTACACGAGTCTCTAGACCCCCAATCACCACAATACAAGAATGATGGACTCGATCTACTATAATAGAATCACCCATCGATGTTGACATATAAACAGAAACACTCAATAAATTGCTAGGCATGACCAGATACAGTGCAAAATAAGATGACATGTACGAGTATGTAGACCCTGGATAAAATAACACTGAAGCATCTCCATCAAAAACCAGAACCGTACCTGTAATGACAGCATCTAAAGCCTCAGCCTCGGGCTTGGCTAGGAGAGAATAACATCGGGGCTAGCCCCACCACCTTGAACTACATTTCAGGGATGGCCTGTTGCTGGCTGGCCTCCATCTCTAGAGGTCTAAGCTCCACCTCTAGCACCTCTACCTCCACCTCTAGCACCTTTACCCCCACCTTTAGTTGGCCGGGCGGCCTGTGGAACACCTGGTGCCTGAACCATAACACGGGAACCTTTATGCTGAGAGATACTCGGTGCTCGAGGGTAATACCTGGCAATGTGCCTCGTGTTTCCCCAATTAAAACAAGCTCTCGGCTGCTGGGGATGACGATCCAAAAAGCTCTAAAGCAGCGGTGCATTGATAGGAGCTAATGGTGAACCGTAGGAGTGCTGATCAGAATACTGCATCTGAGAACCTCGACCACCTGAAGCACCACGAGAAACCTGAAGTGCTGACTGAAAGGGCCTAGGAGGATGGCGTCTACCATACGAATCCCTACCTCCAGACGAGGTACCACTGAATCTTCCTGAATGACGGGGCCTCTTGTCCGAATCGTGACCACATCCCTGTGATAGAACCATCTCCACTCTCCTGGCTACATTGGTCGCCTCCTGGAAAGATATCTCACTCTTAGTCTCCCTATCCATATGAAGACGAATCGGCTAAATAATACCATCAATAAACCTCCTCACCCTCTCTCTCTCTGTTTATCTCTCTCTATCTCTCTCTCTCTCGATAGGAAGTATGACAAAAGCAATGCGAGCTAACTCGATGAACCTGATCTCACATCGGGTAAGAGTCATGGAACCCTACTAGAGACACTCGAACTACCTCAGATAGGCCTCTCTCTAAGTAATGGGGAGAAACTTCTCCACAAATTGCCGAGTAAACGGCTCCCAAGACAAGGCTGGCGATCTAGCCGGTCTAGCCAAGCAATAATCTCTCCACCAATTCTTGGCGGATCCAGACAAGCGAAATGTAGCAAAATCAACCCCATTAGTCTCAGTTATCCCCATGTTCCTGAGAACCTCATAACAACTGTCTAAATAATCCGTGGGATCCTCAGTAGATGCACCGCTGAAAGTAGTAGTGAAGAGCTTGGTGAACCTATCCATCCTCCACAAAGCATCGGCAGACATAGCTTCTCCATCACCGGTTAGAGCTACCACAGCCGGCTGAATTGCTCCAACTACTGAACAACTGGAGTCTGAAACTGGGGAGCTGCGTGCTCCGGAGTGCGAGTAGCAGGAGTCTGGACTCATCCTCCAGTATGAGAGATGGCTGGTGCTACAGGAAGAAAGCCTGCCTGGGTGACACCCTTCATAAGGCCCACTAGATGGACCAGAGCATCCTAAAGAACTCGGTGGCAATAAACCCCTCTGGGACCTGATCTGGGCCCACTGGAACTGCTGGGGCTCGAACCTCATCATCAAATTGACCTGAGGCTCCACTGATGAAGCTGTTGCTCGGGGCTGAGCTCTGCCCCTACTCGGCCTCTAGCACGGCCTCACCCTATGCCCCTCATGGGAGCTGCTGCTGGGGGATCGGTATACTGATCAGCGGATGAGGAAGCACGTGTTCTTGGCATCTGCAAGAGAGCATAATAGAAATTCAATCAGCATTGAGAAACCAAACCGCACGACATGAAAGAAAAAATGTGAAATTTCCCTAACTTTGTAGCCTCTGGGATAAATACAGACATCTCCGTACCGATCCCTCAGACTCGACTAAGCTTGTCTCTGAACTGTGAGACCCATGTAACCTAGAGCTCGTATACCAACTTGGCAATACCCGGATTTCCCTCCCCTTAAACTACTTATCTAATTATCCAATTATTTTCCTTTTAGCAATTATAAAGCGATAACATGATAATAGAGGAAATTAAAATTTAAGCGGAAGAGAATGATAAAATATATGAAGACTATATCTATTAAAAGTACTTAAGCCTTAGCCACCAAAAACTTGGTGTCACAATGTCACAGACGGTCTAAGATTTGCTACATACACGGTCTAAAGAAAATATCAATACATTGTTTCTGAATATAGAGAAAATGAAACAGGAATTATGGATAGAAGCGACGTCGGGGACTTTGGACACCTACAGGTCTACCTTGGATCTCCGTATGGACTGAAGGTAGCTTCTAACTATAGTTCGAAGTTAACAGCACTAGGATCTGCACAAAAAAAGTACAGAGTGTAGTATCAGTGCAACCGATCCCATGTGCTGGTAAGTGTCTAGCCCAACCTCAGCGAGGTAGTGACAAGTCTAGCTAGACTACCATATAAACCTATGCATCTATAAAATATATAGCGAAAAGTAAATCAGGATAAGCAGTTAAAGGTGGGAAGGGAGAACATGCTTCTGGGAATAACATGTAAACAGAATATCCAGAGAGTTATTGAGAACCAATATCCAACTACAATCAAGGATAAGGAAAACAAAGGTAGATTTCATTTTCAGTTCACATCTTGTTGCAGGCGTGCAACCCGATTCTATTTCTCATATTTAGTGGCAGGAGCGCCACCCGCTCCCATTTCATTTATCTCGTGGAAGGCGTGCCGCCCGCTCCCATTTCATGTATCTCGTGGTAGGTGTATCAACGCTTCCATTTCATTAAATCTTGTGGTAGGCGTACCACCCGCTCCCATTTTATTAAATCTTGAGGTAGGCGTACCACCCGCTCTTATTTTATTATATCTTATGATAGGCGTACCAACCGCTCCTATTTACAAGCCAAACATAATCACACGAAATTTTGGCAAGGGAACAAAAGCAATATAATAATTTCCTGGTAAGGGAATAATGATATTTTAACATTCCGGCAAGGAAACAATACTATCAACAAACATCCCGGCAAGGGAACAAAACTATCAAACAAAATACAGTCAAGGGAACAACGTTGATAATAGCATATGAGGCGGAGTCATAGCAATTACAAAACAAGACTCACGGGTATACTTGACACCAACGTATAGATACTTGTAACCATGCCTATATGTCGTACTCCATAATTAACACGTAGCAAATAGACACAACTCATAATCCCTCAACTTAAGGTTAGACAAAACACTTACCTCGCTGCCTCGAACACAATTCACAATTCAACTATAGCTTTACCCCTTGATTCCACTACCAATTCGCGCGTATCTAATCAAAGGTTACTTAATTACATCAATAAACATTAAATGAATCAATTTGAATGCATGAAGATGAATTTTCCAAAGTTTTTCACAAAAGTCAAAAATCGCCCCAGGCCCCACATGGTCAAAACCCAAGGTTCGAACTAAAACCCAATGACCATTCCCCCACGAACCTAAATATATAATTTGTTTAGAATCGGACTTCAAATCGAGGTTCAAAACCCCAATTTTTGAGAAAACTAGGTTCTATCCAACACACCTATTTTTCCCATGAAAATCATTGATTTGAAGTTGAAATCATGTTAAAAGTGTTAGATTATACACTTACGCTAGAGGGGGGGGTGAATAGCGTTATAATAAAAATTAGCGTAAACTTGCGGATTTTAAAAATTGCAGGAAATAAATAAGTGCGATAAGTAAATGAATTAGAACAAACGCACCGATATATCCTGGTTCACCACAACCCGTGGCTAGTCCAGTCCCCAAGAGACTCTCTCGAGATTTCTACTAACTTGTTAAGCTTACGGGTGCTTAACAAACCGTTACAACTTGAGGACACAAGCCTCGACAACCTTTGCTCGGAGATACAACACTCCAAGACTTCAACCAAGGAAACACAAGTTCTTTCTTACAACACAAGGGAATAACACTTCCCTTCAAGTGTACAGAAATACTTAGCACTCAAACAAGACACTCCTTTAAGAGTAGATATGAGTAAAAAGAATACGCTCAAGATCGCAACAACTTTTGACAAGAATTTGGCTCTCAAAAGCTTATGTAATGAATATAAAATGATAAGCAATAAAGTATGCAAGCTTTAGCAATTGTATGATCAGTTGTTGTATGTTATTGTGCTTAAAAGACTGAATTGAAGCTGTATTTATAGTTGAAAAACTTTGTATTACCGTTGCCTAATTGCCAATTAAGAATTGCTGATTTTACTCTGTGACAATCGATTGTCAAATTACCACAATCGATTGTTTGCCAATCGTTCCAAAAATCAGTCCCAGATTTTACGCATAACAATCGATTACCCAAGATCAATAATCGATTACTGGCAACGTTCAAAAAATCATTTCCAGATTTTACGTAAAACAATCGATTGTAAGAAATCTACAATCGATTACTCAGCAACGTTCAAAAAATCCTTTCCAGATTTTAATTAAAACAATCGATTATAGGAAATCAATAATCGATTACTCAGCAACGTTCAAAAAATCCTTTCCAGGTTTAATTAAAACAATCGATTATAGAAAATCAATAATCGATTACCTGACGGTATTTGAAAACATTTTGGCAACGGTCAATTATACAATCGATTATACTAAGTTAACAATCGATTATATATCAGTCTTGAAAAATCAGTTTAGACACTGCCTCTTGACAATTGATTGTTATAGGTTCACAATCGATTATTTAATAACTTTGAAAAAGTCTGGAAGACACTGCCTCAACACAATCGATTGTCATAAGTTCACAATCGATTATTTTGTGACTTTGAAAAATCTGATGGACACTGTCTCTTCACAATCGTTGTCATTAGCTTCACAATCGATTATTTTGAGTTTTGAAAAACTTTGATGGGCACTGCCTCATCACAATCGATTGTCATAAGGTTCACAATCGATTGTCATGCAGATTTGAAAAATCTGATGCTCACTGCCTTAACACAATCGATTGTCATAAGTTCACAATCAATTGTCAAGAAGCTGACATAATCGATTATCATAAGTACATAATCGATTATCTTAGTCCAGATTTTAGAGGCATGTTTAAAAATCATTTTGACTAAAGTAAATATGCATTATTTAAAATTATTTTGCTCTAAGTTAAATATGCATGATTTATTAAAAATATTTTTATGAGAGAAGCCAAGTCTTGAGTTTAAGTTGTCGGATCAAGATCACAATTAAATACCGACTCATATAAAAGTTAATCTCAATCTTTGTCTTGTGCTTGAATCTCGTTGTATATCAATTTTGCGCTTGTGCTTGGACCTCGTCATGTGTCAATTTGCGCATAGTTTGTCATTCATCAAAACCTACAAATATGAACACACGTTTAGTATAATGCCTTGAGAACGTGTTTCCAACAAAAAGATGTTAAAAATTGAAGAAAGTTAGTTAAAATGACTTACAATTGATTTGGAGAAGAAGAAATCCTTGAAAATTTGCCTAAGTGTGTTTATGTTTTGAGACAATATGTAAAATGGGTTTAAAATCGTCTAAGTATAAAAGTTGCAGGTATCTGATATGGGAATTGCATACAGGGGTTCGCAATACTGGCTTGGGAATTGCAAACATGGGTTGGGAAATGTGAAGCTTGTGAATTGCGATGCTCGGAAATTACGAACATAGGTTTGGGAATTCCGAAGCCTGGGAATTGCGAAGGGAGGTTGGGAAATGTGAAGCTTGCAGGTCTGCTATTCCTTAAGTCCAACCTTTCACCCTATGGTATATCCAAAAATCACCCGAGCCCTCGGGGTCCAAACAAAATACACACACAACCCCAAAAATCCTATGGACTTATTTGTATACTCAAATCACCAAACTAAACATCATGAACATCGAATTAAACCTCAAGATCAATGAAATTTTGCAAAACTTCTTTAAACATCAAATTCACATTTAAGATCTGAATCACATCAAATGGATTTCGTTTCTTACCAAACTTCACAGAATTATGTTAAATTACGTATAAGACCTACACAGTGTGCCGAAATAAAAATACAGGCCAAATACCATCATGTTCTAATCAAATTTTATTTTAAATTCCTTTAAACTAGGGGTGTCCATCAGTCGGATCGGTTCGGTTATGAATATTATCGGTTTACAAATTTGATAAACCGATAATAGAACCGATGAGATATCGATTATCTTGTATCGATTATCGATTTACCCGATAAGATAACTCAATCTAGAGTTAAGCAAAAAAAAAAAAGACAATTCACTAGAGTTAAGCAAAAAAGAGAGTAATTCACATATAGTATACTAAAAACTTGCGCTAGGAGTAATTAGTAAGGTCTAATGAAGAATGAAGATGAAACAATTGAAGAGTGGGGTTGAGAAAGAATAGGAGAGAAAGAGCTGAAGCCCCTAGCATTTGTATATACTTAAGGGTAAAGTCATAATTTTATTAATTCTTATTGTGTTATCGGTTAACCCATTAAAAAACTTGGTAAACCGATGCCCGGACCGATAACCCATTAGTAAAAAAAATTCTAAATGGTTACCGAAATATTAACCCAATAACCCCATACCGATAACCTAATAAACAATCAACGGTTCGGGTTATCGGTTTTACCCGATAAATGCCCTACCCTACTTTAAACAATTTAAAAAAATAATTTTCATTAAAAATTTATTTCTCCGGCTTGGGACCTGGGAATTCGATTCTGGCTATACGCCCAAGTCCCATTGTTCGGATCCGTTTGCCCAAAATATTAACCGAAGTCAAATTTATTCATTTTACAGTAAAACTTATTATTATTATTTTTTACTGATTTTTACATTTTAGGCTTTCTGGCTACACGCCGGGACTGCGTACGTAAATCAAGATAACGCTGAATGAGGTTTTCAAGGCCTCAAAAATACATAATGTAATTTAAAAGCAAGTGATGATCTTTTGGGTCATCACATAAATAAAACTTAAGGCTTTGTAACAAAATTTTGCTTTAGGCCACCAACTTGTTAAGCCGCCCATGTATAATATCCTTGTTTGTTCCAATATTTTATGGTTTTTTATAGCAAATGGTTGTTATACACCTACAACAACATTTAACGTTTAAATATTTTTTGGCTATTCTAGATAAAACTTATCCAAAAATCAATTAATTTTTTTTAATGTCACATATAATAGATTAAAAATTCTTCAAATTTAAAATCACAAAAGATATGCATATTTCACCAGGTATATACTGAAGAAAGCTAGTATATTATTGATAAATTCATAATTAAACGTACAAAGACTCAAATTCTAAGGAACACAATTTAACGCTACTACAAAAATAAATTCTTTCAAGATTGATGGAAGAATTTTATAATTGTAGCTGTTTCGTAGATTTTATTCTCTTACTACCGATACATGCTTGAACCGGCAAAGATTTATGTCCAAATTTTCAGTAGCAAAAAGGTTTCTAATGAAAAATATATCATGTATAGATCTTGAAATCTTATGTCTTATGCAAGATAGAAACTTTATTCAATGGAAAATATTGTATGCATGTTTTTGGAATTATTATTAGTAATCTTAAAATCTATATATAGGTATTATAAAGAGTATTCTGATATAAATATGAATGTTGCTATTATATATAGGTAAACAACTGCTATAAAGAGGTAAAATAAACTTAAAAAATTGATTCTAAGAAAAACGTTACTTTTATGGTGAATGATTGTTATATATGAATGATGTTAATTATAGAAAAATTTGATCATATCTGAATTGAGTGCTTTATTATTTGCTTAATGTTTTACTACTTTTTTGTCTTTAGACCTACCATGATATGAAACATGATTTCTTGTATGCCTAAAGCACACCAAGGTCCCTATAACTTGCGTTAAAATGTCTAAAGGTGTAAAACTTAAAAGCATTAGGAACAACAGTATGTTTGATTTTGAACATTCGCTAAATGTAAACTATTAATGAGAAAATTTGTAAAAGTTTTGTATAAATAACACTAATCTAGTCAAACGTTATATCTTTTATCACATCGATGATCAATGGATCAGGTGTTTAATAAATTTCAAGACAATAAAGAAATTATCAGCTCTCATTTGAATCAGCACTGCTGATTTTTTTAGTTTTATTTTCTAACACCCATTTTCAGACATTAGTATTGTTTAATAAATTTCAAGACAATTAACACTAATTGATTTAAGAGTTAAACCTTTTAATTTTGGCATAAATACCTCTTTTAAGAATGCAACGTCATGATTGAATTAGGTCAAAGTTGAAACCTACATTTTGATACTACTCGTTCCTTTGGTGCTTATATAACAAAATTCAATCTTTCAAATTTGATGCTTATGAATGTAATATTCTTTGGTCAGGTTTCTTCAATCGTAGAAGCATTTTTTTCTCTCTCAAAGTTTTGTCCAAGTTTTTGGAAAAAAAATGTTTTTGAGGAGAAGAAGAAATAGAAGCAGAAAAAAATAGTTTCTCTCCAAAATACTTTTTTAAAAAACACTTTTGAGAAAACTATACTTAGGAGCTTGACCAAATATTAATTATTGCTCAGAAATACTTTTTAATTAATAAGTCAAACACAAATTACTTCTTACCAAAAGTACTTTCGAAATAAAACACTTATGAAAATAAGATTTTCGCGGCTATAGGCCAAACAGGCTATAACACAAACAAAAAAAGATAATGATCTCTCCTAAAGGGCACTAAAATTCTGCTATATATCTTATATTTTCATGACCGAAAAATATGTCTGGAGCGAAGCTTTGGGCTAAAGTCATTGGAATTAGGGGATAATTCTTTTACTTTGCCCACTTAAAAGTATTTTAGTGTACCTATTTTACATGTAAATGGTCAACATCCATACCAAAAGACAGTCTGGATCATTAAGTTTTCGTAATGCACGAGTTCGGATAAGAGTCGAACCACAAATATTTATTATAGGCAACATTACCTTACATTTTTGTAACAGGTTGTTTTTACGATCGACATCCGCACTTATAAATAAAAAAAAGAAATATAATCTGATTGGTGATCGAACTATGTTTCCACAGCCCCTCACCTGTTTAGAGGCACCTAGGTTACAGGAAAATATTAAATTGAATTAACGAACAAAAGTCTTCGTGTTACAAAACTTAGCTCAAAGTAATAAACAAAAAGATAGACAACAAAGTAGAGAGAAATAGAGAAGAGAATATATTTCTTCTATGTATCCAAGTGTATTACAAAATGATTTCTCATCCTCTATTTATAGCACTACATAGAGGTATACTAAAAGAATTCCATAAATATGTCATTAAGCTTTTGAGATCATGGAGGAAGATCATGGAGGAGATCATGGAGGTGTGGGAGTTACAACCATAAGTATTGGAGTAGTGGGAGTTATGAAGATAATGGATAAAAGTAGTGGGTGTTATAGGAGTTATGGACATCCACCATAATCTAATATTTCGTAACACTCCCCCTTGGATGTCCAAAGATAATGTGCCTCGTTAAAACCTTAACTAAAATAAAACCCAATGGGAAAAAAATTCTAGAAAAGGAAAAAGAGTACACATATCTAACAAAATGCATTTTTGTTGCCTCGTTAAAAACCTTGCAAGGAAAACCCAGTGGGACAAAACCTTGTAAGCGAAAAAGAGTGCAACGCGCATTAACTCCTCTGAAAAGAGCATCAATTCACATCCTTGAGCCTTCGCATTCCAATCTTGTGTACCAGCTTCTTGAAGGTTGACGTTGGTAGAGATTTTGTGAACAAATCAGCCATATTATCACTTGAACGAATCTGTTGCACATTGATATCACCATTCTTTTGAAGATCATGTGTGAAAAATAACTTTGGTGAAATATGTTTTGTTCTATCTCCTTTTATGAATCCTCCCTTCAATTGGGCTATGTATGCTGCATTGTCTTCATACAAAATCGTGGGTAGTTTGTCACATTTCAAACCACATTTGTCTCGAATATGATGTATTATAGACCTCAACCACACACACTCTCGACTTGCTTCATGAATAGTTATCTCAGCATGATTAGATGAAGTAGCCATAATTGATTGCTTAGTCGATCGCCAAGATATGGCAGTGCCTCCACAGATAAACACATAACCTGTTTGAGATCGAGCCTTGTGTGGATCAGATAAATATCCAGCATCAGCATAACCAACAAGATCAGGGCTGCAATTATTGCTATAAAATAAGCCCATATCGGTAGTCCCTTTTAGATACCGCAATATATGTTTGATTCCATTCCAATGTCTCCTTGTGGGAGCAGAGCTATATCTTGCTAAGACATTAACTGAAAAAGTTATGTCAGGCCTTGTAGTATTTGCAAGATACATTAGTGCGCCAATTGCACTAAGATATGGTACATCAGGACCAAGTAGCTCTTCCTTCTTTCTTGCGGTCGGAATGGATCCTTATTCACATCAAGTGATCGAACAACCATCGGAGTACTTAAAGGATATGCTCCATCCATGTAAAACCGTTTCAATACCTTTTCTATATAGGCAGATTGATGAACAAAAATTCTGTTTGCCAAATATTCAATTTGCAAACCAAGACATAATTTTGTCTTTCCGAGATCTTTCATCTCGAATTCCTTCTTTAAATAATCAATTGCCTTTTGGAGTTCTATGAGAGTTCCAATAAGGTTTATGTCATCGACATATACGGCAAGTACAACAAATTCCGATGTTGTTTTCTTTATAAAAACACATGGGCAAATGGCATCATTTATATAGCCTTCCTTTAATAAATACTTACTAAGACGATTATACCACATTCGTCCTGATTGCTTTAGACCATACAAAGATCTTTGCAATTTGATTGAAAATATTTCCCGGGACTTTGAATTATGAGTGTTTGGCATTTTGAATCCATCGGGAATTTTCATGTATATCTCATTATCAAGTGAGCCATAAAGATAGGCAGTAACCACATCCATTAAATGCATGTGAAGCTTTTCAAGGACAGCAAAACTAATGAGATAACGGAAAGTTATAGCATCCATTACGGGTGAATATGTCTCTTCATAATCGACACCAGGCCTTTGAGAAAATCCTTGTGCAACAAGGCGTGCCTTATATCTTTGTACCTTGTTTTTCTCATTTCTCTTGCGTACAAAGACCCATTTATAGCCAACGGGCTTAACACCATTAGGTGTTTCAACTATAGGCCCAAAAACTTCACATTTTGCAAATGAATTCAATTCTGATTGGATTGCTTCTTGCCATTTTGGCCAATCAAGTCTTTGTCGACATTCTCCAACAGATTGAGGTTCAAGATCCTCACTTTCTTGCATAATGCTAGATGCAACATTATATGCAAAGACATAATCCACCATTATATCCACTCGATTAAAATTTATCTCAATATCGATTGGATTTATTGATAGTTCCTTATTTTCCTAATTCTCGGGCTCAATGGATTCTTCATAAATCTCAGAATTTATTAAATCGTGAATTTCCTCATGAGATTCTTTCGTAGTGTCATTTTGATCATTTGCTTTCCTTTTTCTAGGATTTCGATCTTTGGAACCTAATGGCCTGCCACGTTTTAGGCGTGCTTTCGACTCATTAGATATGACACTAGAAGATTGTCCAATAGGGACATCAATACGGATTGGAACATTCTCTGCGGGGATGTGAGATTTTGTTATCCTTTTCAAGTCCGTGAATGCGTCAGGCATTTGATTTGCTATTCTTTGCAAATGGATAATATTTTGCACCTCTTTTTCACAAATAGAGGTATGTGGATCAAGATGAGATAATGATGGATTTTTCCATAAAATTTTCCGTTTGGTTTCACCAACTTCTCCCCCTAATTTTGGGAAAAGTGGCTCATCGAATCGACAGTCTGCAAATCGTGCAGTGAACAAATCCCCTGTCAATGTTTCGAGGTAGCGAATAATGGAGGGCGATTCAAACCCAACATATATTCCTAACCTTCTTTGCGGACCCATTTTGGTGCGGTATGGCGGTGCTACGGGCACATATACTGCGCATCCAAAAATTCTTAAATGGGATATATTAGGTTCATGACCCAAAACTAATTGCAACGGGGAATATTTGTGATAATTCGTCGGTCTGAGACGAACTAGCATTGCTGCATGCAAAATGGCGTGACCCCAAACCGAAGTGGGCAGCCTCGTTTTCATGAGTAATGGTCTTGCAATTAACTGCAGACGTTTAATTAAAGATTCTGCAAGACCATTTTGAGTGTGAACATGAGCTACAGGATGTTCCATTTTTCCTCCCAATTTATAAGCAATAATCATTAAATGCTTGGGATGAAAACTCAGCAGCATTATCTAGTCTAATAGACTTAATTGGATTATCAGGAAATTGTGCTAGTAATCGAATTATTTGTGCCATTAATTTTGCAAACGCAAGGTTGCGTGATGACAATAGTCACACATGAGACCATCTAGAGGATGCGTTTATTAAGACCATAAAATATCTAAAGGACCCACTAGGTGGGTGAATAGGTCCACAAATATCCCCTTGTATACGTTCCAAAAACATAGGTGACTCAATTCCAACCTTTGTTGGTGATGGTCTAATAATTAACTTGCCTTGATAACAAGAAGTGCAAGAAAATTCATTATTTAAAAGAATCTTTAAATTCTTTAATGGATGCCCATATGAGTTTTCTATAATCCGTCTCACCATAATTGATCCAGGATGTCCCAATCGATCATGCCAAAGTACAAAAGTATTGGAATCAGTAACCTTTTGGTTTACTGTGGAATGTGCCTCAATTGCACTAATTTTTGTCCAATACAGGCCACAAGATAAAGATGGGAACTTCTCAATAACCCTCTTTTGGCCAGAGACATTCTTTGTAATGATGAGGTATTCAAGATTATTCTTATCTATTGTCTCAATATGATATCCATTTTGACGGATATCTTTAAAACTCAACAAGTTCCTCTTGGACTTGGAAGAGAACATTGCATTCTCTATAATAAATATTGTTCCTTTAGGCAGAGTTATAGTTGCTCTTCCGGAGCCTTCAATCAATTTACTACTACCAGAAATTGTAGTAACATCTGCCTTACACATACTTAAATGAGAGAAATATTTCTTTCCTTTGAATATCGTATGCGTGGTACATGAATCAATTAAACAAATATTTTTACAATTGGACGTTGATCCAAGTTTGCTTTGTGAGATATCCATATTTGCTTCCCATGGTTTGACATACAAAAAAAATATACGAAAAATATTAGTATTTTTTTTTATAGATATGAGAATAAACAAATTTAAGTCTATGGTTCAACATAATGAAATATCTTTTATCATAGTTATTCTCCTTTTAATACTCTTGTATCCGTTGCTTAATAATTAAACAATATTTTCAAAATCTGCTGAGGTTAGTCGATTAACTAAATCGGATAGTCGACTAACATGCCTTGCGGAAAAGGTCTAGTTTAATAGAATATATTGGTTAATCGATTATCTGTTATGTTAATCGATTAACTTACTGAAAAATCATTACAAATAAAGCATAAGATGAATGTGTAATCTAAAGTTATATATTTTAAAACCATAATACAGATTATTTGTCAAGTTGATAAAACTCTTAAGGTACATATCGATATTTGATCATTGATTGAATTGTTGAGCAGATTAGAAAGGATTACAAAAATGAAACTGATCATTCTGTTTAATTTTTTTTATTATTATATTTCAAGCATATTATAATTTTAACGAATACTTGCTTACAAAACTTAGCTTTACTAGCTTAAAGCAGAAAATATAAAATTTGAACCATATCACAATAATAGATAACTTATGTAAACTATGATAATTGTTTATTCATTAACTACTACGAATAAGTAAAAAATAAAAATATCAAACTGCTCAATCTTCTTTAACCATGGATCCATCACCGATCAAGTGATCTATTTTCCCCTCAGGGTGCTCAAAGAAGTCTGCCACATCCAAGTGGGTGATGTCAAAATTATTGTCAGAGACAAAATTGGTTTCATGGCCTTTACTCTTTAGAGATGCTTGATAAAGCTCAACCAAATGTCTTGGTACACGGCAAATTTTTTGCCTAGTGCCCTTTTCCACCGCAACGATAACATATAGTTTCTGAACTATTTGCTTTTGGATTCTCATAATTCCATTTCCGTTTTTTCAAGCATATCATAATCAGTTATAGTATCTCCACAGAGTTTCAATTTAGAAGTAATTCTAAACATTGCAGAATTATATTCAGAAACAGACTTAAAGTCTTGGAGCCTCAGATGAGCCCAATCATATCGTGCTTGTGGCAGAGTGACCAACTTTAAGTTGTCATATCTCTTCTTTAAGCCATTCCACAAGATAAGTGGATCTTTGACTGTGAGATATTCAATTTTCAAACCTTCATCAAGGTGATGGCGCAAGAAAATCAAGGCCTTAGCACAGTCTTGGGTGGATGCATTATTTCTGTCTTTAATAGCGTCTCCAAAACCCATTGCATCCAAATGAATTTCAGCATCCAACACCCATGTCATGTAGTTCTTGCCCGAAATTTCAAGGGCAACAAACTTTCTTTTCATAATGTCAGACATAATTAAAACAAAATTAGGAGGAGAAAAAAATACCTTAATTTTCTCAAAGAGATTCTTGAGATAGTAGAGCTTCGTGCTGATAACGTGTTACAAAACTTAGCTCAAAGTAATAAACAAAAAGATAGACAACAAAGTAGAGAGAAATAGAGAAGAGAATATATTTATTCTATGTATCCAAGTGTATTACAAAATGATTTCTCATCCTCTATTTATAGTACTACATAGAGGTATACTAAAAGAATTCCATAAATATGTCATTAAGCTTTTGAGATCATGGAGGAAGATCATGGGGGAGATCATGGAGGTGTGGGAGTTACAACCATAAGTATTGGAGTAGTGGGAGTTATGGAGATAATCGATAAAAGTAATGGGTGTTATAGGAGTTATGGACATCCACCATAATCTAATATTTCATAACACTTCGGTAAATTAAGGGCTTTTAAGCTCATTCATTTTTGCTGTTGTAGTTATTTGTTAGTGTTTTAATTGTGAGTAAAATGAAAATAAAAACATCAATTAATCATGCCAACATTGTCTCTAGTGTGATGTTTTATCACGAATTATTTTGTTGTAAAATCAAGTGAGTGGTATTATATGACTTATTATTAGGTTCATATGTGCACACTGGTACAATAGGCATATAAATTGGGTAGAAAGTTATCCGTACCGCGTGTTTATACCAATCAAACAAACGATTATGATATATATATACACACACTTAATCATGGTTAAGTAATATGTATTTTTACTTTATATAATTTATTAATTTGTAAGCTTAATTATTTAATTAGGTGTATAAATCTTACGCGAGTAAGTATTACCTTGAAAGATAAAGAGAAAATTGTAGTTGTAAATAAACAAGAGTGAATCTAGGGTTACGAGTTTAGGTGAACCCAACAATTTTTATCTTAACCTAATTCATTGATCCGATTATTATATAAAGTGAAGTAAGTGAAAACAAGTAAAACTAAAGAAAGGCAACAGGAGAAGGGAAACAGCAAGAAGTAGCAGAAGACACAGGTGAATCTGTCATTTTCATAGACTTTTCAGCTTCATATACACAAAAAGAATCTCAAATCCATGCATTTTTTTTGTCAAAAAGGAAACACGTACGAGAATCCCTCCTGCTATGAGCCTATGACCCATCCAAAATATATTTTCTTCAAATATTATAATTCAAACACACACAAAAAAAAAGGGCAGTGCAATCTTTTTATTTAATATTATTCACTGTCCTTAATTCACCACTCAAATAATTCAATTCATAGTATCAAATACGCTTCGTTTGGTAAGAGTGATAAGAGATAATTAATCTCGAAATTAAATTTAAGAAGAGTTTATTTCATGTTTGATTGAAATAAATTTACGGTATAATTAATTCTGCGATTAATTATCCCATAATTGTAGTACTTTTTATCCTTATACAAGGGTGAAATAAATAATTATATAATTATTAATTCTAAGATAACTTCTTTCCAACCAAATCACCCCTTAGTGAAAAGACAATACCCTCGTTACTCAAACAAATTCCTTTCCAAAGTTAAACTCTAACACTCTAACTAACAGCGACACAACTTTAAGGACCAATTTGGCCATAGATTTTGTCAAAATAAATTTGGGTTTGATTCGGTAAATATATATTTGGCCATAAATTTTGCCTATATTTTCGAAAAATTTATCCCCAAGTCTCAAATCCCAAAACCAGCTCAATAGCTAGTTTTCGACCGAAATATTTACAAACACTAATAATATAAATATTTTTCCAAAATAATTTTGGGAAATATGTTTTGAAAATGTATGACCAAACAAAATTTTAATTTCAAACCAAACTTCACCCAAATTAAATTTTCCAAAATAAATTTGGGAATCTATGGCCAAAAGCTAGGCAAATATCTTTTGGTTTACAATCAAGTTATATAATTCTGGAATTATTGCAAGGATAATGATCGGAATTTTCTATTCCGCCTTTTATATAGAATAGAAAATTTGATGATTGTAGTGTAAAATTTATCTTAGACTTAAGTAGCACTCAACCGAAGATAAAACAGATTTAGTTTAGTTTTTAAATAACATTATAACCATATTGACTAATACGGTAGGTTTTTAAATTTTTAAAAATAAATCAAAAAACTACCGAACTGTATAAAAAATATATTTTATATCCTAAATTTAAAACTAATAAAATGGTTGCAAGTGAGCAGATAATTAATATCTGAAGTCCCAACTTCTATACGTATTCTACTATTCATGTCGAAACTAAATTAATTCGAATATCTTGAGTAGCAAGCCACTATTTCATCGATCTTCAATAGAAAACCACAAGGTAATGGATATCTTTCCTCTCGTATGATTTAGATTTCTCTTGCTGGATACTAATTTTCTAATAAGTTATATTCTTGAGTCCCTAACTTGATTATTATGCACTCGTATGATTTATATTCTCTTATCCTTGCTTAATTTATTCTACGCTACCATAGAATTGAGGGATGAATCTCTAAGGTGGACATCTTTCAGGTTCCTATGATCCTCACTTTTAAAATAGTAAAAATATCAAGAGAATATTATGCAAGTGCGCCATCATTGCATTCTAACTTCGACTAACGACTCTTGCATGATATTTTTTTTAAAAAAAAATCAAAAAGAATGAATGATATGTACTAATACCGAAGAAAAACTGAAATGATTGGAACAATTTTATGAAGTCTAATTTTAATTATACAAAATTAAATGACCAAAGAACTAATATAGCATAAATTGTATAAAATATCAGCCGAGCCGAATCACTTAACAGTTAACACTCATATCATCAAATACCAAAATAAAATAGGGCATAATGGAAAAGAAAAATTCATATTGGTGAACATACCAGCTTTATAGCATTATTTTTATGAGCAAGTTGCATATTTATTAGTCGGCCAAAAATAATTATACTCGTTATCAAATATACAAAATATATACTGATTATATATAAAATATATCTATTAATTTTTAATATTGCAAAAATATACATATTCTGTTGGGTATTACTTTTAGAGTGACTATATAAAGAAAATTTCCCTGTTCTTTCTTCGTTCCCGGTAACTGGTAGTGCTACCTGATGTCGCGATTGCACTATCACTTCCACTGGAGCTGACCCATTTGATTTGACATAAAGTCCAATGTTGGGCCCACAATACCTGTCCAGTGCACGTGGGCATCTGAGGCTCATGTTGGCCCATATTGGTACCGTTCAATATTTCTGATTGGTTGGTTTAATGTTTGAACATGGACCCAAAGCGGGTTTGGTCCGGTTCGGTCCAAAGCGTGTAGTTCACGATCTTGACGTTATGTGGATACAATTCTGTGCCGTGAAGGTTGTTGTATTGTCTCTGTCATTGTGGGCCCATTACCCTATTGCCTTGTCTTGTCTGGGTCAGTCCCTTCTTTGCTTCCGTTTTCTTTTTTGAATTTTTATCGATTTATATCATATATCAAATCTTATTACATCTCATGTTTAATGTTTATATTTATTATATTTAAGTATACTACATTTTAATTTATATATCATAATTCAAATTTAGAGTATTCATATTGCTTCATTTATTTTAAGCATAATTTTAGGAGTATATATTCTCCCATTTGTGAAGTACATATGCCCTAAAGTTTGACTACCTTATTGATTTAGTTTTGATTTTCTTAAGGTAGATGCAATCTTTTTAGAATTATCTAAGTAAATATTGTTGGTATAATAATTTGTCCTAAGATTAGGATTGAGACTTTATGGACTTGATTACATAGTTGATTTAATTAGATTTGACCACTTATTCATATTTTATTGAGCAGTAAGGAAGCTAATAGTGTGGTGTTGCATGGATTTTGAGATTCTTATTATTTCCATTAAAATTATAACAAAAATTATATTATATTTTTCTCCCTCTAAACTATCCGCTGCGAGTTGAAAAGAAGAACGTGCTTGTCCTAGCTTTTAAATGGAACAATTTTATTAAATGTACTTACTATTGTTCTTGTAGTTTGTATATAGAAATTTTGTAGATGAAGAGAAAATTTTGTTGTAAATCTTTTTTTTATACAAGATTGTAGTTTAATTGTAGTATAAATGTAGTAATTTTGTAGATACCCTTAAAAACAATACAACTTTATACAATACTTAAACTGATTTCTATTTTATTTGTAGAAATTTTATCTACGAGATATCTACAAACTCAATACATTGAATTTTAATACCCCAATTCTCATTTGAATTGTAGCATAATTGGCATTTTCGACATAACTGTAGAAAATTTGTAAAAGATTTAGTCTTCCCAATCTACAATTTATCTATAATTCTACAATTTAACTACAATTTCTGGAAAAATATGTCTTCTTCTTCGACGAGTTTCAATCTGAAATTCAGTCAAAACCAAATCTAATCTTCACAAAAACCCCTCAAAATTGAGATATAAACTCCTAAACATATTTCGAATTATTTACAACAACACTCAATCCAAACAAATAATGACTTTAGAAATCCAAATTTGAATTCAAAGCTTTCAAACTTTTTAATGGCTATCAATGGTGGAAAATATATGAAGAAGGAGAGATTACACTGCAATGAATTTGCTTCCGTTTTAAATTTCGAAATTAATGATGATAGAATCACAATTAAATCTGATTCCTACAAATTTGGCGTCTTTTTAGGGTAGAATCTACCTATTTTTGGTTTGGTACAGATTTTGTAATCAAACCATGGACTATACAGATAAATACCAAATTATAAACATTTTTTATAATAAGATTTGATATATGATTTACATAGATAAAAAATCCTTTTCTTTTTTTAGTCTTATTTTTTCATCTCTTTTTTGTCATTTTTAGAATGGAGAATTTGGCATTGGATACTACTGAACTTATTATATGCAAAATATAAGGTATTTGGACAATATTCAATTAAAGTAAGCACTGACAAAGAATATATTAAAGCTCTAGTTCACTAGACATCTCAAATTTTAATAAACTTGAAATGATCTTTGATAATATCATTCATATACAATCAAATTTCTATATAACTAATGTTTTTGTTTTGATATTTTTTCGATGCTATAGTAAAATATTATTATTGAGGATATATATTATAACATAACATAAATAATTTTGTTTCAAAAAATACTTGACTGATATAGTGAATGATTGTTATATAAGAATATTGTTATAAGTGCCAACCAAACCTTAAAGCAAGTAAAATATTTGCTTTATGCCTCAAGAATTTAAAGGACCCAAAATTAACAATAACAACAACAACAACAACAACAACAACAACAGCAACAACAACAACAACAACAACAACAACAACACACCTAGTATAATCCGATAATAGGGTCTGAGAAGGATAATATCTATACAGATCTTACCCCTACTTTGAAAGATAGAGATGTTGTTTCTGCCATATCTTTGGCTCAAGATAAGAAGGAGAAAAAAAAAAGAAATGAGAAGAAGAAGAAAAAGAAGAAGAGGGGGTTGGGGGTGGGGGTGGGGGAGAAAAAAAGAGGAGCAATTTTTAGTAGCAATTTTCTAAAATAGTAACAATCAATGAGCAACAATTTTCAATAGCAATTTTTAAAAATAATGAACATAATTGCTAAGTACCAAGTATAATAGCAAACTAAAAAAAAGTAATTTTTCGATGGCCCAAAATTACTATCTAATATATCGGAAATAATTTATATAAATACTTCTATCATTGATAAAATTAATTTCCTTAATTTTATATTAATGTTCAATAACTTAACTTCTTCTTCTCACAAATAGTAGTATAACATTATTATTAATTTTCTGCCGATCTTATTTTGGCTTTTTGCTGAACCTTTTCTCTATTTATTAGTTATCCACTTAACTATATCTAATAATCTAATTTATTATTTATTTTTGCTCTAAAAATTAAATACTTTTTCGGTTATCTCAGTTCAATTGTAATGCAATCAAACACACAAGCTATGCAACAAAGTTTGCAATGTTTAATCCAGTTTTACATCATGTTCTCATGTTTTTCATTCCTCATACTCATTCGCCTATTTATCAAACAACAATGCTCATTAAATATTTTATAAATAAAAGATCTTCCTTTTATTAAAGTTTTGCTTTAGGGCTTCGATGTTATTGAGTCGTCTTTAATTGTTATAGATAAGTTTGATTGTATTATACAAGAAAAATCAGTTAAAGAAATTTCATAAAGTCGTCATATAAATTCAAGTTTCGATAAACTATCCGAGATTGGACGTGCAGTAAACTTTGCTTTTAAATTTAGCAATCGAAGAATTTTACTGTTAAACACTATTTTTACTTAAATCTGAAAAAGCTCCATCCATCCCTAAGGATAGCTGAAAACTTAATCGCATCGGTGTTTACACTAAATTAATAGATATATAAAAAGTGTATGGTATATGTGTAAGAAATTCACAGTATCCTTTTAGAAATTTCTGGTGTGGCCTATATATAAGGTAATAAATTATTTATCTTGTCTTTCAAAAGAAATAATATATCAGATAATAGTTTTTAGTTATGCATATATGGTAGTTTCTTTGATGGAAAGAAATTACTATATATTAGTATTTCCTAGAGTAATTATAATTTATGAAGAAGTCCCTAGGGCTAAAGTATTTGCCTAAGAGTCCTTAGCCTACCTATAAATACATATGTGACTCCATCAGTTTGGTATCATACGATAGGCACAGGCTAGAAGACTCCTTAGGCTCTTTCAAGAAATTTTCCATATCACTTGAACAATTACGACTGAAGATACGTTCCTTGTTTAATTTTCGATTCGTTAACTTTTATTTGTATTCAAATTTCAACACGTGGTATCAAATCCTACTTTAGCCGTGCTGTTCAGTATCCATTTGTGTTTATATAGATGGAGATTAATCTACCATCAAATATGTTGTGTAGTCTAAGACAATTTTGAAAATTGGAGCTAAACCTGATTTGTACATAAACTCGTAGGTGTCTTTTTACTGCCGTCAAAGAAGAAAAACTCAAATCTAGTTCTTGATATTGAATATAGTATTTTTCAAAGGACCAATTTTTAGGTATCAAAGTTTATAAATCACCACACCCACATACGACAGTAATAAATCAAGCAATGATAATGTTCTGTGATTGATAACATATAAATTGTATGGATTAAACCACTTTGATTGTTTTTGCTTTATGGAATAAAGAGTCAATAGTCTGACTCACGTAATACATGGAGTCCCGAATAAATCATGATAAGTTCTATGTAAGGTAGTTAGTTTAATTACAAAATTTATTTTTCCTAATGGGGCAATATAAAGGCAGTGCCTATATTTCTATGCCTATTTTGAGATAAATCTAACATTTTGTATAAGTTGATTATTTAGAATAGTCATTGTAAGATGTTATTAGGAGTTTTCCTTTTATGTCATGTATTTAAGTAGTAGCGACAGCATCTTGAATACTTGATATAAAAGAAAGTAAGTTATTTAATCACATAAAGTTTGGTGATTAAAATTAAAATTATAATGACATCAATTAAGTTTGATTATCTTATTAAAATGGTAACCAGATCCCACAAGGAGGTAACCATTTTGGTGAGCTTAATTGGAATGTGATAGTAAACCTTTAAGTTAAAAAGAATCTTATGCCCACAGGTACGGATTAATTTTTGTATATCCTGGTTTACTACTCTAATAAAGTAAAGTAAATTCTATGCATGGGTTGCAACCTTTGTCCACAAGATGGTCTAGAATTTACTTAGAATTGGTATTTTACGCAATTCACCTTTGATGGATTGTACTTCATAGCTTATGTATGTTTATCCTTATTTCGCAGTATTTACAGTTTTTCCTACCGCTATTTTTAATGAGAATAATCGAATTCCAATGCTTTCTGGTGGCAATTATACTGAATGGAAGGAGAAAGTCCTTCTCACTTTAGGGTGCTCGGAGTTGGACCTGGCACTCCGTGTGGATGAACCACTTATCACTACGGAATCAAGTATGACAGCTGCTAAGGCTAATTATGAGTGATGAGAGCGATCTAATCGCTTAAGTTTAATTCTCATAAAAGCCCACATAAGCCAAAGCATTAGGGGTTCTATCACTAATAACGATAAGGTCAAAGCTTACATGAAGGCAATTGATGAACAATTTGTAAGCTCTGACAAGGCATTGGCCAGCACCCGTATGAAAAGGCTCTCAAGTATGACTTTCGACAGAAGTCGTACAGTGCGTGAGCACATTATGGATATGAGAGACATTGTTGCTAAACTTAAGTCCCTTGAGGTTGATATGTCTGAACCATTTCTTATGCATTTCATTCTCAAACCCCTTCCTGCAGAATATGGTCCGTTCAAGATTTCTTACAACACACATAGGGATAAATGGTCAATCAATAAACTTTTGACCATGTGTGTTCAAGAAGAAGAGAGATTGAAGCATGAGATACCTGAAAGTGTTAATATGGTGACTCGTGCTAAGAGAAATTCAAAGAAGGTCAAAAGTATTCCCATGAAGAAGAAAACACCTTTGACAAAAATGCTTATCGTTTCTGTAAGAAGAAGGGACAATGGAAGAAGGATTGCCTGAAATACAAGAAATGACTTGAGAAGAAAGGTAATTTTACCTTTGTATGTTATGAATCTAAGTTTACTGAAGTTTCTGATAATACATAGTGGATTGATTCTTGTGCTACAATTCACATCGCCAATATCATGCAAGGCTTTCTAACTCAGAGGAAGCCGATAGGAAGTGAACAATACGTATATTCTAACAGTAGGACGCGTTCACGTATGGAAGGAGTAGGGACTAATAGGCTCATTTTGAAGGATGATTTTTACTTAGATTTAGAAAATACTTTTTATGTTCCATAATATTCTTGAAATTTAATTTCTCTTTCAAGACTATCAATTAGTGGATATGATTTGAATTTTCATTATTTCTCTATCAACGTTTTGAAAGATAATAAAGTTATTGGTTTTGAAAATTTAATGGAAATTTATATAAACTTGAGCTAGACCCCACATTTGAATGTAATGTTTTAACCTTGCATGACAAAGAAATTGGCACTAAGCAATGTATTATCAATGAGAACTCATCAAGTCTTTGGCACAAGATATTGGGACACATCTCTATTGATAGAGTCAAAAGGTTAGTTAATGATAGACTTCTAAAAGCTCTTGATTTTTCTGACTTTGGTACTTGTGTGGACTGCATAAAGGATAAACAGACCAACAAATCAAATAAAGGTGCCAAGGAGTTCTCAATTACTTGAGATCATACGTAAACACATATGTGGACCTTTTCCTAACCATTGCTTGAATGGTGAGAGATATTTTATCTCGTTTATTGATGACTATTCAAGATGTATGTATGTCTATTTTCTGTTTAATAAATTTGTAACGATCCGACCGGTTGTTTTGATCGCTAGCGCGTCGTTCAGCATTCTGAAGCCATGAGCAGCTTCATTTCAGGTATTGTGACTTATTTGCATGGTCGAAATTTGAAATTTAGGAAGATCAGAGTTAATTTAGATAAAAATTATCATTTCAGAAGCCTTAAGTTGGAGAAAATAGCTAAACTAGAATTTTTAGTAAATGATATCGGAATCAGGATCTGAAGGTTCCAGCAGGTTTGTATGATGATTTTGGACTTGGGCGTATGCCCTGTTTGGGTTTTAGATAACCCGGGAGCGGTTTGGCGTATATTGTGAAAGTTAGCATTTTGAAAGATATTTCTTAAGTTTGGCTTGAAGTGCATTTCAGCGTTATCGATGTCCGTTTGAGATTCCGAGACTGGGAGTAGCTCCGTATGGTAATTCAGGAGTTAGGAGCATGATCGAAAGTAAATTCGGAGGTCCGTAGGCCATTTTTAAGGCATTTGGCTAAAGATAGAAATTGGAAGGTTTTTGAGAAGTCTGACCAGAATTGGACTTTTTTATTTCGGGATCGGAATCCAATTCCGAAAGTTAGAGCATGTCCGTAATGTCAAGTATGCCCTGTGTGCAAAATTTGAAGTCAATCTAACGTGATTTGATAGGTTTAAATATCGGAAAGAGAAGTTGGAAATTTCAAGGTTCATAAAGCTTGAATCGAGGTGTAATTCATGATTTTAGCATTGTTTGATGTGATTTGAGGTCTCGAACAATCCCGTAATGTATTTTGGGACTGGTTGGTATGATTGGTTGGGGTCCCGGGAGGCTCGGGTGAATTCCGAGTGGTTAAAGGATCGTAATTCAATTTTTTTTAAAAAAACTGAGTTTGCTAGTTGCTGGTATTTCCACTTCTGCGGAAATGGAACCGAAGAAGCAGAGAGGGAGACGCAGAATCGGAAGAAGAGGATTTTGGGAGGACTGCAGATGCGGTCAAGGTTCCGCAGAAGCGGAACCGCATCAGCGATAGTATGGTCGTAGAAGCGAAATTTGGCCGAAGTTTTGGAGCCGCAGAAGCGGAATCATGGAAGCGGAAATAGTTCCGCAGCTGCGAAAAAAGCTGGAGGCGGAGAGTTGTTTTAAAAATTGGATTTTGACCATTTCTCTCATATTTTTTCATGGCTTGGGCGATTTTGGGGAGTTTTAGGATGGGGTTTTCATCATCAATGGTAAGGTATGTTATTCTCACCTATCATGAGTTAAATACATTGATTATGTATAAATTTTAGCATGTAAATGGGTAGAAAACTTAGGGTTAGAGAAAGACCTATAAATATTGTGTTCTTGAAATTTAGCCACGATTTTGAATACGGAATTAAGAGAAAATTATATATTTGAGTTCCTAAGGTCATGGGTAAAGTTTATCTTTAAAGAATTTTGGATTCCGGGCACGTGGGACCGAGGACATTTTGTCAACTTTTCATTTGGAGTTAAGAATTATTACAAATTGGGTTGTAGAGTTTAATTAAGAATATATTAATGGATTTGAATGACCATTGACTTGTTTTGGAGCTTTGTGCATTGGTTCGAGCCTTTGGAAGAATGTAGAATGCCGGTTGTGGATCTTTAGAGCGAGGTGAGTCTCCTTTCTAATATTGTGAGGGGGAAATTACCCCATAGGTGAGTTAAATCACATTAAATTAATAAATGAATTTCTTAATTGCTTAAATCACATTAAATTAATAAATGAATTTCTAAAAAGACTTAAGCTTCGTTTTCTCAAATTATTAAAAAGATTTGGCCTTTCTTGGATATGTGCTCCACGTTGACTTCTTGACTGATTGTCTGTCTGTGTCTTTATTTTGGAACAGGACGAACGCCTGGGCAGATTAATAGATGCATCTATAGGCGTGTCGTCGACCCTCGACAAGTGCACATTTATTCATGTTGGATCAGACCGTCGTCTCGGTGTGATTTGCGCATGCTTGTATTGCCGTCTGGACTTATTTTAGTTGTTACATGCCTCACACTGGCTCGAGATCATTTTGTTAATAACGAAAAGAAATTTCGAAAACTTTCCTATGAAATAATTATGTGATTTACTTGTTTCCTTTATCTGGATTAAAAATCACGTTTATAAAATAAATCCACCGTTTGATATGTATACTAAGGACAAATAATTATTGGACTATTAGAGAGTGTCAAAGTTGACCATCTCGTCTCTACGCCTTTGAGATTAGGTGGGTTACTTATTGGGTACACGTTATTTTTGTACTCATACTACACTTACTGTGTATTTTGTTGCACAAGTATATGAGACTCCAGTTGTCTACTAGACATAGCAGCACAGATGATTATGGGACTAGGTGAGCTGCATCATTCGAGACAGCCGCAGCTAGAGTAGTCCGTTCCTTTGTACTGTATTTACTTTTGTCCACTGTATTCCGGGTGGATGTAGTATTTTATTTCTTTTATCAGTAGATGCTCATGCACTTGTGACACTGGGTTCTGGGATGGTTTGAAATATTGTATTAATTGCTTAAATTTTAAATTTGATTTGAAAATATATTCTTTAAAATTTCTAATATGGAAGAAAAACCCTATATTTCAAAAGTGTTAAAACGAGATTTAGTTTAGTATTTGAGTTGGCTGGCCTGACAGCAGTGTCCAGAACCACCATGACCCTTAGTAGATTTTGGGTCGTGACAACATGGTATCAGAGCACTAGGTTCCCGTCGGTCTCACGAGTCATGAGTAAGTCTAGTAGAGTCTCGCGGATTGGTACTGAGACGTCTGTACTTATCCTCGGGAGGATACAAGGCTGTTAGGAGTACTTCCCTTCTTGATTTCCTTATCGTTCGGTTCAATTCCTTTGAGGATTATGCCTTTGATTCCTTCCCACTCAATCTTACACGACGCGAGCGCTTGTTAGAAATTGAAACTTTGAAGAATTGAAGTGGCACTACAAATGTGGTGCGAGATGATTTCTCCCGATATAGGTCATTGGACTATTTACTCGCATTATGGAGGGATACTCTATTATTCAACTCAGTAACAGGACTTCTAAGAGCCTTGAGGCTAGGCACATGTTACCATGATGCTTATGAGCAGTTATTCCATAGTATTGTTATGATAGTAGGATGTTTGCCCACGTGTTGGGGCATCAAATAAATTGAAGGGAGGTTTACTCAGCGTGTAACCAAGGGATTCAGTATTTTTATTTTTGGCAGGGGAAAAGGCAGTCAGACTAAGAATGGTCAGATGTTGGCTAGTGAAATTAATGATACTTGGCATTTGCAAGCGTAGTGGAGCTTTTCTTATATGATGGAGTATCGTGGTCGTGATGGAATGTACCAAGTTCGTCGATGTTATAATCTGTTACAATTTGCCTCTATGGCTGGATATTGTAAAATAGTATTGGAGATACAGCTGTCAGGTATCGCATGGTGCGGTGGTTTAAGATTGAACCAGAATTTCTAATGTGACGGATCGATAAAGATGAACTTTGAAGGTTTTAAAGTTAGCGGTAATGGTCAATTCAAGTGCCACGAAGATAGATTTTATTTAAGACGACAATTGAGCAGCAAGGTATGAGAAAGGACATGTGGGAAGTGTCAGTCAGTGTTTAAAACTTCTAGAAGGCCAAGTGTGAGGAACAAGGTTGAGTGGTTAATTAAAGAGATGAGTTCCGCCAAAGTGGGAGCGTGGCAGGTGTTTCGTATGGGCCTGGTAGTAGGATGACTACGCACCTTAAGGAGAGTTGGATCGAATTGGGGATTTTAATGATTGGTAATCGAAGTCTGCGGGTATGATTTGAAGTAAGGGCTATTATGCGACAGAAGATTGATATAGCGGAAAGGAGCTGCTTGAAAAGAAAGAGTGTACAACATAACCCTGAATTCGAAGGATGTTGCCGCACATTTAATTGATGTTCGTGAGGAGCGAATGGACTTGTGAAGCTGGAAGGTGAGCTCGGACTCAGGATGAGCGAATGGACTTGTGCAGCCGAAAACATATCCTCATCATGCCATCCTTCTTCTTCTTCACAAATAGAACGGGCACACCCCAAGGCGACACACTAGGCCTAATAAATCCCTTATCGAGGAGTTCCTGAAGCTGCTCCTTCATCTCCTTCAACTCTGCTGGTGCCATACGATACGGTGGAATTGAAATGGGCCAAGTTCCCGGCACCAAAGTCAATATACCTATTAGGTGGCATGCCCGATAGGTCTGCAGGAAACATATCCGAAAAGTCCCTCACTTACCCCGCCAATGGCATGGGAAGATATCGGGAGGTGATTTTCCTAGGAGGGTTATTCCCCGTAAGCAGGTTAGCAGTCGCGTGGTTGGCGAAGATTCTTCAAGAAATTATATTGATTGTTTAACAAAAATATCAATCGTGTTAATGTAGATGATGACTCGAATATGAAAGATGGGGATTTACAGGAAGATTCCAAGAAATTTTGATAATTTAAGGAGAAAAGTTATGTCAATAAGAGGTAAAAAGGTCAGGCGAACTCAAGAATTGTGAAATGATGGCTTCAAGCTAAGTGGGTGAGGCCCCCGCCTAAGATTGAGCTGTATGATTAAGTACTTGCATGATTTCTGGTTATTAGCATATTGATGGGTTATTTCAGCTATGAGAAAATACCATAAGTGGCAATTCGAGCAAATGAATTGTTGGAGGCATGCTATGGTAGATCTTATTGGCTCATGTTCAGACTTAGAAAAAGGTTCAGGATTTATTCCTTGCATGGATACAGGTTTCAGAGGAAGTGATTTCGCCGGGTGCTTCGCCGAGAGAGTACTCGTGTGTTATAAGATTCATGGAGTGAATTATATTTGGGACCAATTCACAATGGGTGGCTCTTAATAATAGTCCTAGTGAATTCAGATGTTAAAGTGTGATGCCCAATGATTTCGAGCCTATGAGTACAGTTAAGAATCAATCTTTGTAGTATCTTATGAGAAGGTGCCCAGAATGTTCTATGATATTTTGACTTATGGTGTAGCATTTGAGTGATATGAAATAGTTCGTGAGAATTAAGACAACATGGTCTCGTGATTCAAGGTCACTCAGGGCAAGTGTAGATGGAGTAGGTTATGTGTTGAATGGAATTACTCTTATTTCTAAGGCAAGCAGGGATGAATTGGAAGAAGGTAAAGCCATAGTTGAATTGGCACATTGGGGCCAACGATCGGTTCATTCTGCGTGATCAAGTTATGTGTATGATTTGTGGCGGTACGTGTGAGGCTTGTCGTCTGCCATAATTAATGCTATTCAGAAAAAGCATTCTTGTTAAGGCTTGTTAAGTGGAAGCGGATTCCGGAAGGGTTGTGGTGGCTCGGACCACCACTTGCAGATTTGCATATTCTACTATTATGGGAAGTTTCCTCTGTATTGCTATTATTCTTCGAAGTCAGTTAAGTGAAAGGTTCTTATATGATGAAATAGGAAAATATTAGTGAATTCAAAATTATGATGAAAATCGTATCCTATCGTATATTGGCACGTTGGGTGCGGTGAGAGGTATGGAAATGTGAAGTAAGGATCAAGGTTGCAGTTCGGTGTTGACACGGACATCATTGGCTCGGATGAGCAAGGAAAGGGTTGAATGATTAAAGTAAACTAGTGTTGTCTTTGGCATCACCTGAGATCGATGTGTTGAGAAAGGGGCTTTGCATCCTGGTTGAAGATTCTTGATCATTTTTCAGTGTCAGTGCGTCCTGTGGGTTAGATTTGCGGACCCATTATTTATTTCGAAAGGTTGTGGGAGCGTGACCAACGGGAAGATTGTATAAGTGTGGCATTTAGTCACTTGATTAGCTAGAAATTTAACCAAGTATGAGAATTAAGGTAATATCATTAGTTTGAGAATTTATGCCTGGAGGGCACTTTGTTTATTGGGTGATGAACTGAAGAGGTTGCTCCGGTTATGATGGTTGTTCTTACATATTATGAGGCAAAAGGGAGTTACTATGGACCTTTGAAAGGTCATTAGCCAAGTTGGTGTAATCATAAATCGGCTTGAGATCACTGGATTGATTTATATATGAACATGGCTCTATATCATACCAGTTGTGTTCGTCTCAAAGAGCGTTCCTTATGGAAGAATAGTTGGGGTGTTATTTTGTCATCAACTATTCCAGGAAATGATGTACTAGGCCGTATGAGTTGTGAGATGGCTTGGTAAATTCTTTTGTGTTAAGGTTCCGCATGGCGATGATGTTATGCAAGTAGAATGGCTCTTGAAATTCATATCAGGTATCGCACCTCAGTGGCGGATGAGTGTTGTAGCCTATAGCGC
Source organism: Nicotiana benthamiana (assembly GCA_034376525.1). Classification (NCBI taxonomy): domain Eukaryota; kingdom Viridiplantae; phylum Streptophyta; class Magnoliopsida; order Solanales; family Solanaceae; genus Nicotiana; species Nicotiana benthamiana. The sequence goes on along the minus strand of CM067323.1, from coordinate 102,335,329 downwards.
TATGTATTTTCTCAGGGATTGTATTATGAACTTAGCGTTCTTGCGATCAAAATTTGATATTTTTATTGTGATGAGTAGATGTAGCTCGAAGTGCAATCTCCTTATATGAGATTTATATGTGGATCAGGTGGCACGCTGCCGTGGGTATGTTATTTGGATCGGGTTGCGCATTGCAGTAGTGTAATGTCAAGTATGGTTTTCTATATGCTAGTTTTATGTGTTTCGCTTCCTATCTTCTAAGGAAAGTCCGTTGTAGTGAGGGGTTAGGTAATTCCTTCCAGAGTTCGATTTCCTGTTTGTGTTGTGTTCGGGTTGGTGGCCTATTGACACATTGTGGCGTCATATGAGACTTGTGATCGCATTAGGAGTGGCTTATTGTCTGATTAGTTCATATTGGGTAAGAAGAGATTATGGGATTTAGGATCAGTGAAATCTAATTATATGAAATATATTAAGGAGAAATTATTTGGTTTGGAATGTGGAAATGTTCCTTGTCATAAGTATAGACTTAATGATTGGCTGACTCGGTAGTTGATTATAAATTCGTCATGGCGGTATTGTAAGAGTTAGAGTAAGAATTGCATGTGGCATGAGGTGCAATGGGAGCATATGATTCGTTGAACTTTTTGCTAAGTTGATTAGAAAACATTATTGTGGTCCTGAGGATTAAGTTTTGCAAGTAAGAATCCAGCAAAGCTATGCAGTGATGTTTGAGTATAGCGTGCAGTGATTGATATGGAGATCGTATGTTGGAAACATGCCTAACATAAAATTTCAGATGTTAGGATTGGGCTCTAAGGCTTATCTGCTTGAATAAAGAGGGAATATCATCAACATTTATTGAGATAATGTGCTCAGCTAAGTTGTGGTAGCACAGGAAGGTGCATAAGGTGCTAAACAGTTATTTCAGACTACTTCAGCATAGTTCTCAGCACGTTCGAGGATGAATGTATGTTTAAGTGGGAGGGAATGTAAAGACCGAACTAATCTTTTTGATCCCTAGCACGTCATTCAGTAGTCTGAGGCCATGAGCAGCTTCATTTCAGATATTGTGACTTTTTTGCATGGTCGAAATTTGAAATTTAGGAAGATCGGAGTTAATTTAGATGAAATTCTCATTTCAGAAACCTTAAGTTGGAGAAAATGACTAAGATTAGAATTTTGATTAAACGGTCTCGGAATCAGGATCTGAAGGTTCCATAAGGTTTATATGATAATTTCGGACTTGGGCATATGCGCGGTTTGGGTTTTGGATAACCCAAGAGCGTTTTAGCGCTTATTGTGGAAGTTAGCATTTTGAAAGAAAGTGTTTAAGTTTGGTTTAAAGTGAATTTCAGCGTTATCGATGTATGTTTGGGATTTCGAGACTAGGAGTAGCTCCGTATGGTAATTCTGGAGTTGGGAGCGCAATCAGAAGTGAATTCGGAGATCCGTAGGCCATTTTGAAAGCATTTGGCTAAAGCTAGAAATTGGAAGATCTTTAAGAAGTTTGACCGGAACTGGACTTTTTGATATCGAGGTGAAAATCAAATTTCGAAAGTTGGAGTAGGTCCGTAATGTCAAATATGACTTGTGTACAAAATTTAAAGTCAATCGGATGTGATTTGATAGGTTTAAACATCGGAAATAGAAGTTGGAAATTTCGAAGGTTCATAAATCTTGAATCGGGGTGTAATTCATGATTTTATTATTGTTTGATGTGATTTGAGTCATCGATCAAGTTCTTAATGTGTTTTGGGACTGGTTAGTACGATTGGTTGGGGTCTCTGGGGCATCGGCTGAATTCCGGGTGGTTAACGGATCGAAATAGGATTTTTGGAAAAAACTGAGTTTGCTGGTATTTCCGTTTCTGCGGAAATGGAACCGAAGAATCGGAGAGGGAGATGTAGAAGCAGAAGAAAAGGATTTGGGGAGGACCACAGATGCGGTCAAGGTTCCGCAGAAGCGGAACTGCATCTGCGGTAGTATGGTCGCAGAACGAATTTGAAAATTAAACCTTCATGACTGAAATTTCAAGAACAATTACACGAGAAGGATCAACCAATTGTTGTGACCAAAATCGGAAATGGACGGAGCTTGAGCGAACCAAATCCGGACGATGAACAGCGACGGACTCAAACAAAACCAAACGAGACCTCAAGCTGATGGCAGCTCTTAGTCAGGCTCGAACCAATGAAAACGCACACAAACTCCATGATGAAACAGAAATCGAAACCGGAAGGGAGACGAATGAAACTTATATTACTTCTGATTTTCTCGCATTTGAGGCAGAGATGAAGCAAATCGTTACCAGACTTAAGGTTTTCTGGCGGGTTCTGATGGAAAGGGACTGGGATCCGTCGTGCGTCTGGTTTTCGACGGAGGTGAAGCTGTGGGGTTTGGTTGACGGAAATGGTCGTTTGGGACGAGGACAGCGGCGACGTGGAGGTCGAAGAAGATGAAGAACTTCTTATTGCTTTTTTCGTATTTTCTTCTCTCTTTTAATTGGGGTAGAGAATGGTTATGTGAGATAATGTTTTGGGAGGAAGTTTCTAGGTGGGGAAATATTTTTGGGGGAAGGTCTTAGGTGGGAGAAATGATTTGGGGAAAAATATTTTGGAAAAGGTTCTTCCCGTTTTGTATTTCCTTATATCTTCCCTTTTTTAGTATTTTATTTATTTATTTTATATTTTTTATTTTGTTAAATGCTAAATTAAAAACCAAAACCAACTTAGCACTAAAGCTTAGATTTCCTAATTAATTCCTAATTAAAATGCAAACTAATACAAAATTAAACTAAAAATACAAAAGGTACTATTTTTGTTATTTTCTTCCTACTTTATTCTAAAATAAATTAGCCCTAAATTAATCCTAAAATATGAAATTAGATCCTAAATGCAAATGCATACTTTTATATTTTATTATTGTGAATTTAAAATATTAAAATGCATGAAATGCGACTACAAAAGAAACAATTCCTTAAAAAAATCAATAAAAATTATTTTGACATATTTTTAGGAATTATCTTCATGTAGGGCAAAAATCACGTGCTTACAAGCGAAATACACGTTGTTTTTATACTCATACTACACTTGCTGTTCATTTTGTTGCACGTGTATATGAGACTTCAGTAGTGTACTAGACATAGTAGCACGGATGATTCTGGGACTAATTGAGCTGCATCATTCGAGACGGCCACAGTTAGAGTAGTCTCTTCCTTTGTAGTGCATTTACTTTTCGTCCACTGCATTTCATGCGGATGTTGTATTTTATTCTTTTATCAGTAGATGCTCATGCACTTGTGACACCGGGTTCTGGGATGGTTTGAAATATTGTATTAATTGCTTAACTTTTAAATTTGATTTGAAAATATATTCTTTCAAATTTCTAATATGGAAGAAAAATTTTAGATTTCAAAATTAATAAAACGAGATTTAGTTTAGTATTTGAGTTGCCTGGCCTGACAGCAATGTCCAACGCAACCACGACCCATTAGTGAATTTTGGTCGTGAAAAAATCAGAAGCACTGTATGCTTTTAAAGTTTACGAAACAAAAGTAGAGAAACAAAATGGTGCTCAGATCAAAATTGCAAGATCTGATGGGGTGGAGAATATTATGGTAGGTACATAGATAACGGACAAGTTAAGGGTCCATTTGGTGAGTGCCTTGAAAGTGAAGGTATAATTACTCAATATACCATGCTAGGAACACCACAACAAAATGGTGTGGCAGAAAGAAGAAACCAGATATTAATGGACATGATAAGAAACATGATTAGCATATCAAGTTTACCTTTATCCTTATTGAGTGAAACCTTAAACAATGATGGGTATATTTTAAATAGGGTTCCATCCAAGGTTGTCCCCAAGACACCTTTTTTATGGAAAGGATGGAAACCTAGTTCAAATTATTTACACGTTTGGGGATGTCCAACTGAAGTGAGGGTTTATAACCCACGACTAAAGAAGTTAGATGAAAGAACAATAAGCGGTTATTTTATAGGCTATGCGGTTAACTCTAAGGGATTTATGTATTATTATCCTTCTCATTCTCCTAAAATTGTCGAAGCTAGAAATGCTAAATTTCTTGAGGAGCATGAAGAGAGTGGGAGTGGTTTGAATCAAAGGATGGAATTGGAAGAAATAAGGGAACTGCCCGTGGTATCTTTATATATTGGGAACTTGAATGTTGCTCAGAAAAATTCTCATGAATTATCTGAACTACAACAAGTTCAAGAGCCACCACCACTTGAGGAGCCACATGAAGATCAACCCGCTTTACCTGAACCCACTGAAGAAGTGTCTGAACCAGTGGGAGTGAGAAAATCCTCAAGAGTTCAAAAATCAGCAATTTCTAGCGACTATGTTGTATATCTCCGGGAGTCTAATAATGATATTAGACTAAAAGATGACCCATGCTCGTTTTCACAAGCCATGAGTGGAGAAACTCCACACTTTGGGATGATTCCATGAAAGAAGAGTTAGAATCCATGGCTAAAAATAAAGTCTAGGATCTCGTCGACTTACCAAAGGGATCCTCTCCCATAGGTTCCAAGTGGGTCTTTAAAACTATAAAAGACTCATCTGGTAATATCGAACAATATAAAGCCAAACTTGTAGCCAAGGATTTTACTCAAAGGGAAGACATTGATTACCATGAAACCTTCTCTCCAGAATCAAAGAATGATTCATTGAGAATAATCATGGCATTAGTAGCTCATTTTGACTTAGAGTTACATCAAATGGATGTGAAAACAGCTTTTCTGAATGGGGATCTTGAAGAGGAGATATACATGCGTCAACCTGAAGGATTTTGTGATAAGGACAAAAGTCACCTTATTTGCAAGTTGAATAAATCAATTTATAGGATAAAACAAGCTTCCCGCCAGTAGTATATTAAATTTCATAGTTTTGTTTCTTCATTTGGATTTACGGAGAATATCATTGATCAGTGTATATACCTTAAGATAAGTGGGGCCAAATATATTTTTCTAGACCTATATGTGGATGATATTTTGCTTGCAAGTAGTGACTTGGGGTTGTTGCACGAGACTGCACAGTTCCTTATCCAAAAATTTTAGCTGAGGGATATGGGTGAAGCCTCTTATGTCATTGGCATAGAGATTCGCAGAGACAGATCCCAAAGATTACTTGGACTGTCTCAAAAGGCCTACATTGAAAAAATTATGGAAAGATTCAGGATGAGGAACTGTTCACCTATAGCAGCACCCATAATTAAAGGTGATAAATTCTCATTGAATCAATCTCCATAAAATGCATTGGAAAAGGAGCAAATGAAAGACATTCCATATGTTTCCTTGTTGGGAGCCTTATGTATGCACAGGTCTGTACTAGACCTGATACTGCTTTTGCGGTAGGAATGCTTGGCAGATATCAAAGTAACACTGGTCTTGACCATCGGAAGGCTGGTAAAAGGGTCTTGAGATATTTGCAAGGAACCAAGGAATTTAAGCTCACATATAAATGCTCTGACTCATTGGAGGTGATTGGATGTTCAGACTCAGATCTGGGTGGATGCAAAGACATTAATAAATCTACTTCCTTCTTGCTGGAGGTATTGTGTCTTGGAGAAGTGTCAAGCAAACCATTGTTGCAACATCCACAATGGAAGCTGAATTTATAGCATGCTATGAAGCTACATCACAAGCGTTATGGTTGAAAACTATATTTCTGGCCTTAGGATTGTCGATTCCATTTCAAGGCCATTGACAATTTTGTGACAATTCAGCTGCAGTTTTCTTTTCTAAGGATAATAAAAGTGGCAGTCAAAGCAAGCATATCGATATAAAGTACTTGATGGTTAGAGACTATGTGAAGAGGCAAGATGTGAATTTTGAGCATGTTAGTACTACTTTGATGATTGATGATCCTATGACGAAAGGTTGCCGGCTAATATTTTCAAGGATCATGTAACCTACATGGGGCTTAGTAACTCAATTCAGTCTTGCTTTGCTCTCTAACAGTTTGTCTAGACATTATGTTTATTTTGATATACATGACAATGCACACTTTTGATTTTTCATGTATTATTTGTGATCATTGGATCTATAAAGTTGGACTCTGAATGACTTATATTAAGTTCAGTCATAAAGTTATTAGACACTTTATTAGAATATATTCTGCATTGTAATACATGAAAGGAAGTGTTTGTTTAAAAGCATGACCACCATAATTTGTGTAATAATATATTCTAGTTAAAGTGATCGCTGCATAACTTTTAGTTGAGTGATAAAGTTTATGGCCATATTATATGTTTATCTCTCATAAAGGATTATCTGATTTTAAATATGTGGGCCAAGTGGGAGAATATAAGAAATTCACCGTATCTTTTTAGAAATTTCTGGTGTGGTCCACATATAAGGCAATAAATTATTTTACCTTGTCTCCCAAAGGAAAAATATATCGGATAATATTCTTTAGTTATGTATATATGGTAGTTTCTTTTATGAAAAGAAATTACCATATATTAGTAGTCCCTAGGGTAAGTATGATTTATGGAGAAGTCCCTAGGGCTAAAGTATTTGCCTAAGAGTCCCTCGCCTACCTATAAATACGTCTGTGACTCCATCAGTCTGGTATCCTACGATAGACACAGGCTAGAAGACTCCTTAGATTCTTCCAAGGAATTCCCCACATCACTTGAACAAACATGGCTGAACATACGTTTCTTTTTTAATTTCCGTTGCATTGACTCTGTCTTTGTATTTGAATTTCAACAATAAGGACTTCAATCATTTAACCATAGTAAATTACATCCATTCTTATTTAATTAAATTAATTAACTATAACGAGTAAATATAGTTTGGTGTAAACACCCGGTAAGAGCAAGTATTTACCGGATCTACTGCCCCATCCTCAGAAATTTTGAGAAGAAAAATCGAAATACTTGCATTAATTATGTAAATAGAAAATTTTCAAAGATTTGATGAGATAATTATTTGAAGAAAGAGATGTAAAGTGAAAGAAAAGGTTTCTGGCTTTTAGAGTTAAGATGGATGCTAACTACATATATTCTTATAGTAATATTTTCGATTGCATAAATCGTCTTTCATTTTTAAGTTCCGATACATTTAATCTTCTCTAAACAATTTTCTTTATCTAATCATTAAAAAAAACTTGTTACTAATCATAAGCTATCGATAATGTGTGGACGAATACTATAAACCAATCTCATTTCGTTTCTGCTTTCAATCAGCAAGTATTTATGCTTTGTAGAGTGAAACAAAAGTTTTTAACTTTTAAGAGTTTGATTTCATTGAGTGGCTTACTTGAAATTGATTCGATATATCTTTTTTTTGGTCAAAATTGATTCGATGTATCTTTAAGAAGGTAAGAATAAGGAAAATGCTTAAATACTACAGTAAAAAAGAAGCCGTTCGATGTACTAAGCGTCCGAGATGTGCGGGATCCGAAAAAAGGTGGAACCACATGGGTTTAGTTTCCGCAGCCTTAAGAACCACAAAATAAAATTTTCCACAATTATGCGACTAAATCACAACTTCATTAGATGCAAAAACAGAATTCAACTTTCTTTCAAGAACCACTGTAATTCAAAAGTCTGCAAACTGAAGCACATTTGCACAAGAAAAATATAACCGAAAAGCTGCCATGAATAATATATTTCTACCACAGTACATTTCCAACTTAGCTTAGACACTTCAATCTTCATTTAAAAATGACATCAAGCTGCAGAAAATACTAACAATAGCAATAATAACACATGCTAGGAAAGAAATTACGTGGGTTATTGATGAGGCATAACTTGGACTATTAAACTTGATACACATTGCCAACTTTTGAACGGGCGTAATTGATAAAAGTTACCAGGAGGTCACGGGTTCCGTGAAAACAACCTCTTGCAGAAATGCAGGATAAGACTGTGTACGATAGACCCCTTGTGGTCCGACTTTTCCCCAGACCCTGTGCATAGCGGGAGCTTAGTGCGCTGGGATGCCCTTTTTGCACATTGCCAACTTTTGCAACTTGGTAAAAAACAAGAAAGCTGAGAACTAGAACTTGAAAACTGACATGTGTTTTGCTTTATAATTTACAGAAAACAGCAAAGTAGATAAATGGAAATTCTGAAAACATTTACACCCAAGATATTCAATTGTTAAACAGCATATAGACGTAAAACCAGCTCGATTTTTGTGCGACAGACAGGGCAACCCCAGCTTTTAGCTTTAATCTCATTCAAAAAAGACATGCACCCAGCCATATGGCCACATGGTACATAAGCCCCTTCAATTGCAGCTTCAAAGCATATAATACATGATGAAGCAGTATTAGTAGTCCCTCCGTCGTGTCTTTTCGATAAGTTCTCTGTTGTTGAAGAAGATGAATCCACAAAACTAGATTCTGTTCCTTCAAAGGCTTATTGTATTTAAAAGAGCACCATATAATCTTGTTAACACTCGCATTGACCATACATTTGCATTTGTCTCTCCAGATGTTATACTAACAGCCATTTCATTTGCATCCACAAATCAACCTACACATTAATCAAACTTTACAATTGAATTTGCTACTACGCCTTTATTTGCTTCTCCATCCAGTTGTGCAGTACCCTCCCCGGACTCCACTAAGTAGAATTATACTGGATTGTTGTTGTTGTTGTCTCATCTTTGACATATCTTCACTGGAGGAATGGTGATTGAATGTGTGTCCAACGTGTGAAGTTTTAGATTAATTACACTTCATTTTAAGAAGAAGATAAAATTCCATTAGTTAATAGAAGATTTTCTTGTTTCCTCTTCCATTTTCATCCAACATTTCTTTATGTCACCCTAAGTTGCTTGGGCTCCTCACTTTAGGTGCCGCGCCCATATCGACATGACATGGATGTGGCCGTGGGTGTGGGGGTGGGTAGGGGATATGTACTATCAACCGATTTTTGCTACTTTGACCCAAATCGACGAAGAAATCCGGGACAGATACTATGATTTATGAAATCAAAGCAAAAGATAAGAGTGAAATTGAAGAAAATGGAATACCTCGTAAATATAAATTTCTATGTTAGTCCTTTTTCGGCCTTTTCTTTTATCTCCTTCTTGGATTCTCCTCTTGATCAGTATTTTCTCTCTTCACGGAGTACCTTATAAGTTTTCCACATAATGTCGGACATTTTAAAAACACTATTGTTAGATATTTGAATATTTGAACTATTTTTAGCCGAATTCTCATACCCATATCCGTACCCCAGAAACTTAAAATTTAGTTAATGAAGGACCCGATATCTAGATCCGCACCCGTATCGTATCGGACATCCGCACCCGAGTTCGATCAACTTAAATGTCTTGCTAATACCTGGTGTCTAGCGCACACTGCAATATGGTTCTACTCCAATTCTAGAGTTTCTATGTCTGTAATATAATTGATAATTCGAACCATCATTTGGTTAACTCTCCCACACATTCACCAACCCCTTCCCTTTTCACTTCGCAAACCAAGAGGTAAGCAAAAGATTACATGATTTTCTTACTTATATAGTTTGATTCTATGCCCAAGATTCATGTGCATAGCGCGGGTGCAAGAGAGAAGATACAAACCAGAAATTCCTGGTTCAGCATAATAAGATCATCTCTATTTTCAACAGCAGCAATCTAAAGTTCTAATCTATAGTTAAATTTAGCGTTTATTCATCAGTTATCAAGCAATAAAATTTTCAGTCTTGGCCATAGAGTGTTTACTTAGCTTACCCATATGGACTACCTGAACATGCTCGCATTCTGTCAACTTAGCTATTTCACTATAAAATTAACTTTATCATTTGGTTGGCAAGTAAAAATAGGGGAAGTTCTGAAAAGTTCTTGACTCTCCGAGATTTTGTATGCATGATAAGACTATGAAAAGAAGGAAGTAAGAACTTCGTTGAATAGAATTTCCTTCCTTCAGATTCAGTAACTCATTAGAATACGAATATTGAAGAGATTTGGAGCAACTTTAAGGTGTTCGAGCCGTGGAAGGAGTCACTGATGCTTACCCTAGGTTATTAATATCACACCATTTGGAGTGCGACACTTCCCTGGGCCCTGCGTGCATGTTTGTGCACATGGCTGCCTTTTTAGTAGAATACAATGTTGCAAGGACTCTCCAAATTGTTACCGTACCCTGTTTGATCCTCCAAAAATGCATTACTTTTGGAGGATCTGACAGGTACCTGACAATATTTTCGGAGAGTTCGAGCAATATAGGCAGAATACGAGTAGTGAGACGAAAAATTGTTTCTTCTCCATCTTTACAATTTCAAATTCTTCGGCTAAATTGGATATTCCAGTTGTTTCGACAACTTTTAGGAATTTTCCGGCGACTCCGGCAGCGGCGGATTTTGAGGAGGTTGAGGGCGATGGGTATTATGTTTGCTGTAAGCTTGGTAGGAGAGGTCCGATGAAGGATCGTTAATGTGGACCGGGGGTTGGGTCTGGGGAAGAAGACAAAGAGAGGGAGGGGTTATTTTTTTCTTTTTATTGATTTTTAATTGGTGTAAAAAAGGAAAATTCTTAAAAGTTAGACACGTGGATACTTTATAAAACTTGTAATATGAAAGTTTAATCATTCACGCGCTTGTTTTTATGTGTGTATCACGCAGATGACACATAGATAAAGTAGCGTGTAATTGACACACGTTTGAAAGATTTGGTGTGTAAAATAAAATATGTGTAGAATAGGTGTGTAATAGGGATTTGGTCCAAAGTTTTATTGGTAGATTATGTATTTTGCCATACTTTTAAATGGAAGCTTTATTTAAAATTTACTATCGTAGCAATCTTAGTGAATGACATGCAATGAATTTTATTTTGATTATGACATAAAATACTCTCAATTTAATGATTTACGATTAAGAAAAAAATAATTTTGAATAGTTAACGATTTATTAAGAAAATTTGAGGATTTACAAGATTAATTACACACAATTGTATAAAATTCTATTAGGCGAGACCAGTACGTAAGGCGTTGGGAATGTCTGGGGAATAAACCCCAATGGACGAAGCATAAGTCTCGCGGAACTAAGCCCACACATAAGCCCAGAGACGTTTAACGAGTGCCCTGCCCCAGGGCGAGTCCCAATTCTGCCTTTAAAAACAGAGGTAGTGTTAATAGCGTCTCAAGTTTTTCTTTGATTATTGGTTAGCTCAATGTTCTCATACACTTCATAAGCATAAATCAATTAAAATCAACGGAGGGCCAATCATAACAGATCGTAATAAAACAAAAGACTAAATGACTAATATGTAAGAGACAATAGTTATTGGTTAAAGGGATGAGGGTAGAGATCTTTTATTAATGATATCGATTTGATCTACCTCCCTATGGAGAGGTTCAGAGCCTTACAATGATGTATATTCTCTTCTTTTAGAAATGGAGGTGAAGAAGAAGAAGCAGGCCCCCTTTTAGGGTTCTTTCTCTTAATATTTATAGCTGTGAATCTTGCCAGCTTGGCGAGGGACGGCTATGGCCTCGTCGAAGGGACGTCCGTAAACAATAAGTAAGTCATGGTCTCGCTAATTAGGTTGAGTAAACTGGGAGTACTTTGGTTAGTGAGTGGTTATACCTTTTATTAACCCGAACGAGCTTACGAGCTAGTTAGACGGACTAATTATCATGAATCTAGTTTTGATCCATACAGATAGTCCCTGTGCTTATTGAGATCGAGATCCGGCCAAGCTCGAGGTGGGGATTTTGTCGATGGCCGTAGGCGTTTATATTTTGGAGACGGTCGTAGCCATTTTTGCCTTGAAGGTGACCGTAGCCATTTATACTTTGGAGATGGCCGTAGCCATTTAGACTTTTGGCCGTAATCATTTATATTTTTGAAGATGACCGTAACCATTCTTCATGAACAATCCTCGATTACAATGGAGATGATTGTTAAGTGAATTCACAACCCACGACCGTAGTCGTGATCCTTTGGTTGGTTTTCATACGAGCGACTGGCCATAGCCGTTCGTATATCTGAAACGGACGTGGCCTTTTATTTGTATGTAATCTTCTTCGAGCTAGAGGTCGTTGTTACTTCAGAGATGGATCTAATCAATATTACTTTCGAAGGCGGCCGTGGCTAGAATTACTTTGAACATGGCCGTAGCCACTATTGATTTAGAGACGGCCGTAGACGATTACATACGTTTGGCGGGGACACGATCGCGTGTGGGGAAGGTGTCATACGCTTAGTGACGCATGGGCGTGCTTTTGGTGACTTAGGACCATTACAACCGTTTCGAGAGTGATATGCCGACTGGCGGTTGAACGACCGTTCTACAGTATTTTTCATAATGATGCTTGTTACTGTAGATCTGAACCGTTTTCTGGTTGTCCAGGCAGTTAATAGTGAACTTCGGGATTCGTGATATTCAGTTATGCTTTGTCTATAAATAAAGGGTTGTATCATTCAATTCTTACTTTTCCAACATTTTCTAAAGCAAAATTTTGAGAGAGATAACTCTTTTTATTCTCAGATTGCTTTATCTTCTGCTCCTTGTTACTTTATTCTCCGTCGTTTATCGTCAGATCTTCATCTCCCTTTGATTTTCCGGTGAACTCTGCTCACCTTTTTTTAATATATTGACAATGGTGAGTAGTTCTCATTCCGATATTTCTTCGGTGGTGGTTCTGGCGGCTGAGGGTCCCTCTACGGTGGGGAGAACCACCGATTCGACGGGTATTGATAGGCTCCCGTTGGTGGCTGACTTATTTCTCTGCCCGGCGGTCTGATGACCGACTTCTCTGACTATGAAGGAGAGGACAAGCGGACGAAGCCCCATTGATGGGGTAGCTAGGTATCGACCAACTGAGGGATCAGCGCGAAATTCCTTGCTTCGCTGACATCGTCTTTGCTAGGAGCGGGGAGAGGGTACACGTCAACCACCGAGGGTATTGTGTCTTTTACGCCTACCCTTTCAAGCTGGGATTCAGACTTCCTCTCCCAATGCTAGTGGTGGACTGAAGTCGCCACTGTAGGGTGTGCCCTGGTCAGCTCGTCCTTTCCTGCTACAAGTTATTGGCGATGCTGATAAAATATGCGGAGTTGTCACGGAGGGAGATTACCCTTGGGCACGTACTAACTCTCTATGCTCCCTAGAGTGTATGAGGTACCATGATTCGGTTGGTCCCTCATGGGGCCAACGGCTTAACTGTGGAGCTTGATGACAAGGTTGATGCCCGTCCTTGTGAGCACTTTTTTACATCAGGACCAAGCACCTGGTGGCTTGTGCTACCGACTTCCCAGATGGATGAAACCATGCATGTAAGTTTCTTTTTCGTCGGTCTCCATTTCTTTTGGTTATATACCCTATTTCGCATTCGTATGTATTGACCTCCTTCTTCTTCTACCGTAGCTGCAGGTGCACCACCAAAACCGCTTTCCGGCATTCGCGAGTGGGTCGAAGTCTTGCTTCCTGTCACTGCGGGATTTCGCATGTGGGCTTCTTTCTGGAAGGCCCATGGCCATAGGCTGGCTGCTGGTAAGAATCTAACTTGTTGCATTGCTCTTATTTCATAGGACTCAGTTTCTTTTTCTTTGACCTTTCTTCCTTTGTCGACTAGGGCGACCGCGTCGCAGGATGGCTCCTCAGATCGCTTTCCACAGGCCGGGGGCGACTGCCCACTTGATTGCTATGCCAGCGCCTCACCCAGTTCTGAGAGTGACTTCGGTTGAATCCTCAGGGGCTCACTCTCAACACGGTTCGTGCACCGAGTTGAAGAATCTTCAGGGGCCGTGCGTTCCAGGGTGGAGTTGCCGCCGAATGAAGATGAGATAGAAAAGGAGAGGTCGCTGGTTTGGCGTAGGGTGGCGTTCACCCTGGTCCTTCCGATGGTGATTAGCTTGTATTCTCTGCCATCAGAAGCGGAAGGGAACGCAGCGGATCCTGCCCCAGAGGGTGAGCGTTCAGTGGGGGTTTCCCTCGGTTGGCTTAAGCCAAGGTGACACAATCGCTTCGGCGATTCAAATTTCAGTTCCTGTTGCTAAGAGGGAAGGTAGTTCCTCAGCAACTGTTTTGGTGGAGGAGACTGGCACCTATGCTTTGGCGAGTTCGGGTGCTTCAACTTCCCGAGCGGCGGAGGCCTTGACTTCCAGGGCAGCGGAAGGAAGGGGCACCTCAGGAGAGGGGGATGATTCTGAGTCCAACATGGACCCTGAGGACGTCCGTCTGTTCCAGGAGGGTTACACCCGTCCAGCGGTGCATGCCGAAGGGGATTACTGCTATGTGGAGATTCATAATAAGAACCTGCTACTCAAGGAGGAGAATCTGGTGACGCTGTTCGAGGTTATGTGCTCGGAGCTGGAGAGCGCGTCCTTGAGGGGCATCTCAAATGTTGGGTTGATGGGCGAGGTGTCTTCCTTGGGTATAAAATTATGTGTGAAGTCTCAGTTTATTTATTTTTTTAGTGTATCTTCTTATATTAACTGCTATCCTGTTTGCTGTAGTCATTCTTATTGGGGGTGGAGAGCATTCATCGAGCCAATGTAAGCTCGGTTGTCTTTGTGCGGTTGTTGGAGAAGTACCACCGCTATCGGAGCCGGTGCCGTGATTTGCATAAACGCTTAAGGAATGACCCGCAGAACCGAGATCTGGTAGAAGAGCTGGCGAGGAGGGAACTTGATATGCAGCAGACCCATAATAGGGTAAATGTTCTTGAGGGGCAGCTCAGTCAAAGGAACGCGGAGATGGACGCTGAAAGAAGGGCAACTACTGAGAGAGAATGCCAAAATCAAGCTACGGCAGCAGAGGCCGTTGTGGCTTTGACTAGGCAGGTGGCTGCCCTAGAGACGGAGACTGCTGCCTTGAGGAAGCAGGCAGAGGATGCCCTGGCGAGGGTCGACACGTTGCAGGCGTCTTGTACACTTATAAGTAACGGATACTATCCTAAGTTTTTATTCTCCTTTTTTGTCTCCGTATACACATGAACCCCCATATTGTTCCTAATCCCAAGAAAGAGAATGCGGATTGGAGAGGGCCGCCGCTACTTTCTGAGAGAAGGAGTTGAAGGGGTGCATTGCTGTTTGTGATCAGGACGCCCATACTGCGGCAGACCAGATTGTAGCCTTGGAGGCCAAGAACCAGCGCCTGAGGAATCAGGTTGCTTCTTTTGGTCCTGCTCATGAGCTTTGGACGCTGAGGCCCATCTCGACGTGTATAGGAGGTTGTGGGAAGCCGGCATTCTGCTTGAGGCCACTTATGAGGAAGCACGCCAAAAGGCTCGTGATGCTCGCCTCGACTGCGATTTTGACCCATCTACGCCTGGGGCTGATGATGGCGCCAAGGGTGCTGACGATGTTGAAGAGGGCGATGACGGTGCCGAGTGAACAGAGAAAAGGTTTGTAATATTTGTTTAGTTTTCATTCTCTTTTTCTCTTTTTATTTTTGTGTTGCCATTTGGCTATATATTGTTTTGCCGGCCCTAGGCCAATGTAACTGAGGGTAACCCCTTGTAGATATTGTAAATATGTGCGGCTTTCTTCCTCTCTGTTTGTTTTGTATCAATTTCGTGCGTTTCTTTTTTTATGCTCGTTTGAAGGAGCCTTGCCTTAGAGTTTTTCTAGTGAGCATGTTAATGGTCTCGACCGGTTAGGTGATTTCGACAATTGCCGAATTGGTTCCTTTCCTTAAGGGAAAATTGGTGTAGATGACTTTGGCCATAGGTAGACGCTTTTGGTCATCACCTTCCTCCACTTGGTGGGAGCGGGTAGTGGCCGTGTTTAGGTGGTGGCGGCACAAAGCCTTAGTCATAGTTCGCGCTTGGTCGGACTACTGGCCGTGGTGATGAGAAGAACAGCCTTCTGGTTCGACTTGGCCGAACTTTACGTGGGATGAAACTTTAATTAAGTTAGTCGTACTTACTCGAATGGCGGGGGTGCTTGGCCCAGGTTGGAGTATGACCGTGGCTGATCATTTAGGGGCACTTGGCCTCACCTGATCGCGGCCCGGCTCGTAGCTGCGGAGACATATATTCTTGGCTTTGATTCGTCCGTGGTTGAGTTTGTGACTCTTGTGACGGAGGCGTATAGCTTGAGCCCCAGTTCTACTCGTAGTTGAACTTTTTGGGCGAGGACACGTAGCCTGAATTGTTGTTCAGCCGTAGTTGAACCTTTGTAATTCTTAATGGTGAAGGCACTTGGCCTGAGTCCCAGTTCAACTCGTAGTTGAACTTTTTGGGCGAGGGCACGTAGCCTGATTGTTTCAACCGTAGTTGAACTTTTTGTAATTTTTCTGATGTCGAAGGCACATAGCCTAAGTTCTTGTTCAACCGTAGTTGAACCTTTGTAATTCTTAGTGGCGAAGGCACTTGGCCTGAGTACCAGTTCAACTCGTAGTTGAACTTTTTGGGCGAGGGCGTATAGCCAGAGTGGTTCAACCGTAGTTGAACTTTCGTAATTCTTATTGGCGAAGGCACTCGGACTGAGTCCCAGTTCAACTCGTAGTTGAACTTTTTGGGCGAGGGCACGTAGCCTGAGTTGTTGTTCAAGCGTTGTTGAATCTTTGTGAAAGTGGCGAAGGCACTTGGCCTGAGTCCCAATTCAACTCACAGTTGAACTTTTTGGGCAAGGGCACGTAGCCTGAGTGGTTCAATCGTAGTTGAACCTTCTGTAATTTTTCTGATGTTGAAGGCACATAGCCTGAGTTGTTGTTCAACCGTAGTTGAACCTTTTAAATTTTTCTGATATTGAAGGCATATAGCTTGAGTTATTGTTCAACCGTAGTTGAACCTTTGTAATTTTTCTGATGTCGAAGGCACATAGCCTAGGTTGTTGTTCAACCATAGTTGAATCTTTGTAATTCTTAGTGGCGAAGGCACTTGGTCTAAGTCCCAGTAGTTGAACTTTTTGGGCGAGGGCACGTAGCCTGAGTGGTTCAACCGTAGTTGAACCTTTTGTAATTTTTCTGATGTCGAAGGCACATAGCCTGAGTTGTTGTTCAACTGTAGTTGAATCTTTGTAATTCTTAGTGGCGAAGGCACTTGCCTGAGTCCCAGTTCAATCGTAGTTGAACTTTTTGGGCGAGGGCACGTAGCCTGAGAGGTTCAAATGTAGTTGAACCTTTTGTAATTTTTCTGATGTCGAAGGCACATAGCCTGAGTTGTTGTTCAATCGTAGTTGAACCTTTGTAGTTCTTAATGGTGAAGGCACTTGGCATGAGTCCCAATTCAACTCTTCGTTGAACTTTTTGGGCGAGTGCCACGGAGCCTGAGTTGTTGTTCAACCGTAGTTGAACCTTTGTTATCCCACATAACCCGCTTTGTGTTGGGCATTGGGATTTGATTCTTGTTTAGGATCTTTCCTAACTCATGCTTGTAGTCTTCTCGGCTGGTTCACACAGGTCACCCCGTTACAGATCTCGATTTGAGATGCTTTTATGCTTTCCTCATTTTGGCAGTATCCCGTGTAAAAAGGGGGCGAGGTACCTTATGTGCAACTTTCCCATAGGGATGGGGGATCTACTTCTTCTTCTTCCCCTTTCTCATAGATGCGGGATGTGGAAGCAAGATCGTCTCAAGGCTTTTGAATTCTTTTGATCCGACGCGCCGTTTTGTCTTGTTCGAGCTAGGTTGTTTTCTTTCCTTTTTTGGTCCAAGGATAAACTACGCGATTCTGCTATGAAATCCCTATAGACGGCGCCAAATTGTTTAGCTCAAATTTGTCATACACTTCATAAGCATAAATCAATTAAAATCAACGGAGGGCCAATCATAGCAGATCTTAATAAACCAAAAAACCAATGACTAATATGTAAGAGACAATAGTTATTGGTTAAAGGGAGGAGGGTAGATCTTTTGTTAATGATTATCGATTTGGTCTGCCTCCCTATTGAGAGGTTCAGGGCCTTACAATGATGTATATTCTCTTCTTTTAGAAGTTGAGGTGAAGAACAAGAAGCAGCCCCCTTTTTAGGGTTCTTTCTCTTAATATTTATAGCTGTGAATCTTGCCAGCTTGGCGAGGGACGGTCATGGCCGCGTTAAAGGGACGTCCGTGAACAATGAGTAGGCCGTGGTCTCGCTAATTAGGTTGAGTAACCTTTGAGTACTTTGGTTAGTGAATGGTTATACCCTTTATTAACCCGAACGAGCTTAGGAGCCATTTAGACGCGCTAATTATCATTGTTAGAAACTACGCTTTACGCTAGAGGGGGGGTGAATAGCGTATTAATAGAATTTAGCGTTTTCTTGCGGAATTTAAACTTTGCAGGAAGTAAAATAAATGCAGAAAAATAAACTTACACAAAGATGTATACTGGTTGGCCACCAACGTGGTTAGTCCAGTCCCCGAGAGACTCTCTCGAGATTTTTCACTATCTTGTTAAGCTTAAGGGTGCTCAACAAACCGTTACACACTTGAGGACACAAGCCTCAAACAGTTGCTCGGAGATCGCAATCTCAAAGACTTCACCCAAGAAAACGCAAGTTCCTTGAAACAAGAGAATCGCAATTCTCTTATAAGTATATCAAATACTTGGACACTCACTTAACTAAAGTACTCCTTATTGAGTAGATATGAGTAAAAGAATATGTTCAAGATCACAACAACTTTAAGCAATAATATGGCTCTCAAAAGCTTTATGAAATGAGTAGAAAATGAAGAACAATTGAATGAAAGCTTATAGCAATGTAATGATCAGTTTGTGTATGTTGTTGTTTTTAAAACACTGAAATGAAGCTGTATTTATAGTTGAAAAAGTTGGTTCAACCGTTGTTTAATTGCCAATTAAGAGTTGCTGAAATTACTCAGTGATAATCGATTATTAAGACCAAACAATCGATTATCTGCCAGTCAGTTTAAAAATCAATCCCAGATTTAACGCTTCACAATCGATTATACATAATCTATAATCGATTACTGGCAATATTCAAAATCAGATAATCGATTATACTAAGTTCATAATCGATTACTTTAGCAACGTTCTAAAAATCATTTCCAGATTTTAAGCAAAACATCGATTATATAAAATCAATAATCGATTACTTCAGCAACGTTCTAAAAATCATTTCCAGATTTTAAGCAGAACATCGATTATATAAAATCAATAATCGATTACTTCAGCAACGTTCTAAAAATCATTTCCAGATTTTAAGCAGAACATCGATTATCTAGAATCAATAATCGATTACCTTATGGTATTTGAAAATCATTTGACAACGGCCAGCTTCAACAATCGATTGTCCTTTGCAACAATCGATTACTTGTTATTTTCTGAAAATCATAAAACTTACTGTCTCAGTGATAATCGATTATCTAAAGACATAATCGATTACTTAATTAAATTTAAAATCACTGGAAGACATCAACTCAACACAATCGATCACCATTAGTTCATAATCGATTATTTTGAGTATTGAAAAACTTTACCTCAACAACAATCGATTGTCATTTGTTCCCAATCGATTATCATGCAGATTTGGAAAAACCTGATGTTCACTGTCTTACTCACAATCGATTACCATTAATTCATAATAGATTGTCATGCAGTCTTGGCTCAGAAACAATCAATTATCATAAGTACATAATCGATTATTTTAGCCCAGATTTTTGAGGCATGTTTAGAAAACATTTTGTCTAATGTAAATATGCATGATTTAAAATCTTTTTGACACAGAATTAAAGATGCATGATTTTGGAAAATAGTTTTATGAGAGAGGCCATACTATGAGTCAAGTTATAGGATCGAGATTACAATTTAGAACAACTCAATAACAATTAAAAGCTATATCTTGAACTTCAATCTTATTCGCAACCATTGTGCGCTTGTACTTGAATTCCGTCATATATCAATTTTTGCTTCGTTTGTCATTCATCAAAACCTACAAAAGAGTACACGTTTAGTATATTGCATTGAGAACGTGTTTCTAACAATCATGAATCTAGTTTTGACCCATACAATTATAAAATCTGAATATACATTATTTTTTTCTATCTTTACATAGTTAATAAGGACTATCGTTCAAGTTAATAAGGTCTACAGTTCAGATGAATAGACTAAAGTTTATGATACTTCGTCTTAAATTGTGATTTTCAAATATTAAAATAATCACAGATAATTATTCAGGAAAACTATCAGTTATGTCCATTTTAAGTAGCTCATTATAAAAATTGACCAATTTAGTCAAATATTACTAATATTAGTCAAATATTACTAATATTAGTCAATTAGCTATTTGTAACAAAAAAATATCAAATTTTAGCTTTTTTTGAGTGGGTGTTATTAGAATAGATTTGTTATATA
The DNA here is from genome assembly GCA_034376525.1 of Nicotiana benthamiana. Taxonomy (NCBI): domain Eukaryota; kingdom Viridiplantae; phylum Streptophyta; class Magnoliopsida; order Solanales; family Solanaceae; genus Nicotiana; species Nicotiana benthamiana. Next base: position 102,315,114 of record CM067323.1, on the reverse strand, counting down.
TTAAGGAGCTTGAATCTGAGTTTTGGGATGACTTTACGAAGTTTTGAGGTGGTTTGAATTAAAAATTCGAAATAAAAATTGAACATGAAAAAATATATATATGTATATAACATTGTGTATCATCTGTGTATCACATATGTATCATATTTTAATCAATTATGAATCACATGTATACTTGTGTTCGAGATACATGCGTGATACATATTTGATACATGTGTCGCAGAAGAATTTTTTTAACGCAATTTAATCACTAATTTTGATACAAAACCAGCCCAAATCACCTCGAATCTTCCTCAAATATTGTATATTGACTTATCTGTACGTTTTCAATGAATTCCAACTACCAATTGGAAAAGTTCTATTTTTGCTAAGATTTTTGGAATATTACATTATTATTTGTATTTCATCATCTTATTTGCTACCTCATCCATGAAACTTCCTTTCCGTCTTGCATCTAATGTTGCTAATCATGCTTAAAAATATGGAAGAAGATTTTTGAATATGATTCTTTGAGCAAAAGAACCTTATTTATTTGATTTTTTAATTTTTATATGTGATCGGCTAGTTTTGGTAAGTCTATGACTAATGACTAAATGTTAGTAAGTTAAGACTTATTTGGGATATTTGTGTAAATATCCCAATTCTTTACAAGTCTCTGAGTATAAAATAATCTACAAAAAGAGAGGGGCATTTGCATCTATACCCGCTTTTTGTGTCACATTTAACTTGTGTCCGCTTTGCAAAAGAAATTACAAGTGTACCCGTTTTTCGCATAACTTCAGCACACGCGGCTGAAATAGCAAAGGCAATCACACCAAACTTCAGCATTCTAGTAGCTGGGCCTGAAGCTTAGCTCTAGAGCTGAAGTTTTTATTTTGTAACTGGCGAAGTTTTTGTGTTGTAATCGGGAAACTTTAGCTCTAGAGATGAAATTTTTGTGTTGTAACTAGGAAACTTCATCTCTAGAGCTGAAATTTTTGTGTGTAACTAGGAAACTTTAACTATATTGTAATATTTTGTTTAAATTTTAAAAATTAAGTATTGTATATTTCAACTATTTATTTCAGATTGGATAGAAACATCTTCTCTTACCAATTTTTGTTGCAATGCTATGATTTATTGCTCATGTCTTTCATAAACTGCTTAAACTTATGTTGACAACAGAACTTCTCGTGCCAAATGCATTGAATCCTTTGGTATTGTCTTGTTGATCTTTCCCTACAATTTAGCAAGCTTTGAGGCATATGATTTTTGATGAGTAATTAGATTTTACCATCCACCAAAATATTCTTTTTTTTTTGTATTGATCTCCAAATTTGCATCGCAGATATCGATGGTTGTTTTGCTTCAGCTTTGGACAGCTACCTTCCTCCGTGATGCAAGTTAGCTGAAGATATTGATAATTGCCTACTTTTTTGGCTTTTTCCTTAACCACAATCTCTTTCCGAGCATTCACGAGAAAGATGTCCTCTTGCTTGACAATTCAGTTTCAGAAGAAAGAAGAAAACGAAGGAGGAGAAGAAGAAGGAAAAATTGGGCTAAAGTTATTAAGAAATGAATACAAATTAAAATTTTTAGAAAAAATGAGTATAGGTTCAATAAGGACCAAATAGAACATCTCGTGCAATTTTTACAAAAAGAGTGTAAGGAAACAAGGTATGATATTCAATTGAACTGAAGAGTAACACTATATGATCCTTAGTCCTTAGGAAAACAAGGAGAAACAGTGAACAAAAAAATGAAAACAAGAAAAGGGAGGTCTCAGACTGCTACAAAGTAGCTAATGAAATAAAAAGCAAACTTCATCCACACCATTCTAAATGTTGTTGCTGCTATATATGCTATTCCTTGCCAAGCAATTCTTGTCCCTTCTCTAACGGCTTGACAGATACAATATTCCCTTTTAAATTGGGACCACGTAGTGGTCCAAGTGACTTGGCAAATGCCTCTCTCTAGTACTGCGTCTAGGTATTGTTGGAGTGAGCTGCTGATTCATTACAGAGAGTTGAAATAGCCATCAACTAAATTGACCCAATTGAACTGATGTTTTTTTTGGTTACCAAACCCGTGGTCGCTACCTTTTGGGTGCGCATAAGGTAAACCCGCTCCTATGTAATAGTCCATAAACCACACAGGACTACAGGAGGGTAACCCGCACTAGGCAAGCCCAGTGCAATGGCTCGACTGAGGAGGTATGCAAGTGGGTTTCGAACCCTAGACCTTCCATTTGGGAAGCTTACTAAGGAACTATTAACGTAAATGGTCCATCGTAGTCGGTAGTGCCTTCAAAGATTTAATAAATGCACTGAAGTAGAATAAACATCACCATCATATGAGTAGCAGAATGACCAAGTTGAAGCTGAACATGTTAAAGGTCTCAATAAAACAAATTTATACATCGGATTGTATCAATACATCTGTAATTCCAGTAACAATTTCACTTCTCAGTTCTCTGCACAAGTAATTTACATTCTCCGGGAAGATAAACCATGAAGGCAACCATAGCATTTTGCTTCCTTTCGAAAATCTTAAACACAACTAGCATATATATATGTATACAAAACTCACAATTTTCAATAGTGAGAAACTTCTGTGTATGCCTGCAAAGTGAGAAAGTATATAGCTCGTCAGCTGCCAGTAAGGAATCTTGTAACGTATATCATCTGCAGTACAATCCTATCCATAACCATCAAGTCTTTCACTCAGCAATAAGTATTACTGCATATTCAATGGGTCTGACTCAAGAATAATCAAAATTGAAAATGCATTCAGCAAATCAGAACATCTGGTAGCACAAAATATGTAAGTACTCTTTGACGTAAGCACACATGTTGAGGAAGGGACATGTTCTAAGAGAAGAAAATAATTTCGAATAGAATAGCGGAAACACTTATCAGGTCCAAAATTGGTCATATTTCCTAAATGTTTTTGAAGGGCAGCAAGAACGTCTATAATGTACAACTGGTAGATCAAAAAACTTTTTTCCCAAAAGCAAAGCACATTTTCCTCCCTTTTTCTAGTTACCAGGAAAGTTAGTGCTTAATCAGGATTTCAAAACAGATGGTTCAGAAGAATTCAAAAGTCATACGCAATAAGGACGTGGCTCCAGTTATCATCCCTCCCAATTCCTTAAAACTGGAAAAGGCCCTAAATAATACTAGTATATGCCTTCACTAACAAACCCAAAAGGTTAGACGCTTACAGCAGAAAACCAAGATCTACTCAAACAAGAGCCTATTAGACAAAAGTTGGAATACCCCAAAACTTGGCTATGTTTCAGAAGAAGAATTGATACTAGGAGAGAATGACATTATTCAACATATTTACTTTGTTATTATATCTAATGAAACAACGCAGAGAGGACATGAGGTTGCCGAATTGCTTACATTTGTTGCTTTAGTCATTTGCTGCTTCAACTGTTAAACAGCATACAACCTTATCACCTGATCTATCTTGGCACGACAGATGGGGCAGCCCCACTTCTTTCCCTTAATCTCATTCAAACAAGACATGCATCCAGCCATGTGGCCACAAGGGATGCAGGCTCCTTCCACTGGAGCATCTAAACATATTATACAAGATGAAGAAGCACCAGCAAGATTACCGCTTTCGTGTGCTCCAGAGTTCTCAATAGCCGGAGAAGACAAGTCAACTGGGCTGGCGTCGATTGATGGATAGTGAATTGGCCCATTGTCTATAACTTCATCCGTAAGAGGAGGAGCTGTTGGGATAGATTCAGTAACCGGATTCTCTTGCATTGCTTCGACAACAGTAGACGTATCACTAGAAGAGTGCACTTGCTCAACTTGAGTGCCACTTGAACTGGATTCCTCAACTTGACAACCACTGCTACTAGCTTTGTGGTAAGAGACCCCTGTAAAAGAGCTATCACTATGACTGATAATCTCAACAGGGTTAATCCAATTGATTGATGTTTCTGTTCCTGATCCTGGGTGATTCTCATGATAGGTTGGCCTTTGTTGTGAAGCGGACTGAAGAGAGGCACTAATCGCCATTGCTAATTCCACATCCTCTGTGGCCGAAGGAGCAGTTGCAGGGACAGCAGGAGTTTGAGATCTGAAAGGAAATGCTGGATGCATGACCTGAAAATGTGGTATAGCAACTAAGATAAGTTTTTTAACTCCATTAACTACAAAAAGAACAGTTCTATGTCTTCACTGGTAGCATAGTGCTTGTTACAAAAATCAAGAATATAATAAATTTGTTCGGTTGGCAAGAAGCAAGCAGATATAGCCATGACTGCAAACATAACTTCTGAAGAGAAAGGATGTATTATATTTAACCTGAGGAATTCCCTTGCATGCATTGCAGAAAGACTGCAATTGCTGCTTTTCGCTTTCCTGGACAGCTGTAAATTTAATCCTTGTTTCTGCAATAAACATTTTCAAAGTTGGGAAAATGATCCAGTAATAAAGTTGCATAATGCAAATAATGACTTAAACAACAGAATCATGCGACAGGCAGATAATTATTCTGTCCTGCCCCCCAAAGCTAATATTCATTTCTACAAAATGGAACGATTATTTCAAATCTTTAAACTAGCAGATGCAGTTTCTGAGAGTTTTAACCCAATAGTTTCCCTTATGCATGGGTAGGTCTATTTTCACCATTTAAATAACATATGAACACTGATCAATCTTTATATTTGACCTAACTAACAGATTGATACTAACTGACCCTTAAAACTAACAACTGATGATGAAACCTCGTGCCACTCACGTGCCACCATAAAGGGTGCAGAATTAAGGGAGATTAGGGTTGGGAAAGACAATTCAGGATGGCCTTTCTTTTAAACCATGCTCGTGAGTGGCACATTGTTTCACCATTAGTTCTTTGGGCCAGTTAGTATTATTCCGCTAGTTGGATTAAATATGCATAACTTTAGCAAACTTGTTGGATGATATGAGCTCAGGTGTATATTTAAAGAATGAAAATAGACCTGCCATAAACATAAGGGACAATTTTGGTTAAGAACTCAAGTTTCTTAACAATGTTTTTAATTCTGAGGTGAAGATGATAGCACAAGCAACAAGCGATACGGATCTCCGATGATTAAATGTGTAAGTAATTCAGTACGAGAATAAGATGCAAAAGCTTTATCTTTTCAGACACTTGGTGGAGTAAATCTGACCATAAGATTTAAAAGCCTAAATGTCAAGCACAGTATTAGAGGAGAGAACGATATTAGAACAGCCATCAAAACTTCTAACTGACTTGAACCAGCTCTCAGCAAATCGTGGCATGGTTCAATAACTAGTTTTCAAGCCCCATACATATCCTTTCCATGGAAGAATACTATGAATAGACACTAACACATACTGCGCATACAGCAGTGTGTTACCGGTCCATTTAAGTGTTAGAACTGCCATATTGTGACTATAAAAGTTCATAAAAATTGCATAGCCCTTTTCCTTGTTAAAAATTCCGTCACCCCCATTCTTCTGGGGGGACTTTTACTAGATCAGAATACAATGTACTTACGCCTAGCTCCTCGGGGTCTATTCCTTATCCCTTGGGAGGGCATTATCCCTCGCTTTCGCCTCCAGCGCCTCGGGACTATGCATGAAAATTAACAAATAATCATCTTCAAATGGAAATATTTCATGGAAGCTATAAGAACTGTGGTTAAAGAACGTAGGAAATTACTGTTTGAAATATCGGATATGATAACTGCTGGATCAGGCTGGCTGAAATTTGGTTCTTCCATATTAGCCTTCCACAGTGCAACTATTGTGCGGGGCTGAGCATCCTGCTCAAGATATAACACAATGTAAGTTAGTAGCATGAAGCATATGACTTTTCAAAAAACAAATTAGTTTCCCTGGCCCCATTCAGAAAGCATATGACATGAGCAACAATCAGGAAAGAATACATGCAACACAGTCTGATCTTGACGTTTCTAACCAAATAGAACCCAAAGGTAGGAAGAATGAAATCAACCAGCAAAAGCAAGAATCTGAAGACTTGAGTTTTTGAAAGACATTCCAAAGAAAGAAACCATCCAGGACTATCACCAACGGGTAAAAATCTGAATTCAGCTCATTGCTTAACACGTGGAGCCAACTATATGAATCTCGTTTGTCAATCAAGTAATACAAAAGGTAGTGCAATAATAAATGCTTCTCTATATAAGTCTAAAACAAAGCAGAAACAGGTGAATTACCCAAGTCCTTCAAAAAATCTAACAGTTTTAAGTTCCTAACTTATACATTGTAAACAATTACATAGGAGACTTACCTGGACAGCTGAATATATAGCAAGCTCCAACTTGAAAGGCTTTCTGAGATTACGGGAACCGCATGGTAAGACGACCACCCAGCTATAAAAACGTGGAATAATCGTTAGTCCATTTTGATAACAATGTTGAAAACTAGAATATAAAGGCAAGAGCAAATTTTGAACTGTGAAAAAGAACTGGTAGCAACAGAAATATGACACATAAATCAATAACACGCAGCAATGTGCAATACATAGGATAACAAGCCAAAAGAAGGGGCGAAAACGACACGAGATGGTGGGAGACCAACGAAGTCACACACCATTGCCCGCCATTTCCATTAAATAAAATCACGTGAATATGCATTTCTGAAGTCTGAAAGAAATAAAACAATTTTCTAGTGAAAACCCAAAATGAACATTATACTCACACTTTCCGGCTAAGCAACTGTGGTGCGAACAATTCAAGAAATCCAGGCCCGTAAAGTTCCCGTAGCCAACCAGAAAATAAGCAAATATGGTTCTAATGCATTACATGAAAAAAGTATGTGTGAGAGAAAAGAATATTGAAACATAATCCTTGCATAAGCTGAAGGGTAGAATTAAAAACATAAAACTGAAGTGTGAACATATACCTCAATTGCACGGACAACATTGCTGAAACCTTTAATTCTGGCAACATCAAGTGGAGTTTGGCAGTCATCATTCATCATCAATGCATTTGCTTAAGACACACGAGACAAGTAGGAAATCAAACAAGTCAAAAAGGCTCTCATAGCCTAAATGAATTAGTCATTATATGTGTTTGAGTAGATATACCTCCATGTGAAAGGAGTAACTTCACTGTCTGCTCAAGACCTCTTTTTGCTGCATGGTGTAGTGGAGTCCCCGCATGACGACCTAAAGATGCACATAAGGGTAAGTATCAGATAGAGATCCATAACGTACAGAACAGATGAATAATGCTGATTATGTAAATACGACACTCTTTCCTAGATAAGAGTTGAACGCACATTATTTGGCATGACGGAATGAATTTGGAAAATTAAACAAATGAAATTTTCATATCCGGACAAATTCAGGAAACTTCATTTAAATCAAGATGTAAACAGGGGCTGGGAAATAATCAAAGTACTTTAGTTTACTAGTAACAGCTCATGTTTGATTTAAGCAAATGCACAATTGCTTGAATTAAAAGAAAAAAGAAATGATTAATCTCTGTCGATATTGACAGATATTAATATGCGCACCGTGATTTTGCTATTCCAAAATGTTACTCCATTCAGTCAAATAAAATGATATACTTTCATTAGAATAGATTAACATAAGAAAGTTTGAAATTAGAATACTTCATAGGCGTTTGGAAATATTTGGTTGAGGTTGAAAATAAGAGTACTTGAAATTGAAGTTGAAGTCTGTATGTGTTTGGACATGAATTTCACTTCGGAAAAAGTTAGAAGATTCACGAGTGAACCATTATTTCACTCGAAGTACTTCTTAAATAAGTTTATTAATATGTCACCAATGAGAAACAAGTATTTGCAAATACTCAACTTCAGTATTTGCGAATTAAATATTATTATTTTATGACAGCAAATACTGAAATATTATTATTGACAAAAGGGGAACCTTTTTAAACAAGAAGAGTCCTAATTTTTAAAATGACCTCAAATGGACAATACAGTTAGCTGAAAAGATAATATCACCACCAGTCCAAAACAATAAAATAAGAATAGTACCATTTTTTTGTATGCTTGGAGGGGAACAAAAATCCTATTTAAGAGAAAAGGTGAATTATGTTATGATGAATGAAAAATGAAAGCATGTAAAACATATAGAGGTGCGGAGCATCTCTTGTACAAATCAATTACCATTTCATAACATTAGCATTTATCATTTTCTAGTTAAATAATTGCAAGAATAAGGTGACTTAATATGAGGTCTAACATGGCATGTTGAAACACTCATGTCTCGAGTTACATACTCTGTAACAATGGCCTAAGGAGACTGGTCTAAAATCTATATAAGATAACACAAAGAACTACCCTCTCAATTAGCTCCATGAGTTCCGCTCTTTTAAGAAAATTCACCCCATTATCACACAAAACTTTATCCGGTTAAGTCACTACCACAAGTTGCCCTCTTAGTATATAAAGACATGGAAGATTAGTTACCTGGACGGTAAGCATTGACATTGGCACCCAATTCTATCAAAGTTTTTGCGACATTGTAAAGCTCAGGATTCATGCACGCCACAATCAACGGCGTCTTCCCTTCCTTATCCATCCACTGAAATCAGCCCATTTAAACACATTATAACCACAGATTCCTGTAGTATTCTTATCCATTATAAAGACAAACTCCAGTCTATGTGAATTTCACAAAGCGTAACTAGTCCTAAACCCTAAGTACGCCAGCATAAAAATAGTCTAATCATGATGAATCCTCTGAACAAACTAGTTTAAATTCAGTCATAATTCATTGTGTGATATTTTTACACATAATAATAGTTTCAAATTTACAGTTTTTCTCACATAAAGCAGAAATGATCAACACTCACCATAAGAGTATATAGTACTCCCTCTGTCCCAATTTATGTGATGAACTTTACTTTTTAGTCTATCTCATCTATATTTAGAAATAATTTAACTTTAAACTTATCATTTTAACCTTAATGAGAGACTTACCCCAAGTTTTAATAGTTTTACTCATCTTTTTTTCTTAAATTTCGTGTCTAGTCACACAACATCACATAAATTGGGACTGCGGGAGTATCAATCAAATAAACCATAATTTAGCTGTTAAATCCCAAATTCACTTCAGTCAACCATTAATATAAACTAAATTCGCAGTTTTTCATCACTATAGCAACTCAATTTCACAACTTTTTCCACTTTATTCCTTTTTGTTTGGGAAAAATTCTAAAATATATGTAAAAATTCCAAAATTAGACCCAAAAAATTGATATTAATGCAAAACCAAAAATCATATCAATGATACCTCAAGGGCAGCGCCTTCACGGTGAAGAGATTTGATGCCTTCGATATTTCCATAATTTACTTGCTGATACAGAAGCTCGTCTTTTGATTGCTGCTGCCCCATCTGATCACAAGAATTAAAATCGAAGATAATTGGCAATATATATTTATCTTTTTGGGAAAATTATTGAGGAAAGAGAAATGGGGAATTCGGGGGTTGAGTGAAGCGAAAGGTTTTATTTCTGACTTTAATTACGCGGTGGGTGTTGAAAAATGGAAATTTGTGGGGTAGAAATAATAAATAGCGGGAAATGTAGGCGTGTTTGCTTAATTAAGAAGGGAGAGTGACAAGTAGATGAACTAATATAGTACGTGTAGCCTTCTGTGCCCTCCTTTCTTGGAAAATTCTTAGAGAGGCATTTGATTAAGAAAATTACTACGTCAATTTCATCGAAATTTCAAAAGAAAATCTTACAATACTTATATTTTAAGGGTAAGCCAAATTTTTATTTCTATAGCTTTGACTGTTATTAAAAAATTAAGTATTTGTTATACTTATTGGTTTTCTTAGCAAATTTATCTTGTATTTATTCTTGATTTTATTAAAGCGCTTTTAAAAAAAATTAAATGGGGAATCTTTTTCTTTTTTTGAGCAAAATACCCAAATTTACCATTCTACTTTTGATTGTCTTCTAGAATTTTCTTGACCAAATTTTTTAGGTTGACATTTTGTCCTTCCCTCCCCTTGTATGGATCAAAAATTATATTTGACATCACCTGTTTGAGGTCGAAGTGGTCTCTTAAAAAGTAAAGGCAGAGTCGGTGAAGTTATTGAAGATCAAGGTCGAGGAGTCGGCGAAGATCGGGGTCGAAGTAAACACTCATCGTAGACAGAGTGAATAACGACTAGTTTTAGGATGAGACATTAAAAGAGAATATTTGAATGGATATTCTTTGTACCTATACTATTAGAGTTTTTTGAGTATGTGTTCCCTATAAATAGAAAGATCGAGGTCGAGGTAAACACTCATCGTAGACAGAGTGAATAACGACTAGTTTTAGGATGAGACATTAAAAGAGAATATTTGAATGGATATTCTTTGTACCTGTACTATTAGAGTTTTTTGAGTATGTGTTCCCTATAAATAGAAAGAGACATAAGGATAGGGAACGGAAGATATTCATTTGTAAGAAAACACATCGGATAAAATTTGGCATTATTGCAAACATACAACAAATACCTTTTTTCCTACGATTCTTGTCTAAAGGCTCATCAGTCATTCATCATTGTCAGAAGAAATATCCATAGGTCTTGTCCCTTTTCAGGTGACTCACACGTTCTTATTTACTTAAATGTCATTCATTACTATTTTTTATTTAATGATATCCCCCAATTTCTGGGTCACTGGATATTATTAGTGTTGTCAATATTTATTGTCACTCGGATAATATACATATTATCTAACTACAAAATCAGCTAACATATCTCTTGGACATTAATATTGGCTAAGATTGACTCTATTTTGTTAAATCTAATTTGGTTAAACCCATATCTAAATTTTGGTCAAATAGTTTGGCGCCGTTTGTGGGGACTTCTTACCTAATCTTTTAGTTTCCTTTAGATCTACAAGTCACGTGAGTTGATAACCTAACAAACCACAAGGTTTTTCTCTTTCTTAGCACGTACGAAAATTTACATGGCAGGTAACTAAAGTGACAGGTGACATCCCCGGTAACCTCATGAACGATATCAGCGAGAGTTATGAAGTACTAGGAGATGACGTGACACCCACTGCCTCCCCCAAGCAACAGAGGTCGCCTCCCCCCAATTGTAGCACGACAAAACCAAATAGAAAAAGGGGCCTCTAGGTCCACAGGAGAAGGGACGCCACCGTCCATGAAAAATCTCCTTGAAGCATGGTTGACCGATATATTAGTAAGCGTGCTTAACAAAAAAGCTCAATGAACTACCATAGAGACCGCAAAAGCCCACACGGTACAACGAACAAGCGAATAAAGTGACCAACTGGACCCTCCAACACTAGGTATAACTCACAATATTATTAATAGTGTAGGTGGCAACGTCCTCTCCGATGTTCTAAAGAGAATGGAAGAAATGGAGCATGAGAACAAAACTCGCGAAGATCAAATAAAAGAACACCAAGAATGAGTCGACAAGGTATCAGGTGCCCTTAAGCTACTGACAAAGAGGGACACCGACAGGTTAAAGCACTTGTATAGCGAGGAAGCAACCCCACATTTCATACCAAAGACCTTCAAAATGCCATCGTATCTCAGGATATATGATGGAACAACGAACGTCGAAGATCACATGACTCATTACGTGAAGGGCAACAATCTCACCAAGGAACAAGTGTCCTCTATTTTATTGAAGATATTTGGCGCAACCCTCACTAGAGGGGCGTTAACATGGTATTCACAGCTACCAGCCTGCTCTATAGAAACCTTTGAAGAGATAGCCGACTAGTTCGTGACGACACACGCTGGGGCCAAAAAAATTGAAACAAGAGTAAATGACATCTTCGCCATCAATCAATCCCTAGGAAAGGGATTGAGGGACTTCCTACCCGATTCAACAGGGTAAGGATGGCACCTTACGAAATGTATCCGAAGGGATGACAGTCGCAGCCTTTTAGAACGGGTTGAGTAGAGAGGGTTCAAAACCGACCAAAAAGTTGTTGAGCCGATTGATGAAGTGCCCACCAACCACTTGGGACGAAATCAATAATGCTTATTGTGCCGAAGACCTGGAAGATGATGACGGCCTTAACGGACCAACTCGATGGTTTATCTCAGTGCAAAACTGAGTCCATGATAGAACAAAGAGATAACATAAGAAGGGATCAGCCAGTCTCACGACCAAACATAGAGCAACATCAGCCTTACATTCGTGTCTCTGCCCCTCCTTCCTTCCGCTTTGATTATGGCCCATCAATGCCGATGACGGGGACTCATATGAATGAGAGAGATATGCCCCTTTTTATCTGCTTACAATTTTTATGTGTCACCTACAGAAATAGTCTACGCCCTAAAGAAACTCAAAACGAAGGTGATGTGGCTGCCAAAGATAAGGTCTAACCCAATTACCAGAAAATCTGACGCCTTTTGCAAATTCTACCAGAAATACGGGCACAAGGAAGAAGATTGCATAGCTCTAAGGCAAGAGGTTGTGAACAAATTGCTGGAACGACACCTCAAAGAGCTGCCGAGGGACAAGGGGAGGAACACCATCGCCAGGGGCGAGAGCGTCAAGGCCTATTAAAGTCTCCTTTATCGACCCGCGCCATCAATATGATTATTGGAAGCAACAATGATGCCTCCATCAGCAGTATCAAGTTCACCACCACCCACAAGCTTAAAATATCGATCAACCATAAATGGTATAATCGACTCGAAGAAAGTATCATCTTCAATGAGTTAGATGCTGAAGGTTTGACGTTCCCTCACATGATGCTCGTGTCATTACTTTACAAATTTTAGATATTGATGTTAAACATATCATGGTAGATGATGGGAGTGGAGCGTGAATTATCCATCCTAGAGTCTGCCTATATGAGACTCGAGGACAAAGTAGTGTCACCTTATACCACACTAATTAAACAATGCAGTTGAACAGACCTCGGGCAAAATTACACTTTTTGTCCTAGATGGCGACATAACTCTGGAGATAATGTTCCACATCATGGACCATGCCACCACATACAATGCAATAGTAGGACGACTATAGATACATCTCATAAGAGTCGTCCCCTCCAGCTTATACCAAGTGATCAAGTTCCCAACACATTGGGGAAAATTCAGCATACGCGAGGAATAATGCACGTCCCAGGAATGCTACCGCATTGCCATGGATGGCTTGACAACCCAACAAATGAAAAATAATGAAAAACAAGCATAACAATCTACAGGATCGAGGTCGACACGAAAAGAGGCCATGGACATCATCACAAACCTTAAATGGTTAAAACTGCAAACTTAACTATAGAAGACCTTGACCCCGTTCAATTAAATCCTATCGATCCCGATAAAAAGGCCTACATCTGCTGCAAACTCCGAGAACCAGGTAAGTTTAGTCAATTTTTAATATCTAATGCAGATTTGTTTGCCGTCCGCCATACAAATATGCCAGGCATCCCAAAGAAGTTCGCCACACACAAGTTAAACGTCCATTCTATCCCCCTCGTAGGGCAGGCCAAATGAAAAATAAACCCACCATCAATGATGTCGTCCACAAGGATGTAGAAAAGCTATTAGAAAATGAATCCATCAGGGAGTCGAAATATCTCAAATGGATAGCCATCGTTGTGATGGTCAAAACGAAAAACTGGAAAATGGTAGATGTGTGTATAATTCATAGAATTAATCAAAGCATGCCCAAAAGACTCATTCCTATTGCCACATATCGACCAACTCATCGACACAATGGCAAGGCATTAGTTGCTGAGTTTCTTGGACGCATACTCAGGATATAACTAGATACTCATGAAATAAGAGGACCAGGAAAAAACCACATTCCTAACCCACCTAGGAACATATTGTTACATGGTCATGTCATTCAGATTGAAAAATGCAGGAGCCACCTATCAAAGATTGGTCACAAGAATGTTCAAAGACCAAGTCGACAAGACCATAAACGAATATATCGAGGATATGCTGTTCAAATTCGTAAGGGCGGAGGATCATATCATCCACTTGAGGGAAGCTTTCGACATACTAAAATAGAACGGGATGAAACTAAATGCAGATAAATATTTATTTGGCATAGTCTCGGGGAAGTTTTTGGGTTTCTTAGTGTCACAATGAGGGATCTAAGTCAACCCATACCAAATCAAAGCTATCGAATGGATACTTGAGCAACTGACTACTAAGAAGCAGGTCCAAAGGTTGATTGGTCGAATCGCCGCCCTATCAAGATTTATTTCGCAGTCATCTAGTAGATGCAACAGATTTTTGGCATACTTAAAAAGGATACATCCTTGAGTGGATGCCCGACTGCGTACAAGGTCTATAAGAACTAAAGACGTATCTGTCCTCACCACCTATACTCTCGAAGCCCAAACCTGGGGAACACCTTATCGTCTATCTCACCGACTCTGAAGTGACAGTAAGTGCGGTCGTGGTCCTAGAAATGAAAGGTACACTATCTTCCATTTATTACATTAGTAAGACACTCATCAATGCCGAGACGAGGTGCCTGATCGCTTCCAACTCCGCACTACTAATAAGTAGCAAGAGCGGGTCGCAATAGCTTTTACCCAATTTTGGGTCAGGATCGATATTCACAAAGAGCTAGAATTGGAGTCAAGTATCTATTTAGTTTAGGATTGCATATATGTTCCAAATTACACTTCTCATTATTTTTTGGGGTTTTCTTTATAATTCTACTTTTAACAAACTACAAATTGTAAATTAAACTAAGAGTTAAATGCTACGGGTTGTTCAAATAGTTTAAAAGGTACTAGGGTAGTTACATCCGCCTACGTGGTCAATTGACGAGTACTTGAAACTAAGGCACACTGACATGATTGGGGAGTATGATATATCCGTTGCACTACTTTACCCACTCTACATGTCTCGGTGGTTCAAGTGATTTCGCCCAATTGAATTTCTCAAGACCAATTGGGTATGCAAATTTGCACAAGCAACTAGGGTTCAAGTCGGGTATTACTCTCTCGAGGATTAACCCTTTAATTGGGGATAACAATCTAGTGAGTATTCCCCAATTCCTTGTTGGATTAATTTTCGGAGACTTAGGATCTCTTTCTCAAGTAGAGCCCTAGTCAACTAAACACAAACTAATATTTGCAACCATTACTTCAGCAATAAACTATAAAATTTATCCAGATATCATACACCCATAGCCAATTTAGCCCTAAAATACAAGACTCATCAATTACCCACACTAGGGTTGATCTACAACCGTAGCTAATGGGTCTATCTACTCATATTCAAGAAAGAAAAATAAGAAATAGATGAAATGAAGACATATTAATTAATTGCTAAGTTAAATACAAAGATTCAATGATGAAATGTAGTTAAAGTTGCCCAAAATGGCTAAGAAAAGTCAATCCATGAACGCAACTATCCTATTACAATATTTGATACCCTAAAAATGAAAAAATAATCTATTTATGTTAAGCTAAAAAATTTGGACAAAAATGCCCTTGCGGGGTTAGTGCGGACATCACAGAATGGACTGCGGACACACTAGGACTCTTGGCATCTAAATCTATCTCTCTGAACTCAGGTTACGCGGACCACACAGAATGGACTGTGGCCGCTTGACTTCTAGTGCGGTCTGCACAAAATGGACCGCGGACCGCATTGGCTTGAAAGCCAAACTGCAACTTCTCTTAATCTTGGCTCTGCGGACTGTACAAAATGGTAGTGCGGCCGCATGAACTCCAGTGTGGACCGCCCTAAATCTAGTCCGGCCGCATTGCACTTTATCCTAAATACCTATGAGCACGTGATTTTTTCCCTACATGAAACTCACATAAATTCAAAATAAAACAATTTCTTTTAGTATTTACAATTTTGTGTATTTTGTGTATTTTATACACTTTTGTCTGTGCATTTTAATTAATAAAAAATACAAAAATACTTTGCATGTGCATTTAGGATTTAAATTTTCATATTAGGGTTAATTAACAAATTAGTTATTTAATAAAAATGGAAAAATCACAAAAAACTAGTTTAATTTGCACTTTTGATTCTAGCTTTGATTTTGAGTAGGTTTTCTGTTAATGTGTTATTTATTAATTGTGTAAATAATCATTTTAGGTTAATTAGTTTTTTTAAATTCAGTTTTAGAATTTAATTTAGATTTATTTTTAGTTTTAAACTAAAAGAAATTTAAAATAAAGTTGAAAGGGAAAAGAAAAGGAAAATGAAATAAAATAAAGAGAAGAGGAAATTGCGCCAGTTTTGAATTAAACATCCCGCCCAAACGGACCAACTGACCAGACCCAATTCACTCTCACCCGGTCCGTCTCCCATTGAGACTCAAAACGACGCAGTTTTGAGTTCTCTTTACTAGAAACAATCTGAGCCCTTCATCCCTCACCATCCAACGGCCAGAATTCCACCTCCCCCCAATTACATTAATATGTCCAAACAATACTTAGAGATTAGTTCAGTTCCCAAACTCCCTTCATCTCTCCGTCTCTTAATCTCTCTGTCTCTTAATCTCTCTCAAACCCTAACAACCTCAAGGCCCGCCATTGTTACAGGTGTCGACTTTCTCAACATCCTCCACAATCTGAACACACAGCCACCGTCTATCCCTGAACCCTAACCCACCACTATCTTCCACAAATTCTAGCCAAAGCAAAGCCTATTTGAAATCTGAAAATGGATAGAGAAGCAAAAGCATAAATTCTTCGAATCTTTATGCCCGTTTGGGGTCAAAATTTGTGCTTCTCGCCGTTTTTCAACAAAGCCCGTGACAAATGCTAATTTTTGCTTGAACTCGGATAGTGGAAGTCCGTTTGAAGCCATGGTGGAAGCCCGTCCGTTTGCGATTAGGTATTTTAGTTTCTTTTCGTCTTTGTTTTAGTCTATCAATTCCAGTCCCACGCTTTGTATGCCCCTCTCTTCTGCTCTTTGTCATTTCTTTCTCCAAGTCGACCATGTATGTTTTGTTTGAGAGTTATTAGTTCATGTTTATTTCAATCTTAATAGTTATGTCATTTTTTTAGGTCGTCATGTTTTGTTTGCAAGAGAGTAAATTTTGGTTTTGTTGGGCTAACTCCCTTTATCCCATTTAGTATTTTGAGTTCAATTTTGGGTTGGGGTTTTGTTGATTTGAGGCCCAAGGAGAAGAGGAAGAACTGGTTTTATATAACCAGTCTGGTTGGTTATTGGGGTCAGCTTGACCCAATTTGCTTTAACAGTAATAACAGGAGTACTTGGGGGGGGGGGGGGGGGTAACTTAGTAATTTAGGATAAGAGAATCTCTGATAACAGATTTAGGAGGTTTCTAGTAGGGGTACCTTTTGGGATTTTAGAAAGATGATAGGTAAAACTTGGGTAGCAAGTCAAGAAGTGGGGGATTCTTGAGTTAAAATGAGATTTTAAAGGGGCAATGGGTAAAAAATGAAATCTGAATGCTGCCCTATGGCCAGGCCTATAAAAGGTAGCATTATTGCCTTCCAAGAGGGGGGTTGACAAAGAGAAAATCAAAAAATACACGCGGCTAAATTTTTTTACTGTTCCATTGGGCTTCAATAATTTCTGATTCTTTTAATTTATTCAAACAATGGTGCTTCGTGACGGGATTTGGGAGTTGTTTTGATGTTAGTATTGGACACTTTTGATCAAACTGTGTCAAAAGGCTATTATTGCATTAAATTCTGGCCAATTTCTTTTCAAATCCTGAAGCTGTTTTAACTCATCTGAATGTGAAATGGATTAAGGTTTGGCGATTGAAAGTTTCTGGTTCAAATTTTTGCCAAGAGCTACTGTTCCATTAGTGGGTTGATTTTCTTGCTTTCATTGTTGAATCTGGTTGCTATTGTTGATGACCTTTGCTTTTGTGGCTGTTGAACCTTAACCACTGCTTTCTTTTCATCTCCAGATACTTTCCTTAGCTCATAGTTAATGATCAACTGCTGAACCTGTAACAATTTAAAATGTGTTGAATGAAGGCTGGATTTAAGTTGATATCTCTGTTATTTTACCTTATCTTTAGTACCTAGATCTCGAGTTATAACTATTGATTTGGTTTTATTTTTCCTAAACTGTGTGTAAAAGATTCCTATAGGGCATTTCTTACTTGTATTGATAAAATGGACTATGGACTTTGACCATGTTAACTCCCACTTGATTCTGTGTTTTGAATCTCAGTTATTGTTAGTATTCTGCTGCAAAAATTCACTTGATCTCACTCTTGAGAAGGTTACTGTTGACATGTATACGTGCAAGCTTATATAAGTGCAGTGTTGAAGTGCTAAGTTAACAACGAACATTTGACATGAGTTTGATATTCAGAAGGCAAATTAATCTGTAATGTGTGTTTAAGGAAGCATGGCTGTATAAGTAGGGTATTTCAGTAAGGTTTCAGACTTTCAGTTTCTAATATGCGAAGGATAACCATGTGAGTGTGTTAGATTATAATTAGCATGAATGATGAGTGGTTTGTTTCTTCTATTTAAAAAAATTTCAGCAGTAGGTATGTTCAATTAGTTTTCAAGTTCTAGAAGATGCATATTTACAATATTTCATTAATTAGTGCGTAACATTGTTGGAAACTAAAAGAGTTCGAAATAATTGTCTATTTAGTTCTAATCAAGTCCTTTGATGTTAATAATCGTTAATTCAACTTTTGATGGTGTTTATGATTTTGTGACGTGTAAATACCCCTGTCATTATGTTTTTTGTTACATCTAAATTGCAAAATTGCTGTTGATTGAATTCGAAGAGGCGACCTAAGTACTCTTCAATCTGGGCCACTGGGCTGCACGATTAGGCCAAGCCCAAATTCTAAAACAAAATGACGTAGTTTGCACTTAGTCTTATTTACTTTAGATTCATAATTTAAATTCAATTGTGTTTTAGAAGTAACTATAATTCCCTTAAATCTTATTCAGCTTAATTAGTGGAGGTATGCTATATTAGGCAAGACATAGTTTATGGCCCTCCAAATGTGATTAATACTCTCTTTTAAAAATTAGACTAGATCGATGTGTGCCATTCCAAACAAAAATGACAATCACATGGCCCTAGCTTTATTTAACCTTGAATTGATCCTTAGATTCCGAGGCGCGCCATTCATCAAATTCCATGGCCCTTGCAAAGTGCAAATGCGTAGTTGTTAGGCGCGTGTTTAATAATATTACTTTCCTAAATTTGGGTGCGCTTATGTGATCCAAATCCAAATCCCAACGAAGTTAAAATATTTCAAAACCCAGGAGTACATTTATGTGACGTGGTTCGAGACATGTTTTAATAATGTTGCAATATTTTTAAAATGAATAAAAATGGTTAAAAACTAAAATTGCACATAGGTTCATAATTGTTTAAAATCAGAAAATTTAAGCAGAATATAACAATTGAGATGCCGTGCTAGAATCACGGAATCTGGGAATGCCTAATACCTTCTTCGGGGTTAACAGAATTCCTTACCCGAATTTTTGGTTCGCGGACTATTAAACAGAGTCATTCTTTTCTTCGATTCAGGATTTTAAATTGCTGACTTGGGACAACATAAATGTCCCAAGTGGAGACTCTAAATCTCTTAATAATAAATCATGTTTCGATTGTCCTTTAATTGGAAAAACTTTTTTATGCCCCTCGGGGGTGTAGGAAAAAGGAGGCGTGACAATACCTGCTCTCTGAACCTCCTAGTGCGGACCACATAAAGTGGTGTGCGGCCGCACTGGACCTATTTTGCCTGAGTTTGTCTTGTCTTTGGCACTTGTGTAAGTTTCACTCATTCTGAGCTGATCTTCGACATCATATCACTTTGTTGATCAAGTTTGCAATCAAGCACAACTTATGATCCTTTTGGACTATTTTGTATGAATTTCTAATCAAAGCATAAGTAAGGAGTATAAAATGCGTTAAAATCCGTAGTTATCAACTCCCCCAAACTTTAGCTTTTACTTGTCCTCAAGCAAATAAAATAAGATCCACCCTTAAGGAAAAATGAAAGAAATTTTCAGTTTTCCTAAAGCAACCTTAAATAATATCAATTGAGACTAACAATTGCCCTCAATAAAAATGAATCATTAACAACATTTAACCTTTGAAAACCCATGGATCAAGTGTGACACAAGAGCATCAAGAGTTGACTAAACACATCAAAGAACTCTTTCAATTACTTTGGTCATTGTGGAACCAAAATTCACACATCCCCAACTCTCCCTAAGCAAACCTCACCTTTAGAATAGTAGCGCGCAAAACGAGGTTAATGGAAATTCACTCATCTCTCTCAAGAAAAAGTCACAAGTCCGGCTCTAGGTACCATATGATTCCCCCTTATGTGAGTATCCACTAATGTAAACTTCATTCGACTCAAAATCATATAGGGCTTTTGTGGAGACATTGTGAAGTCTTTTGGTTCAGGGTAGGAAATGTTTTGGTCTAAGTAGGTTCCATCTTCCTTTAAGAACTTTTTTTGATTCATTTGGAACACATTCACTTGACTCTTTGAGTCAATTCACTTCTTTTTAAGGGGTTAGAGCGAGACACTGTCACTCTTTCTTATGTATGTTTTCTCCTTTTTAAACTTTTCACACTTTTCATTCTTTGCTTTTCTTGAATCCCTTTTTATTTTTTTTTCACACTGAGTATTTTTTTTATCTTTTTACTTTTCTTTATGTTTCATTGCATTTCTTTTTCTACATTTTTGTGCCGTTTTACCACTTTGTTGCAATCCTCATCTCTCCCCCCCTCAAACTTATACTTTTGCCATGTGCTAAAGGAAAGATCGGTTGCCAAGAGGGGGTATCGTTTAGAACGGGTATACGCTTGTATCACAGTTCTTGAAAGATAAAGGTCTAAGGCTCAAAAGGGTTGACTAGAGATTTTATCATTGGTAGGCTATGGAATTGTTCAAGCTATCGTTTGGATCAAAGAGAGCCTATAGTCATGTCTCAAGTTAAAATTCACTTTGGATTTTGCCTCAACAAACATTCAGGGCAAGTTCTAGACCAATGGCTCGGGAATTGGACTTGAAATTTAATTACTCACCACACAAGCAAAGGGATTGCTAAAGACATGGAGTCGGGGCCCACAACGACCTTAATACGATTTGAGCCCACATTGGTCCCGAAAAATCACTTTATGATTATCGGTGAACACAAGAGTCTCTAGGTCATGACTTTCACCATTCTAAACAAAAACAATTTATTTTTAACCATGATATCAAAGGCACATGTGCAAGGCCCAAGTGAAGCTTTGATTGAGGCACCCTTAGCTACTAACTATTAAAAACAAACAAACAAAAATGGACTCAAACTCTTAAGAAGGTTGTCACGCCATCCATCATTGGGAAGAGCCACCCGGTTCACAAAATACCACACCTTTGAAAAGAACCGTGGAATTAAGAAAACTAAAAGCTTATTGAAAACTTCAAAAACAAAAAGATAAGAATAAAAAATAAGAAGCTAAAAACAAAAAATTTTGTGGAAAATAGAATGAATATGTACAAGAGGGGATTTGAATATACAATGGATGGGATGAATATATACAATGTGATATAACTTTATATACAGACCCAAAGTGAAATAAAAATGCAATAAATGTAACGAAATATCAGAATTATATACAGAATAAATATGAAAAATCAAGAAAGAATAAAAAATATTAAATATATACAATCATTTGAATGAATAACAAGTAGGGCCTACCCCCCTCAAATGAAAGCTGGCATTGTCCCCAATGCCAACTAGTCCAAATAACGCACCAAAAAGATAAAAGGAAAAAGGATATAGAAACTCCCTATGGCATGTCTGTCTGCATAGGGTCATGTGTGGTCCCTGGGTCCTCTCTATGCTCGGGGACATCAGACTGGTCCTCTGGGGCCTGCTGCTCTATTACTAGGACCTGGGCGTGGACCTGGACGGGCTCTAAGGATGGTATTGAGAGGCATCTCATCTTTCTTCAAAATTCCACCCGCTATTTGGCACTTGTCACATCTCTTCACAAATTCACCCGCATCTTTGAAAAAAATTGGCAAATAAAACCTACAACTAAAAACTTTAGAAGCCGTCCTCGCCCTACCATGATGGCCACCATAGGTAGAGGAATGACAAGCCTCCAAAATACTCATATGCTATTCCTCTGGGACACACCTTCGAATCACACCATCCATGAAAAGATTGAACAAGTACGGCTCATCCCAATAGAAATCCAAACTATCCCACTTGAGCTTCTTCCTTTGGTTAGAAAAGAGCTTACATGAGATTATTCCAGTTACAAGGTAATTAGCAACATCAGCAAACCATGTCATATCATTCACCGATACCGAAAAGAGTTGCTCATTAGGAAATGATTCATTGATCTATAGGCCATCACAAGGCCTCACCTCCTCCTCCAAACTGCACAAGTGGTCCGCCACTTGGTTCTTACTACCCTTCCGATCCACAATTTCTAGATCAAATTCTTGAAGTAGTAACACCCATCGCATCAACCTTGCCTTGGAGTCTTTCTTTGTCATCAAGTACCTAAGGGCGGCATGATCGGTGTGCACAGTGACCTTGTCCCTATAAGATACGGCCGAAACTTTTCCATTGCAAACACTATGGCCAACAACTCTTTCTCGGTAACCGTGTAGTTCCTTTGAGCCTCATTCATGGTCTTGCTTGTGTAGTACACCGGATGAAACATTTTATTAACCTTTTGGCCCAAAATAGCCCCAATCGCAACGTCATTTGTGTTGCACATGAGCTCGAAAGGCAATCTCCAATTTAGTACGGTAATGATAGGGGTAGTGAACTTAAGCTTGAGAAGCTCAAATGCTTGCATACATCCCTTATCGAACACAAACTTGGCATCCTTTCCTAGTAGTTTGCACCAGGGGCTTACCACCTTCGAAAAATATTTTATAAGCCTCCGGTAAAACCCTGCCTGCCCAAGAAAACTCCTAACCTCTTTGGCAGAAGTTGGGGGAGGAAGCCTTGAAATCACCTCTATATTGGCTTTGTCAACTTCAATCCCGTGCTTTGAAATTTTGCGTCCCAATACTATGCCCTCCTCAACCATAAAGTGGCATGTTTCCCAATTAAGTACGAGATTCGTGTCTTCACATCGGGCCAAAACTCTATCCAGATTTCTCATAACTTTTCAAATGAATCTCCAACCACACTAAAATCGTCCATGAAGGCCTCCAAAATATCTTCTACCATATCGGTGAAAATAGCCATCATGCAATGTCACTAGAGCATTACACAATCCGAATGACATCCGAGAGAAAGCAAAGGTGCCATATGGAAAAGTAAATGTGGTCTTATACTGGTCCTCCATAGTGATTAAGATTGATTATACCTCGAGTATCCATCCAAAAAGCAATAAAAGGCAAGCCCCACAAGGCGATCAAGCATTTTATCAAGGAATGGCAATGGGATGTGGTCCTTACGGGTCACCTTGTTCAGCTTCCGGTACCATGCATACCCTCAATTCGGTAACTGTCCGAGTGGAAATAAGTTCATTGTTGTCATTTGTCACCACACTCATACCACTCTTTTTCGGTACACGCTGCACCAACGAAGTACATGAGTTATCGGAAATAGGGTACACAATCCCGACATCTAACCACTTTATCACTTCTTTCTTTACCACTTCTTACATTGCTTCGTTAAACATCCTTTGATGTTCTAAGGAAGGTTTTTCATCCTCCTAAAAAATAATCTTGTACATATAAAATGCAAGGTTTATTCCCCAAATATCAGCTAAAGTCTATCCAATTTCCCTTTTTCGCTTTTAAAGCACCGCCAATGTGTCATCAACTTGCATGTTAGTAAGGCAAGAAGAAAGAATAACTAGCAAAGTAGAATTTGAGTCTAAGAACTCATACCTAATGTATGGAGAAAGTGGTTTTAACTCAACACATGAGGCTCCTCAATAGAAGGTTTTGTTGGTGGAGTTTTTCTATTCTCGATATCCAGAGACAATTTTCTAGGCTCATAAGACTAAGAGCCTATTCCATGTAATGCATTCACGCACTACATTCGGATTGCATCCTCATTTACATTAAGATTAAACAAAATGGCCTCTAATGGGTCCTCCACATTGATCATTGCACTTGTGTCATCAATTATCACAGCTGTGACGAGGTCAACAAATGAGAACACCTCGGTACTGTTGGGTTACTTCATCGACTTACACACATAAAAGACCACCTTTTTGTCACCCACCCGAAAGGTGAGTTCCCCAACTTCCAGATCTACCAATGCCTTCGCCGTAGATAGGAAATGTATGCCTAAAATGATAGGAACTTCATAGTCTACCTCGCAATCCATGATCACAAAATCAGCTAGCAAGATAAATTTGTCCACCCGGACAAGCACATCATCAATAATACCCAATGGTCTCTTCATCGATCTATCCACCATTTGTAACCACATGGAAGTCGGCCTAGGTTGCCCAATACCCAAAGTTTTGAAAACCGAGTAGGGCATCCAGTTGATACTAGCTCCCAAATCACATAGATCCTTGGCAAAGTCTGCACTCCTAATGGTGCAAGGAATGGTGAAAGCACCGGGATCTTCAAGCTTCGGTGCCATTGAATGCACTATAAAACTAACTTGGTGAGTCATCTTTATAGTTTCACAATCCATAGAATGCTTCTTTGTGACCAAGTCTTTCATGAACTTTGCATAGCGTGGAATTTATTCAAGATCCTCCACCAAAGGCACGTTAACGGACAAGCCTTTTATCATATCAGTGAACTTTTTGAACTGATTATCATTTCTCTGCTTTGCGAGCCTTTGAGGATAAGGTGGAGGTGGCCTTGGAAAAGGAGCCTTGGCTTTTGGCACAACCGGCTTCGGCATGTCAATTATGTGTTCCTAGAAGGGTTCACATCATTTTGAGTTTCCACCTCGACATCTTAAATATCAATCCTCACTTCATTGTTCACATTTTCTTCTACCACATCTTCAAATACCATAGGGACTTCCTCTTCTTGCGACTCAATATCATCATCCACAACTTGCTTTTGCTTAGAGGCATTCACATCATCGCCTCTCCCACTTATTGTTGTAACTGCCATAACATGATTATTCCCACCCTTTGGGTTCACTATTGTATCACTTATTAGAGAACCCTTGGGGCGAATGTTTAAAGATTGAGATATTTTGCCTAATTGCACCTCCAAGTTTCTGATAGAGGTATTGTGGGAAGCCAACTGTGCATCAGAATCCGCATTCTTTTACATCATCTGTTCGAACATCATTTCAATTCTATCCAAATCATTTCCAGAAGAACTATGACCTTGAGAAGGAAATGGGGGTGAATTGTTCGGTTGTTGGTACATTGGGGGCCTTTGAAAGCCTTGCTCTCGCTTTCCTTTGTTCCTATTGTTTCATCCACCTTTATTGATATTGTTGCCCCAATTGTTGTTATTACCATTCCAATTCCCTTGGTTGCCTTAAGTGTTGTTCTTATTCCCCCAGTTGTTGTTTTGATTGTTATTCCCCTATTTACCACTATTTTGCTATTGATTGCCCCAATTGCCTTGAAGTCTCCCCTGTTGTTGGTTTGAAGAATTGCCCACTGGACTTTATAGTTATTCACATATTAAACCTCTTCACTTGTTGATCATAGCCATCATTTTGAGACCCATCACAATCATCATCAAATTGCTCAGGATTTCCTTGATTTTGTTGCCTTATCTGCCTTCTTTTGTTGACAAGCATATTAATACCCTCTATGGAATTCACTTGGTGAGGATTCTAAGCTTTATGAACCAATTGGTTCATAGTAGTAGAGCTCAGCTATCGCTTGCCCGTGATCATGTAATTCCTTATGCAAATTAGTGACCGTAGAGTCACCTTGAGGCACATTTGATCTACTCTTCCATGCTGAAGAAGTGTCCGCCATTTCATAAAGTATATCACATGCCTCATCATATGACAACTTCATAAAATTGCCCCCGACCAATTGATTCACTATGCATTGATTTGTAGTATTTATACCTCGGTAGAAGGTTTGTTGGATCATAGCCTCTGTCAAGTCATTATTGGGGCATTCCTTCACCATCATCCTATACCGCTCCCAAATCTCATCCGAAGGTTTAGTGGGCTCTTGCTTGAAGGCCAATATCTCATCTCGAAGTGCCGCCATCTGCTCGGGTGAGAATAATTTATCAATAAAGTTGTCCGCCAACTCATCCCAAGTTGTGATGGAATGGTTGAGAAGTCTCTCGAGCCAATCTAATGCCTTCCCCTGAAGTGAGAACGAAAAAAGTCTCAACCTAAGAGCATCCTCGGATACATTCGTATGCTTGCTCCCCCAACATGTATCCACAAACCCCTTGAGATGTTTGTACGCATTTTGATTTTTAGTGCCCATTAAATACACACGCTGCTCAAGTAAGGTCAACATCACATTGGTTATCTGAAAGTTATCTTCCTGGATTTGGGGTGGGACAATAGCACTTGCATAGCCTTGGTTCGGTAATACTCAGGGAGCCACTCTTGGAGTTGGTGAAGAAGGGTCTGAAATATTGTTGTTTTCATTTGCATTGGCCTGGCAGCCTCTACGTTGACCCTGAGGTAGAAGAGGCACCTTGTCATATCCAACATCATCTACCTCCTCCCCCGCTACCACATTTCCAAGAGGGTCATTAGCGTTGTTCGCTGCTATTTTAGTACCTGAGTAGTGACACAAACAAATTAGAAACAAAGAAGGAAAGAAGAGCAATACACAAAACTAACTAAATAGATATCCAAAATAGTTAGCTCCCCGGCAACGACGTCAAAAAGTGATTGCTTCCAACTCCATACTACTAATAAGTAGCAATAGAGGGTCGCAATAGATTTTACCCGATTTTGTATTTGGATCGATATCCACAGAAAGCTAGAATTGGAGTCAAGTATCTATTTAATTTTGGATTACATATATGTTCCGAATTACACTTCTCATCATTGTTTGGTGTTTTCTTTATAATTCTACTTTTAACAAACTACAAATTGTGAATTAAACTAAGAGTTAAATGTTACGGGTTGTTCAAATAGTTTAAAGGGCACTAGGGTACTGATATACGCCTAGGTGGTCAATTGACGGGTACTTGAAACTAAGGCGCAATTGACATGATTTGGGAGTATGATATAACAGTTGCACTACTTTACTCACTCTACACCTTTCGGTAGTTCAAGTGATTTTGCCCAATTGAATTTCTCAAGATTAATTGGGTATGCAAATTTGCACAAGCAACTAGGGTTCAATTCGGGTATTACTCTCCCGAGGTTTGACCCTTTAATTGGGGCTATCAATCTCTTGAGTACGCCTCAATTCCTTGTTGGATCAATTTTCAGAGACTTTGGCTCTCTTTCTCAAGTAGAGCCCTAGTCAACTAAACACAAACTAGTGTTTGCAATTACTAATCCAGCAATAAACCATAAAATTTACCAGAATATAGAACTCCCATAGCCAATTTAACCCTAAAATACAAGACCCACCAATTAACCACACTAGAGTTGAGCCAAAACCTGGCTAATGGGTCTAGCTACTCATATTCAAGGAAGAAAAACAAGAAATAGATGAAGATGAACACATATTAGTTAATTACAAAGTTAAATACAAAGATTCAATGATGAAATGTAGTTAATGTTTCTTAAAATGGCCAAGAAAAGTCAACCCATGAGCGCAACTATCCTATTATAATATGTGGACCTATTTTGCCTGAGCTTGTCTTGTCTTTGGCACTTGTGCAAGTTTCACTTCTTTTGAGCTGATCTTCGACATCTTGTCACTTTGTTGATCAAACCTGCAATCAAGCACAACTTATGAGCCTTTTTGGACTATTTTCTATGAATTTCTAATCAAAGCACGAGAAAGAAGGAGTATAAAATGCGTCAAAATACCTAGTTATCAGTACCCACACTTTGAGAAACTAGCCCTAGCACTGGTCGTTAGCACCTTTCCTTTAAGAAGCAATCTGCATAGACCCGAATTGTCGGGGAGGCAGGCCAAGTGGGTCATCGAACTAAGTGAGCACGATATCACATATCAGCCTCAAACAATGATAAAGTCGCAAGTGCTTGATGACTTCGTTGCAGACTTCAGTGCAAAGATAATGCTTGAGATCGAGAAGGAAGCCGCGCAAGCATCTCTTCAAACACACGATGGTGCATTCAATACTTTTGGATCAGTACTGGGACTCGTACTTGAGGTCCCTACCAGTGAAGTAATTTGTCATTCCATAAGGTGCCTAGATATGACTAACAACGAGGATGAGTATGAGGTCCTAATTTCAGGATTGAGACTAGCACTCAAATTTGGGCGAAGAGGGTGAAACTCCATTGTGATTCACAACTCGTAGCCAAGTCATAGGAACTTTCAAAATCAAAGAACAAAGGTTGCAAAAATATCAAACTAAGATCTGTAAGATGCTGCCCAATTTAGACGAATGCTAGCTTGACCAGATCCTACAACCCTATAATGTCAAAGAAACGGCCTCGACAAACTTGCCACATCCACCAAAAGCATCACAACCGAGGATGAAACTGCAGCCCACCTCCTCAACTCGTCGTAAGATCAAATCGAGGTAAGATCTATAAATTTAAATGGGATTGATGCAATTGTATTATCATCTACTTGTAGGGGGGATACTCCCAAATGATAAAAAGGACCTAAAAACTAAGAGTGCAAGTAGCCAGATACAACCTCCTTTATAACGACTTATACAAGAGAACACACGGCGGCCATCTAGAGAAGTGTTTGGGTTCAAACCAAACCCAGCGGGTTCTCAAAGAAGTCCATGAAGGCCATTGCAACGCTAATTTTGGCGATCGAGCACTCGTTAGGTGCCTCATATGGGCAGGATACTACTGGACCACCATAAAAAAAGGACAAATTAGAATTTCTAAAGAAATGTGAACAATATCAGAAATTCACCCCCAATAATTCACTATGCACGTGAACATCTCCACTCACTCACCTCTCTATGGCTATTCATCAAGTGGGGAACGGACATCATGGGCCCCTTCCAAGCAGAGCGAGGTAATATGCGACTTTTTTTAGTTTTAACTAACTATTTATCTAAATGAGTAGAAGCAGGAGCGTTCGCCCAAATATGCGAGCAAGTTGTAATCACCTTCATATGGAAAAAGATCATCTACTGATTCACCTACCCAAGGAGATCAGCTGCAAAAACGGACCCCAGTTCATGGGAAAGAAAATTGTTGAATTCCTCAAAAATGGCACATTAAGAGGATACTTTCAACCCCTTATCTCATGGAGGGAAACATGTAGGTAGAATCCTCCAATAAGTCCATATTAAACACCATGAAGAAAAAACTCGAAGACTCTAAGGGACTATGGCCAGAAATACTCCCAGAAGTATTGTGGGCGTATAGAACTGATAGCTAGGGATTTTGTCGTACTTTATGCTCCTTCTTGCTTATTCTTTGGATTTAAATTGTTACCAAAGTCCCAAAAGGCTCATAAGTGTGCTTGATTGTAGGTTTGATCGACAAAGTGACGAAATGTCAAATATTGGCTCAAAAAGAGTTGAACCTGCTCAAGGATCAAAGACAAGGCAAACTGAAGGCAAATAGGCCTGTGCGACCGCATTTCACTTTGTGCGGTCCACACTAGGGGTTCAGAAACTTGGCAAATTTAGGCTTCAAGAAATGCGTCCACACTCCATTATGTGCGGTCTGCGGTGAAGGCTCTGCAGCTACACTACCATTATGTGTGGTCTGTGGAAGAGAAGATCAGAGGGATGCTAATTGCCAAAGGTCAAGCCAACACAACCGCGGTCATGATTATGCAGTCCGCACGGGAAGCCTCCGCGACTATGGTCCATTCTGCACGATCCATGGAGCCCAAGTTTAGCAACTAAGATTTCAGAGTCTAAGAGCCTAGCGCGGCCGCTGTCCATTTTATGTAGCCCGCACTTACCCCGCAAGGGTAGTTTTGTCCAATTTTTTTAGCATAGTATAAATGGAATATTTTTCCATTTTTAGGGCATCTATTAGGTCCAGAACAAGGTTGCGCTCGTGAGAAGCTAGTTTGTATCCATTTTGGCTTCTTAACGTAGAATTAACAATAAATACTTTGTATTTTCTTTAGTAATTAATTATATGACTTCTTCTTCATCTATTTCTTTAATTTATTGTTCAAGCATGAGTAGCTAAGCCCATTAGCTAGGGTTGTCGCTCAAACCTAGTGTGGGTAATTGATGCGTGTTGCCATCTAGCGTTAGATTGACTATTGGTGTTTGTATTTAGGTCAATTTTATGGGTTAATTTATGAATTTGTGGTTGCAAACACTGGTTTGTGCTAAGGTGACTTGGCTCTTATTGAGAAAGAAAGCCTAAGTCTTCAAAATTGATCTAAAAAGGAATTGGGATGGACTCATAAAAATGATAGTCCCAATTAAAGGGTTAAATCTCGAGAGAGTAATTACCTGACTTGAACCTTAGTTGCTTGAGCTAATTTCCCTACCTATTTGGTATCAAGAGAGTTAATTGGTCAAAATCACTCTCTCTAACAAGATGTGTGAGAGTGGGTATAATTGTGCAACGGGTATACATATTTATTCAATCATGTCAATCGAGTTTTAGAAGTAATGACCTATCGATTGCCCACCTAGGTGAAAGTCACTACCCTAGTGCCCCCCTTACCTATTAGAAACAACTTTAGCAATTATCTCATAACATAATCTAGTTTCTTTAGTAATTTGATAATAGTAGTTTATTATTGAAAACCCCAAAAAGGATGGAAGTGACATTTGGATCAATTACATGATTCTAAACTATATAGATACATCAACTCCCTTCCTAGCTCTCTGAGGAATTCGACCCCGACCCTCATATTGGGTAAAAGCTATTGCGACCTTCTCTTCCTACTTTGTAGTAGTGTGGAGTTGGCAGCGATCACTTTCCGGTGCCGTTGCCGGTCTGACTATCTATTTAGTTAGTTTTGTATTTTGTTTCTCTTTCCTTCTTGTATACTAATTTTGTTTGTGTCGATTACTCAAGTACCAATGGATCTCAATGCTGATGAACCTCTTTGAAATGTGATTGAGGGGGAGGAGGTAGATGATCTTGAACAATATGAGGTCTTACCTCAAGCTCAACGTACAGGCCGTCAAGCCAATTCAAATGAGAACAATAATATTCCAGACCCTCCTCCGCCACCGCGAGTGGCTCCCAGAGTATTACCAAATCAAAGATAGCAAGTGCCATTGTTCCTCCTCGAATCCGGGCGGGGAACTTTCAAATCACAAATGTCACGTTGTCCTTGCTTAAAAAAGAGGGTATTTTATGGGCGCCTTCGATCAAAATGCCTACAAGCAGTTAAAGGGTTGTAGATACATGCTGGAGGAGCATGTAGACGAACGTGTCCGCAATTGCACTTATATTGAGCCTTTTCCCATTCTCTCTTTGGTGTAATGCATTGGATTGGTTAGAAAGGCTCCCTAATCATTCCATCACAATGTGGGATGAATGGGCAGACAAGTTTATTGCCAATTTCTTTTCACCGAGTCATATGGTGGCACTTCGAGATGAAATATTATCCTTCAAGCAAGAGCCAACAGAACCTTTGCATGAAATATGGGAGCAGTATCGAACTAAGGTGAAAGCGTGCCTGAATAACGATATGACTGAGGTGATGATTCAAAAAATCTTTTATCGGGTATCAACACCGTGAATCAATGGATTGTGAGTCAACTGGTCGGGGGAAATTTTATGAAGCTTACATATAATGAGGCATGTGAAGTACTTGATGAAATGGCCGATACTTCTTCGGCATGGCAAAGTAGAGGGAATGTTCCCCATGGTAAACCCACGGTCATCCATTTGCATAAGGAATTGCATGACCATGGTCAAGCTATTGACAAGCTCACTACTACTATGAACCAATTGGCGATGGCACAAATGCAACAAGTCCAAGTCAATGCCATGGAAGGTGTATCTATGCTTAAAAGTAGGCAAAGAGGGCAACAATCTCAAGGGAATTGTGAATAATATGACAAAAATAATGGTGGTGCTTATTCAAATGAGTGTTATGATGATAAAAGTGAAGAGGTCCAATATGTCAACAACTACCAAGGCAATAGAGGCAACTCTTCGAATAAAAAATGGCAACCCCAAGGAAATTGGGGCAATCAACAACAAAGTGGTGGCAATTGGAACAACAATAACCAAAACAACAACCAAGGAAATTGGAATGGGAACAACAATAATTGGAGGAACAACAATAATGGAAACCAAGGCAATCGAGGCCGAGGCTTTCAAAGACCCCCAATGTACCAACAACCGAACAATCCACCCCCTTTTCTTTCTCAACGTCCGAGTTTTTCCGGAAGTGATTTGGGTAGAATTGAAAATATATTCGAGAAAATAATGAAAAAGAACCAAGATTATGATGTGCAATCTTCTCATAATACATCTATCTGGAACTTGGAGGTGAAGCCAGGCCAAATTTCTCAAGCTTTGAATACTCGCTCCAAGGGTTCTCTACCAAGTGATAAGGTAGTGAACCTGAAGGGTGGGAATAACAATCTTGTAATGGTGGTTAAAACAAAAAGCGGGAGAGGAGGTGATGTGCATGCCTCAACAGAAAAGCAAGTTGTGGATGATGATGTTGAGTTGCAGGATGATGATGCACCTTTGATTGTTGAAGATGTGGTTGAAGAAAATGTGAAAAATGATGTGAGGATTGATATTGATGAGGACGAGGTAGAAACTCAAGATGCCGTGAACCCGTCTAGGGAACACGTGACTGACATGCCTCAGCCGGTTGTGCGAAAGGCAAGCACCCTTACCTAGGACACCTCCACCTTATCCGCAAAGCAAAGAAATGATAACTAATTCAAGAAGTTTATTGATATGATGAAGAGTTTGTCCATAAATGTGCCATTGGTGGAGGCTTTAGAACAAATGCCGGGATATGACAAGTTCATGAAATATTTAGTGATGAAGAAGAGGTCTATGGATTGTGAGATGATAAACATTACTCACCAAGTGAGTGCTGTAGTGCATTTCATGGCAACAAAGCTTGAAAAACTCGGAGCCTTTACTATCCCTTGTACTATCGGAAGTGCAGATTTTTCCAAAGCTTTATGTGACTTGGGAGCTAGTATCAATTTGATGCCTTACTCGGTTTTCAAGACTTTGGGCATTGGGCAACCTAGACCAACTTCAATGAGACTTCAAATGGCGGATCGGTCAATGAAGCGACTGATGGGCATAACTGATGATGTACTTGTCTAGGTAGACAAATTCATATTGTTGGCCGACTTTGTCATTTTGGATTGTGAGGTAGACTATGCGGTTCCTATTATCTTGGGTCGACCTTTCCTTGCAACGGGGAGGGAATTGGTTGATGTTGAAGCGGGTGAACTCACTTTCCGAGTGGGTGATGAAAAGGTTGTCTTCCATGTTTGCAAATCCATGAAGCAACCCAATAGCACCAAGGTGTGCTCATTTGTATATCTTGTCACGGCCATGATTGAGGATGATTATATTACTAAGATCAACGTGGAGGATCCTCTTGAAGACGAATTTTGAATATGGATACCAATGATGATGCAATAGAGTGGAGTGCGTGAATGCCCTACATGGGATAGGCTCTTATTCTTATGAGCCGAGGAAATTGTCTTTAGATCTTGAAAACTGGAAAACTCCACCAACAAAGCCATCAATTGAGGAGCCACCGGTGTTGGAGTTGAAGCCACTTCATCCATACCTCATGTATGAATTCTTGGGCTCAAATTCAACTTTACTAGTCATTCTTTCTTATTGCCTTACTAACATGAAGGTTGAAGCCATTTTGGCGGTGCTTCAAAAGCGAAAAAGGGCAATTGGATGGACTCTAGCTGACATTTGAGGAATAAGCCTTGCATTTCTATGCACAAAATTATCTTTGAGGATGATGCAAAGCCTTCCTTGGAGCATCAAAGAAGACTAAATGAGGCGATGCAAGAAGTGGTGAAGAAAGAGGTTATCAAGTGTTGGACGCCAGTGTGGTGTACCCTATTTCTGACAGCTCATGGACTTTATTGGTGCAATGTGTACCGAAGAAGGGTGGTATGACTATAGTGACCAATGATAACAATGAACTTATTCCTACTCAGATGATCACCGGATGGAGAGTATGCATACCGAAAGTTAAATAAGATGACCCAAAAAGATCATTTCCTATTGACCTTCCTCGAATAAATGCTAGATCGTCCTACAGGGCGTGTTCTTATTGCTTTTTGGATGGTTAGTCTAGGTACAATCAAATTCTAATTCCCCGGAGGACCAAGAGAAGACCACATTTACCTGTCCTTATGGCACATTTGCTTTCTCTAGAATGCCATTCTGATTGTGTAATGCTCCTGCAACCTTCCAATGATGCATGATGGCTATTTTTACCGACATGGTGGAAGATATCTTGGAGGGTTTCATGGATGATTTTAGCATGGTTGGGTATTTCTTTGAAGATTGTTTGGGTAATTTTGACAATGTGTTGGCCCGGTCTGAAGACATGAACCTTGTTCTCAATTGGTAAAAATGTCATTTCATGGTAGATGAGGGTATAGTGTTAGGTCACAAAATCTCAAAGTGAGGAATTGAAGTGCACAAAGCCAAGATAGGTGATTTTGACACTTCCTCCCCCTACTTCTGTCAAAGGGGTGAGGAGTTTCCTTGGGCACGCAGGTTTTTACCGGAGGTTTATTAAAGATTTTTCCACAATGGTACACCCTTTGTGCAAGTTGCTAGAAAAGGATGCAAAGTTTGTGTTTGATGAGTGTTGTATGCAAGCATTCGAGCTTCTCAAGTTCAAGTTTACCTCTATCCCCAATATTACCGCACCAAATTGGAGCTTGATTTTCGAGATCATGTGCGATGCTAGTGACGTTGCGGTTGGGGTTGATTTTGGCCAAATGATCAACAAGATGTTTCATCTAGTGTACTACACAAGCAAGACCATGAAATAGTGTTTGCTATGGAAAAGTTTCGGCCATAACTTATGGGTGAAAAAGTCATAGTGCACACTGATCATGTCACCCTTAGGTATTTGATGATAAAGAAAGACTCCAAGGCAAGATTGATGAAATAGGTGTTACTTATTCAACAGTTTGATCTAGAAATTGTTGACCGGAAAGGTAGTGAAAATAAAGTGGTGGACCACTTGTACCGTTTGGAAGAGGAGGGGAGGCCTTATGATGGTCTTGAGATAAATGATTCATTTCCTGACGAGCAACTTCTTACGGTGTCAATGAATGGTATGCCATGGTTTTCTGATGTTGCCAATTACCTTATGACGGATAATCCTGTGTGAGCTCTCTTCTAACCAAAGGAAGAAGCTCAAGTGGGATAGCTTGGATTTTTATTGGGACGAGCCATATTTGTTCAATATTTGCATGGATGGTATGATTCATCGATGTGTCCCGGAGGAAGAACAATTGGGTATCTTGGAGGCTTGCCATTCCTCTCCCTTTGGTATCCGTCATGGCGGGCGAGGACGGCTTCTAAAGTGCTTAGTTGTGGATTCTATTGGCCAACCTTGTTCAAAGATGTTGGTGATTTTGTAAAGAGCTGTTCCAAAGAGAGGGTGGAATTTCAAAAAGGGATGATATGCCTCTCAATACAATTCTTGAAGTGGATATCTTTGATGTTTAGGGCATCGATTTCATGGGTCCATTTGTTAGCTCTTATGGAAACACTTACAACCTAGTGGCGGTTGATTGTCTCAAAGTGGGTTGAAGTCGTGGCTTTACCCAACAATGAAGCCCGAAGTGTTGTTGCATTTCTTAAGAAGAGTATCTTCACAAGGTTTGGCACTCTTCGTGCAATCCTTAGTGACGCGGGATCGCACATTTGTAATAGGCCTTTTGATTCATCGCTTGCCAAATATGGAGTTAATTAAAAGTGTCCACCCCTTATCATCCTCAAGCTAGTGGTCAAGTGGAAGTCTCCAACAGGGAAATTAAAAGTATCTTGTCCAAGACGGTAAATACTAATAGGACTGATTGGTCGAAAATGTTGGATGACTCTCTATGGGCATATCAGACGAATTACAAGACTCAAATTAGTACGTCTCCATACCGGTTGGTGTTTGGGAAAGCATGCCATCTTCTGGTCGAATTGTAGCACAAGGCTCTGTGGGCTTTGAGGAAGTTGAATTTGGAATGGGATGTTGCGGACAATCTTCGTGTTGAACAACTCAATAAGCTTGATGAGTTTAGATTCCATGCCTGCTCCAGCTCGTCCTTGTATAAGGACAAGATGAAATACCTTCACGACAAATATGCTCGGGGAAAAGAGTTCAAGGTTGGAGATATGGTTCTCTTGTACAATTCCCGGTTACGTCTGTTTCCGGGAAAGCTCAAATCAAAGTGGAGTGGTCTGTTTGAAGTTGTATTTGTAATCATGTTTGGCGCTCTTGATCTCAAGAACAAAATGGTGAAGTTTTCAGAGTCAATGGGCACTGGATAAAGCATTATCTTGGAAAGTTTATGACGGCCACGTGGTAACACTCCTTCATCTCAAGTGATGTGATGCTAACATACGTCGTGTTGCGACGTTAAATCATGCGCGTCTTGGGAGGCAACCCATGTCTTTTTATTATTGTTTTCTTTTATTTTATTTGTAATTAAGGTTTTATTTTTGGGATAATTAGTTGTGAGATGTTGCAGGGATTGTGTTGATGCAGTGTACAACATTGTGGAAAAATTAAAAAGTCTCTAAAGTTGCCGGTGCAGCCGCACTACACTTTGTGTGATCCGTGCTGGTGTGACATAATGTGAGGGATCTCTAAATTTTGCCACCGTGGCTACATTCCATTTTGTGCGGACCGCGGTTGTTTTGTGCGGACTGCGGAGGTTGCCTTCTCAAATTTCTTCTGAACAAACCCATCGCGGTCCGTTTTATGTGACCACACTAGTAGGTTAGGCTGGGTCCCATGTGTTTTTCTAGAAATAGACCTCAGGAGTCATTGGTTACCCTTTTCGAAAACTTTACTCTCAAAGACCTAAAAACAATTGTTCATCTTCTCTCTTCTTTGTGCTAAGCTTGTTTGCATTGTCTTTCTTCACTTCTTCTCAGTATCTGATAATAATTCAACCACTTCTTATTAGTTTAATTACTTAATTTCATTTTATGTTCTTTTCTATAAGCCTGGTAGCCTCCCCTCGTAATTCGTCAATTTTATGTTAGTTTAGTACTATTAATTTTTGTGTCCCTGAGGAGTATAATGAATTGGGTAAATTGAGTAGGGACCCTAACTAGGTTTGAATTGATCTAAAATGCAAGACCCAGGAACCCTAACTCAATGCCATGACCAAGCACCCTCTGTGGACCGCGGTCCTTTTTGTGCGGTCCACAATGCTCTGATGCGGTCCGGGGTACCATTTTATGCGGACCGTGGTGATGATTTTCAGTAAGTTGACTTGTTACCCAGCGCGTCTGCACTATATTTTGTGCGGTCCACACTGGCCCACCACGATCGCGATGCAACTTTGTGCGGACCGCGGTGGTTAGATTCATAGGATGATTTTTAGGCCTTACCCCCAATGTGGACTGCAGTTGCTTTTATGCGATCCACGGTGGCCCTCCTTTTCATGCGGCCCGCTCTACACTGTGTCTGCAATTCAATCTGCATTTTTTAGCTTCTCCTCTGATATGCATTATACACATATGATTTACTCCTCTTACCGATACTAACAATGATACTAACACATTTAGATGTTTGTGCTTGCAGACAATGGTTAAACAAAAAGGAAGAGGGGAAAAACAACCCGACCGAGATGATTCGTCCCCGGGAGGCAAAGGAAAACTGTTCAAACTCACTCCTTAAGCTAGACAGACCATAAAGAACATAAGGAAAGCAATCAAGGCTGCTGATAGAGCCTGTGAACAATCGGGGAGTGAGTATATGCCCTCTCAAGACATCTCCTCCGACTTAATGCCAACTCACTCTACTCCAAATATGGGTTGACTGATGATTCTTATCCACTATCACCCACTGCCCAAGCAGCAGATCATGTCCCCATTGAGTGATCTGAGGGATCGGCAACCGGTTGCGATGAATACTCCACCTCCCCCCACATCTTCATTATCTGGGAAGAGTGCAAGAACAGGTTATGAGGGAAGTGATGAG
The DNA here is from genome assembly GCA_034376525.1 of Nicotiana benthamiana. NCBI lineage: Eukaryota > Viridiplantae > Streptophyta > Magnoliopsida > Solanales > Solanaceae > Nicotiana > Nicotiana benthamiana. Next base: position 102,277,111 of record CM067323.1, on the reverse strand, counting down.
GGAGATGAGGAGGTACCTGGGGGTGGTGTGCCTCAGGTTGGGGGTGTTGAATGGACTAGGAATCCCGCAGTTTGGGAGGATAGATTTGTCAGCCAGGTGGAATTCCTCAAGTTTAGGGAATGGTAGCCGTTACGAAAGTTGATTCTTGAGAGGTGTTTCATTGGCAGAGACCTTCTACCCCTACACCCAATGTGCATAGACAGTTTCGAACTTGAGTGGGTTGGGAGAATTTTTTAGATGTTTGTGTGAAGGCGAATGAGCACATGGTCAAGGAGATTTATAGCAATGTGGCCCCCATCTTGAAAGGAACCAAAGTGACAAGGTGCGAAATAAAAATCTGGTGTTTATCGGGAAGGCTCTAAATGAATACCCGGGGTTCAATAAAGAGATGAGTTCCTTTATAATGAAAATTTGTCAATAGATGAAGAGGTTCCTCCATGGTTAGCTTCATACCTGGCAATCCCAGGTACTATTCCAGAGTGGTTAACAACATGAGCCAAAATACTTTGGAGGACCCTTAACTTTGAGGCTAGGGGTTGTTGACTTTTGTGTGCAATCGTCTTGATCCTACTACCCATGATCAGACTCTTCCCCTTGCCCAGGCTATTCTAGTTATATCTATTATGGCGGGATACCCCATCAACGTGGGGAATGTGATGTCCCTCATCATTTCTTCAGTGGGGGTTGAGCATGACGGGAATATCCTTTTCCCAACACCCTCACTATGTATTTCTGGGAGTTGAAGGTGGAGAAGAGACCTTTTGAAATCAAGGTCAAACATGTCGCTCCTTTTTCAAGGGGCCAGATAACCCTAAGGACAAGAACTACAAGGCGCATGCTTCTGCCTCAGCTGGCTAGTCTGAAGAGCCTGTTGAGGTAGAGGCCTCCACTGAGCCTACCTCCATAGTTAGTGACATGCCTCCCGGACCTTCCACCACAGTTGACGTTCCTCCTGGTCTTTTTACTTTAGTTGTCCCGGGGATTCCATATTCCCGAGCCCATCTTATCACTGCCCACCAACTGATCCAGAAACTGCATATCTTGAACAACTCGATGCCGGCAACATCCTCCAAGTTGTCCACATTGACTTCTACCATTGCAGCTCAGTCGGCACCACAGCCAGCACAGATTCCACAGTCTATAGAGGATGCACTAAAGGAAATTCTTTCCAACCAGGAAAAGATCCTCAATACGCAGAGTGCCTTGCTAAGGCAACAGATTTACATGGCAATGCTCTAAAGGATCTTGCGAGGGAGCACAGGAAGCTACGCAAAACACGGGCTTCCAAGGAGTCTATGAAGGAGCTTAGAGGAGATGTGGACAAACTGAAGGCATACCAGCTGCCTTTAGACTTGCTATTTAAGGATTCTGCTCCAGTAGCAGTACTAACAGCAGAGCCACAGCAGGAGCAGACATAGAGGCCTCCAAAGAAGAAGAGGAAACTCCCTAGTGCAGACGAGGCCATCATCCAGTTGGCGGACCCACCAGAGGCTTCCTCCAATTAGCCGCAAGATTTAACTGAGTCACAACCTATCCAGGTCTAAGCCCCGGTCCCAACAGTTGAGCAGCAGGATACCGGGAAGCAGTCTGAGGTTCTCGCACATACATAGAACCCGGGGACCACTAATGATCCTATGCAGACATACACGGCTTAGGGAGTCCTCATATCCTTTCTCTTCTTACTTTTTTTGTGCTTATTTGTTAGTCTGCATTGGGGATAATGCCACTTTTATTTCAGGGGGAGTACCCTTTATCTTATCTTTGGATTTCTATTGGTCTCTACATAACTTTACATTTAGTTACATTTATCGCACTTTTTATCTTTCCTTTCGTCTGTATATAAAGTTACATTATTGTTTATATTCATCCTGTGTTGTATATTCATTCCCCTGTTGTACATATTCATTCTATTTTCTATTTTCGCAAATAAATTTTGTTCTTAGCTTCTTATATAGGCTCATAGTTTTTTGTTTTATTTTTGGCTCATTCAATAAGCCTTTGGTTTTCTTAATGCCATGGTTCTTTCCAAAGGTGGAGTATTGTATGAACCGGTTGGTTCTTCCCAATGATAGATGGCGTGGCAACCTTATTAAGGGTTTGAGTTTATTTTTGTTTTTGTTTTTGATAGTTTGTAGTTAAGGGTACCTCATGCAAAGCTTCACTTGGGCCTAGCACATTTGCCTTTGATCCCATGGTCAAAGACAAAATATTGTGTTTAGGATGGTGAAAGTCGTAACCTTGAGACTCTCATGTTGATTGACAATCATCAAAATAGTTTTTTGGACCATTGTGTGCTTGAATTGGTTACAAAGGTCATTGTGGGACCTCGAATCGATGTCTTTAGCAATCCCCTAGATTGTGTGGTGAGTAACTAAATTGCGAGTCCAAGTCCCAAGACAATGGTCGAGAACTTACCTTGAATGTTTGTTGAGGCAAAATCTTAGGTAAAATTTGACTTGAGAAGTGATTATAGGCTCTTCTTGATCTAAATGATAGTTTGAACAATTCCTTAACCTACCACTGATAACATCCCTAGTTAACCCTTTTGAGCTTTAGACCTTTCTCTTTCAAAGAACCATGCTACAAGCCTAAATCCATTCTCAAAGATACCCTGTCTTGGCACCCGATCTTTCCTTGAGAACATGGAAAAGTATAAGTTTGGGGGAAAGAGAGAGGATGGCAACGAAGTGGTAAAGGTACAAAAGTGAAGAAAAGGAAAGGCAATGAAAAAGAAAGAAAATCAAAAGGCAAAAATAAAGCCCAATGTGAAAAAGAATAAAAAGGGATTCAAGAAAAGCAAAAGAGAAAAAAGTGTGGAAAAAGTTGTTAATGAGAAACGTTTTGAATTGCATATGAAAGTGTGACAATGTTTCTCTCTAACCCCTTAGAAACAAGTGAGATACTCAAGAGTCAAGATAATTGTGCCAAATGAATCAAAGGAAGTGCTTAAGGGGATGGAACCCATTTAGATTAAAATTTTTCCTACCCCTGAACAAAAAGCCTTTACATTGACTCCACAAAAGCCCTATATGATCTTGAGTTGAATGAAGCTTACATTTGTGGATACTTACATAAAGGGCAAGCATACGGTACTTAGAGCCGGACTTATGATCTTTTCTTGAGATAAATGAGTGAAATCACATTAACCTCGGTTTATATGCCAATACTCTCAAAGGTGAGGTTTGCTTAGGGAGAGTTGAGGGTGTGTGAGTTTGAATTCCACAATGACCAAAGTAATTGGGAGAGTTCTTTCATGTAATGAGTCAACTCTTGATGCTCTTGTGTCACACTTGATCCATGATATTTCAAAGGATTAAATGTTGTTAATGATTCATTCGTATTGAGGGCAATTGTTAGTCCTAATTTCTTGTTGAGGTTACTTTTGGATAGCTGGAAATACTTAGATTTTCCCTTATGGGGTGGGTCTTATTTTTTTTGCTTGAGGACAAGAAAAAGCTTAAGTTTGGGGGAGTTGATAACTAGGGATTTTGTCGTGTTTTATACTCCTTCTTGCTTACGCTTTGGGTATAAATTGTTACAAAATAGTCCCAAAAGGTTCCTAAGTGTGCTTGATTGCTGGTTTGATCGACAAAGTGATGAAATATCAAAGATCGACTCAAACGAAGTGAAACCAGCTCAAGTATCAAAGACAAGGCAAACTAAAGGCAAACAGGCCTAGTGCAGCCGCATTCGACTTTGTGCGATCCGCACTAGGGGTTCAGAGAGTTGGAAAAATCAGGCTTCAACTAACGCGGTCGCACTCCATTATATGCGGTACGCGGTGAAGGCTCCACGATCGCACTACCATTGTGTGCGGTCCGCAGAAGAGAAGATCAGCAAAAATGCTAATTGCCAAAAAACAAGCCATCGTTGCCGCAGTCATGATTGTGTGGTCCGCGCTAGAAGCCTCTGCGGCCGCGGTCCATTCTGCGCGATCGGCCGAGCCCGAGTTCAGTAGCCAAGATTTCAGAGTCCAGGAGCCTAGTGCGGTTGCAGTCCATTTTATACAGCCCACACTGACCCCCAGGGGTATTTTTGTCTAATTTTTCCAGCTTAGTATAAATAGAACAGTTTTCCATTTTTAGGGCATCTGTTAGTTCCAGAACAAGTTTGCACTCGTGAGAAGCTAGTTTGTAGCCATTTTTGGCATATGCATGTGGAAATAACGATAGATATTTTGTATTTTCTTTAGTAATTAATTATTATGTCTTCTTCTTCATCTATTTCATTAATTTCTTGTTCAAGCATGAGTAGCTAAATCCATTAGCAAGGGTTGTGGCTCATTCCTATTATGGGTAATTGATGAGTGTTGCCATCTAGGGTTAGATTGACTATGAGTGTTTGTATTTGGGTCAATTTTATGGTTTAATTTATGAATTGGTGGTTGCAAACACTGGTTTGTGCTAAGTTGACTTGGCTCTTCTTGAAAAAGAGAGCCTAAGTCTCCAAAATTGACCTAACAAGGAATTGGGATGGACTCATGAGAAATAAAAGTCCCAATTTGTTAAATCTTGAGAGAGTAATTACTAGACTTGAACCTTAGTTGCTTGAGCTAATTTGCCTACCCATTTGGTCCCGAGAGAGTCAATTGGAAAAAATCACTCTCTCTACCGAGAGGTGTGAGAGAGGGTACAATTGTGCAACGATTATACATATTTCCCCAATCATGTCAATCGAGCTTTAGAAGCAATTACCCGTCGATTTTCCACCTAGGTGAAGGTCACTACCCTAGTGCCCCATTTACCTATTAGAAACAACTTTAGCAATTATCTCGTAATATAATCTAGTTTCAATTAGTAGTTTGATAATAGTAGTTTATAATTGAAAACCCAAAAATGTATGAAAGTGACATTTGGAGCAATTACACAATTCTAAACTAGATAGATACATCAACTCCCTTCCTAACTCCTTGAGGAATTCGATCCCGACCCTCATATCGGGTAAAAGCTATTGCAACCCTCTTTTCCTAACTTTCTGGTAGTGTGGAGTTGGAAGCTATCAAGAACCACCCCGAAGACAAGCACATGAGATATACCCCCTATTCTCCAGTCTATGGAACTGAAGTGGTTATACCAGAAGGTCGAACAGCCCATCTTAAGGTACTGCCATGAAAGCGGCAGTAGCAACGTCATGAGTAGAAGGCAAGAGCTCGATGAGATTGACGAACAAATAGCCTGCTCGTACATAAGAATGGTCGCCCAAAAGCAGCAAGAAGAATGTTACTACAACAAGAAGGCAATGGTCCGACCGCTCAAAGTTGGAGACTACGTACTCAAAGCCACAACAAGCAAGCAGAGATCCACGAGAAGACAAATTGAGAACAAACTGGGATGGTCCGTACTAAATTATAGCCAAAGAAAATGAAGGTTCATTCTAACCAGAGACAATGGAAGGAATACAATTACCAAACAATAGGAACACCAGCCACCTCACATACTTCAACTTCTAAAATGAAGAAGCGCCCCCAAGTCGTACTCTATTTCTCTCACTTGAGTTTTGTCCAATTAGGTTTTTCTAAAGCAATTTTGTAATAGGGGATAGAAGGGACACTTAGAGTCTAAGTATGTGAAGAAAGGACTGATTTCGCTTTCATCGCCCGACTCCTCAAGACTCTCCAAGTCGAATAATGAAGGGACTAGATAGATCGAGACTGGGACTAGAATGCTAGCCAATGCCCAAAGTTTGTAATTTCTCCAATATTGTAATCAAACCAACAACGTCAAAGTAATAGAAACTTACATTTTCAAAATCATTTAACAAAAAGTTGAGTTCGACCAAACTTGAACAACACCTACCGTTCCTCGACCGCGATTTAACAAAAGGTCAAGTTCGACCAGGCTCGAACAAACACCTACCGACCCTCGGCCATGATTTAACAAAAGGTTAAGTTCGACCAAACTCGAACAAAACCTATAAGTCCTTGCCTAGGATTTAACAAAAGGTCAAGTTTGACCAAACTCGAATAGCACCTACCGGCCCTCGGCCACGAAGGTCAAATTCAACCACGCTCGAACAAACACATGATGATTTTCGACCACGACATAACGAAAGGACAAAGTTTGAGCAATCTCAAATAAACGTCTATCTACTCTCGGCTACATCTCAATAAAAGTATATATTCAACCAAATAAAAGGTTAAGTCCTACCAAGTTCGAACAAAGACCTACCGGCCCCGGCCACGATTTAACAAAGGTTAATATCATCCAATCTCAAAGAACACCTATCAGTCCTGAACTAAGGAGACATACTCGATCTATATAGACAAAGGATCATTAGGTCTATGGCCAGCTAGAGGACGACAACAAAAAAATATAAAGGAGAAAAACTGCAAGTACAAAAACAAATCATTGAAAATAAGAAAGGCACAAATGAAAGAAAAAGTCAACTTTGATATTCTTATATAAAAGTTTGTTACAAAGGATCTTGGAGATGCCAAACCAAAACACACAAAAAATGATAAAAAATAACTACTGGCCATCGCCATCACAGCCCACATCATCATCATCATCTCGACCTTCAGAAACATCACCACCCTCACCATCGATACCATCATCGTCCCAACCTCCAGCATCCTCTCCATCCTCGCCCTGAGGGTAAATAGAATCGTACGAGGCATCCTCCTCAAGATGATCCATGCCATCCATTCCATCCTCATCCTCTTTGCTAGGACGAGTCATAGCAAGGTTGTAGCCACAAGAAATCCGAGCATCGCAAGCCTTAAATCGAACATCCTTAAAGGCCACCCCGAAAATGGAGTATGTCGCACGTAACTCATGAAACACATCCAGCCAGGCCGCAGCATGAATCCATTCTTCATACAGTTCACATAGTATGTTGGGGAAGCAAGAAACATTAGACGAAGAAGGCCTTACAAGTAGTTGGGCCTTATCGACCTCCAGAGCAGCAAATCGATCATAAATATCAAAGTTTTCCTTTTCCAACTCCCCGATCCTCTATTCAAGTTGGTCCTCCTTAGCCCTATGCGTTGGCAGTCTATTTTCCTTCTCGGAACGAAGAGTTTGGTTTGTCAACTCAAGGAAATCCACCCTTCTCCAAGCCTCTGATCGAGAAGATTCTACCTTCTCAAGCTCCTCCTACTTCTCGATGATCTCACCCTTGAGGGCCTCTATCTAAAATTTGCACTGGTCTAACTGGCCTTGCATCTGGGATACTTGAGCTTGAAGGTCGCTACATTGGGCATCCATGCCTTTGCTGAGTTCCATCTCCTCCTCCTTAGCCCTTAACGTCCCCTCAATAATGTTAAAATATTCCACAGCCGCCATTAGCTCTTCGTCTTTTTTCTTTACATCCTCTCTCAAAGACATTTCGTCGCCTCCTTTCCAAAATCTACCCCGAAGCTCCCAATACATTCATTGCATGTTGTATCCTTATCTTCAGGTTCACGTAAATTTTTTTAGGCCTCTTCTCCCTGCGAGCACTTTCGATCTCTAGAATAATCATCAACAAAATGAAGAAAAGATGTTACAACCTTCATGGAATCTAAAGCCTAAGGAAAGGAATAGACGTCAGTCGTAATTACCCTGAGAGCGAGACCAACTATGTTATTTGACAAGGTATTGTCGTTTATCTTCTTGAGGGTCACGCCCTCGACTTCAGAACAGAGAGGACCGAGGGTAGGGATTACCTCCTCAGTATTTTAAGTAGATTACGATCCGTTGGGATCATAACAGTCCTAGAGCCCCCATCCATTCTCACCTCAAGTTGAGTGAGCCCCTCATCAATCATCTTCAACTCATCTAGATGTATGTCAGAATCAGATCCAGTTTCCTCCTCAGCAACAATCATTCTTTTATCATCGACAAATGAGGAGACCTCTACTGTATTCCTAGAGGAAGAAGCCTCATCTTGCCTCATGTCACTACCCGGATTTCCCATCCGCGAGGACCGTGATGGCGCCTACTATTAGGAGCTAAGCAAGCCAATAATTTATTACCTCTTTTAGCAAACATCGACAATATTAAAAACAACTAAGCATTTAATAATAAAGCGGAAGTATTAAATATAATTAACTGATAGAAATGCAAAAATCCAATACAAAACTCTACCTAAGAACTAGAGTCACAAACTCACGAACGTCTAGAGAATACTAAATAGAATGGCTGAATAAAACATGAATCTGTTTATTTCGGTACAAACGATAACAAACTGAATAAAGATAGAAGAGACTCCTAGCCTGCAGACGTCCGCAAGGCTACCTCTGTGTCTCTAGATTGAAGGTCAGCTCCCAACCTACAACTGCTATCCAAAAGCTGCTCCGGCACCGTGTTCTATGCAAAACGATGCACAAAGTATAGCATCAGCACGACCGACCCCATATGGTGGTAAGTGCCTAGCCTAACCTCGGCGAAGTAGTGATGAGGCTAGACCAGACTACCAGATAAACCTGTGCAGTTATGAAATATATTGCAGAAAATAAATAGGAAATAAGCAGTTTATAAGAGGAGGGAAACCCGATCCATATCATTTAATATTGTTGCGGCGTGCAACCCGATTCATATTGATATCTTTTATATTTTTTGCGGTGCGAAAACCCAATCCATATTCACATATTCTATTAAATCACACCTATTCAACAGTCGCAAATAAGGGGGAAAAGGGAGTAAATATTTGGTGAAAGAAAATCCCGGCAAGGGAATGCAAATACACACTGAATCCCAATAAGGGAGAAAAATCAATAAACCCAATATTCCATCAAAAGAAAAATTCAATAAATAAATAAAACGTCCTGGCTAGGGAATAACCACATCTCTTTCTGTTCCTTTATTTCCTTACACTATAATTTTCTTTAAAATTTAAGCCAATGCTCCAAAGAGTTTTCTAATCATAATTTCTTTCTCATACTCTTTACATTATATAAGAATCATAAATTACGCATGGAAGAGTCACAACAAAATCAGAATAAGCATAATATAAAGGCTCACGGTCATGCTAGACACCAGTGTATAGATACTCGTCACCATGCCTATACATTGTACTCAACAATTAGCAATTAGCAAATAAGACTCTACTCCGATTCCCTTATGCCAAAGTTAACCAAACACTTACCTCAACTTCCACGGCTCAATCAATCCACAAGGACCACTTTCCCTCTCGAATTTGGCTCCAACTCAATAAAATCTATGAAATAACGACTTTACAGCATCAATATAAGCTAAACAAATCAAACCCAAATCCTAAATATAGTTTTCTAAGCTTTCTTCCCAAAATTCCAAATATCGAACCCAGGCACACTTGGTCGAATCACGAGGTTCGGACCAAATTCATGGCTCTCATTCCCCCACGAGCCCGAATATACAATTTGTTTTCAAATTCAACCAAAAAACAAGGTCTAAATCAAAGAAAATTGAAAATCCCTAACTCTACCCCTTCCCCCAATTTCAATCCTAGATTACATGATTTGAGCCTAGGAATCTGATAAATGATAAAGGAAAATGAAGGAATCAAGTTAAACAATACTTACCCAAGAAGTGCTCTATAAATCGCCTAGGGGCTGTGGAGAAGAAGCGTTCATCTGTTTTTGGGTGAAAAATCCCGTCACTGTTCTATTTTAAAACTTAAAAAATCACTGGGTGAAATTGTCTTATGCGATCGCAGAAAAGGGATTGCGATCGCATAGGGTCAGGAATATTGGCTATTTCGATCACAAAAGCATGTTGAGAACGCATAGATGAAAGACTCTGCATTCCTTGTTTGGACTTTAATGAAACATGAATGCGAGATAGAGATTGCGTTCGCATTGAAGGAACTGGCTAAGCTACGCGATCGCGGATGAATATATGCGATTGCATAGAAAAAATGCGGGGCACCGACTACTCTATGTGTTCGCGATGCAACCTATGTGATCAAATAGAACTAAATACCAGAACATCAGAACTGAAACTTCTGCAACTTTTCTAAGGCCAAAACCACTCTGAAACACCTCCGAAAATACTCCCGAGCCCACGAGGCTCCTAACACACACACACCCACTAACTCAAAAATATCCTACAAACTTAACTGTGCGATCAAATCACCAAAATAACATCAAAAACATTTAATTAAGCCTTAAAATCCATGATTTCTTCCAAATTATCATAAACTTTCAATTTTTGATATTCAAGTCCGAAACACGTCAAATGACGTCCGATTTCAACCATATTTCTGTTAGAAACTACGCTTTACGCTAGAGGGGGGGTGAATAGCGTATTAATAGAATTTAGCATTTTCTTGCGGAATTTAAACTTTGCAGGAAGTAAAATAAATGCAGAAAAATAAACTTACACAAAGATGTATACTGGTTGGCCACCAACGTGGTTAGTCCAGTCCCCGAGAGACTCTCTCGAGATTTTTCACTATCTTGTTAAGCTTAAGGGTGCTCAACAAACCGTTACACACTTGAGGACACAAGCCTCAAACAGTTGCTCGGAGATCGCAATCTCAAAGACTTCACCCAAGGAAACGCAAGTTCCTTGAAACAAGAGAATCGCAATTCTCTTACAAGTATATCAAATACTTGGACACTCACTTAACTAAAGTACTCCTTATTGAGTAGATATGAGTAAAAGAATATGTTCAAGATCACAACAACTTTAAGCAGTAATATGCTCTCAAAAGCTTTATGAAATGAGTAGAAAATGAAGAACAATTGAATGACAGCTTATAGCAATGTAATGATCAGTTTGTGTATGTTGTTGTTTTTAAAACACTGAAATGAAGCTGTATTTATAGTTGAAAAAGTTGGTTCAACCGTTGTCTAATTGCCAATTAAGAGTTGCTGAAATTACTCAGTGATAATCGATTATTAAGACCAAACAATCGATTATCTGCCAGTCAGTTTAAAAATCAATCCCAGATTTAACGCTTCACAATCGATTATACATAATCTATAATCGATTACTGGCAATATTCAAAATCAGATAATTGATTACACTAAGTTCATAATCGATAACTTTAGCAACGTTCTAAAAATCATTTCCAGATTTTAAGCAAAACATCGATTATATAAAATCAATAATCGATTACTTTAGCAACGTTCTAAAAATCATTTCCAGATTTTAAGCAGAACATCGATTATCTAGAATCAATAATCGATTACCTTATGGTATTTGAAAATCATTTGACAACGGCTAGCTTCAACAATCAATTGTCCTTTGCAACAATCGATTACTTGTTATTTTCTGAAAATCATAAAACTTACTGTCTTAGTGATAATCGATTATCTAAAGACATAATCGATTACTTAATTAAATTTAAAATCACTGGAAGACATCAACTCAACACAATCGATCACCATTAGTTCATAATCGATTATTTTGAGTATTGAAAAACTTTACCTCAACAACAATCGATTGTCATTTGTTCACAATCGATTATCATGCAGATTTGGAAAAACCTGATGTTCACTGTCTTACTCACAATCGATTACCATTAATTCATAATCGATTGTCATGCAGTCTTGGCTCAGAAACAATCGATTATCATAAGTACATAATCGATTATTTTAGCCCAGATTTTTGAGGCATGTTTAGAAAATATTTTGTCTAATGTAAATATGCATGATTTAAAATCTTTTTGACACAGAATTAAATATGCATGATTTTGGAAAATAGTTTTATGAGAGAGGCCATACTATGAGTCAAGTTATAGGATCGAGATTACAATTTAGAACAACTCAATAACAATTAAAAGCTATATCTTGAACTTCAATCTTATTCGCAACCATTGTGCGCTTGTACTTGAATTCCGTCATATATCAATTTTTGCTTCGTTTGTCATTCATCAAAACCTACAAAAGAGTACACATTTAGTATATTGCATTGAGAACGTGTTTCTAACAATTTCCCCCTTTTTGATAATGGCAAACATTAAGCGGGATATGCAATTTAGGCAAAAGATATTGACAATTCAAGGCAAGTAACAATTATGCAATTTTGTTCTTGTTCCCCCTCAATTTTAGCTTATAAGCAATCAATGAATTAAGAGGTGGTGCATACCCGATATCCCGTTTTCTTCCCCCTTTTGCCATTAGCAAAAAAAATAGTAAGGAAAGATGCAAAAAGATGAAATAAACAAGGTTTATTTATTGGAAAAAAAAGAGGGTACATCAATGGGAACCAAAGAGAACAACATCAAAAACCACACAAAACACAAAAAAAATTTATTCATTTCCGTCGTTGTCCGCCTCGTTATCCGGCGCTGCTTCAAAAGGAACGAGAGCTGCATATGGATAATTGACATGATCAAAGTATCCATGGATCTCATGAGTGAGTTGAGCAAGCTGGTCGGATATGGTTTGGAGAGTAGGCTCTTGGGACGAACGAGCACGACGGGGTGGACGACTTGAAGAAGGAGCTGGAGCATGGTCACCATCATGATGGAAAGAAGACTCCGAGATTTCCCAAATTTTGGTACTCCTTTTGAGAGGACCATTTTCCGTGACAAATCCGGATGCTTCAAGGAAGTTCATAATGAGGAGGGCATAAGGAAGAGGCATGTCATCACCAATGGCATCGAGCATATGAATTTTGATGAGCCGACACCAATTTATTTTGGCTCCGGTGACAATGGCATGCAGAAGTTTGGTATCCTCCTGGGAGATGGTGGTGTGATTGTGCCGTCTAGGCTTGAGGACTCGGGTGATGAAGTAAAGAATCAACCGGTAGTTTGGATCCATTCCCGTTATGGTAGGACGACGGGTAGAGATAGATGGATCATAGGAGGTTATACCGGCTTGGTGGAGAAGGATGGTTTCATCAAAGAGAGCCCCGGCCTTATCAATATACCGGTAAAGGTCTTCACCTTCATTTGGAAGGCGGGCAATGGTGTGGAGATTCTCTTCAGAGAGAAGAATTTGAACCCCATTAATGGAGGTGACAAGTTCGCCATCTTCATCTTTATGGAGGTTTGAGTAAAAAGCTTGAACGAGAGTTGTGTTTATGTGAGGATGAGTGAGAAGCAAGAAGTCATATAGTTGACACTCCTTTAACATATTTGCGGCAGGGGTGAAAGGCTCAAGGAGTTTACTATTTGAGAACCGAGGAGGAAGAATGGTGCGTTTCTCAAATTTTGATAGGAACCTTGTGAGTTTATTTTCAGTTTCAAAGAACAAGACGGAACCGTCTTGGTATGGAAAATTTAAAGGAGGAGGGGCGGTTGAGGCTGATGCGCCATGTTTGGATCGGGAACGTTTTGAAGATCGTCCAGACATGTTAGGAGAAAGACTGCTGGAATTTGGCAAAGAAAATAGAAGAGATTTAGCTTTTGAATACTAGAGATAGTGCTTGAGTGGGTGAATGTGAGCTCTTATGATGCCTATTTATAGAGGAAAGGATTATCAAGCATTGAATGGAGACATTTGCTGAGATTTTGGTTTAGGAGCAGTCAGAAAACGGTAAGAATTAAAATTACTGACCGTTAGATAATCGATTATTGAACTGAAATAATCGATTGTATTTACTGTTTGATTGAGATTTTGAATCTGACAAATCGATTCTTGAGTCAAACGGTAAAAAATTTGAATGAAATAATCGATTGTTAAATTTTGGTAATCGATTATGGAGCATTTAAGACCTGACAGGAATCGATTGAGGAGCCAAACGGTAACAAAAAAAATTAATATGAAGTAATCGATTGTCAATTCTTGGTAATCGATTATTTGGGGAACTAATTTGATACAGTGAACTTGGAGAATATCAGAATTTGTCAAATAATCGATTGTATGAAAAAATAATCGATTGTTGTAGAAAGCATTGCTGAATGACTGAGGCGGAAATCGATTATGCAATTTAGGAAGTAAAAAATTAAACACAGATGCATAATAGTAATAATCAGTCATAAACAATCGATTATTGATACTGATAATCGATGTACTGCACAGAAAATAATCGATTAGTGGCTTGAAATAGTCGATTATTTTGTGCTAAAACTTCATAATTCCCCCTACCTTTGGGGTGGTACCTGCAAAATAGATTTAAACGTCTCCGACGCTCAAGTTAGTAATTTATAGCGAAATTAATAAATTACACTAGTGTTAACAAGTAATGCCGTGAACTCTTAAGAATTGTGTCCTAGAGTGTTCTTAAGAGAGTTTCGGGTACTTACCTTTTCTCCAACATCGCCAATTACCTGTTCGAGAGGATGATCCTTGATCGTTCTCCACTCGTTAGGCGTATTTATTCCTTTTTCTAATTGTGGCGCTTCTTCCGTTGGTTGTTCCCCAATTTCATTTTTGTTTTCCTTTGAAGGTTCTTCTTGGATTTTATCTTTCAAGCTATCCAAGATACCTGCAAGATCAAAACCGGATTCCTTTCTCGCCAAGCGAGTATTATCTTCGGAAAACACAACATGAGGGGATTCCTCCACAATTTGGGTTCTTTTGTTAAAGATCCTATATGCTTTGCTACGTGAGGAATAACCAATGAAAATACCTTCATCCGACTTAGCATCAAACTTACCCAATTGGTCCTTCCCATTATTATGAACAAAACATTTACAACCAAAAACACGTAAATGAGAAATGTTGGGTTTTCTACCCTTATAAAGTTCATATGGGGTTTTCATGAGTATCGGCCGAATTGCTACTCTATTTAAAACATAGCAAGCGGTACTCACGGCGTCCGCCCAAAAGTATTTAGGAATCTTAGCTTCGTCGAGCATGGTTCTAGCCATCTCTTCGAGACACCTATTTTTCCTTTCCACCACCCCATTTTGTTGTGGTGTCCGTGGAGCGGAAAAGGTGTGTTCGATTCTGAGTTCGTCACAAAAATCCGCAAAGAGATTGTGATCAAACTCTCCCCCATGATCACTTCTAATCGAAGTGACGGTCGATTCCTTTTCGTTTTGAACACGCTTAAGGAAATACTTGAAATTTTGAAAAGCATCACTTTTATTTGCAAGAAATAGAGTCCAAGTAAATCTAGAAAAGTCATCAACAATTACAAAAACATATTTATTTTTACCAAGACTTTCAATACGAGAGGGACCAAATAAATCCATGTGAAGTAATTGCAAAGGTCTAGACGTTGAAACAATATTCTTGGATTTAAAAGATGCTTTGGTTTGCTTCCCTTTTTGACAAGAATCGCAAATAGAATCATTTTCAAACTTTAAACTGGGAAGACCAACTACTAAGTTTTGAGAAAGAAGCTTGTTCAAAAGATGCATGTTCATGTGTGCTACTCTACGATGCCATAGCCAAGAGTTATCCTCTTTGCTTACTAAACAATCAACATATTCGGGTGAGGAGTTTGCAAGATCAACCATATAGATATTATCAATTCTAAAACCACGAAGTATGATCTTGAAATCACTACGTCTAAATACAAGACATTCATCCGAATTAAATAGAGCAAGATTTCCCTTGTCACATAATTGGCTTATGCTCAAGAGATTATGCTTCAAACCTTTCACAAGTAGTATATGTTTAATAGAGGAGTTTTCGTCCTTACCGACCGAACCAATGCCGATGATTTTTCCTTTATTGTTATCACCAAATGTGACACTTCCTCCTTCTTTGTGCTCTAGTTGAAGGATTTGGATTCATCTCCCGTCATGTGTTTGGAGCATCCACTATCAAGGTACCATAGTACACTTGATCCCTTCAAGCACACCTACAAAACAAATTAATGTTCTTTAGGTACCCATGCCATCTTGGGTCCTTGAGGGTTAGGCATGTTATAATGATGCAATTGATTTATATGTCTATGACGAGTAAAGCAAGCGGGAGCAATATGACCAATACGTCTACAATAATGACAAGTCACGTTGGGATTATGCATTTTTCTAGGTACATAGTAATTAGATGAATGAAGGTTGCTTACTCTACTTTGAACACCATTGTTTCTCCTATTATGAGCTCTAGGAGGTTCACAAGTTTGTCTAAAATATGCATCATTTCTAGAATATCTATTTCTAGGTGGAGGGTCATTTCTTGGTCTTCTAAATTGTTCAAGGTTTGGCCTAAAATATGCATCATTTCTAGGTCTTCTAGCATTTTCACTATTTGGTCTAACATGCAAGTTATTTCTAGGATTTCTACTTCTAGGATAAGCATTTTGGTTATTAGTCCTAGGTTGAGCTCTAGGTTGTTGTGGTTTAGCACCAACCTTTTCTTCATTCTTGAATCCTATTCCATGTTTAGTTGATTTTAGATTAACAAGCACATCATTCAAGTTTTTATGCGAAGAATTAAACTTATCTAATGTGCCTTTAAGTCTAGCTACTTCATTCTTAAGAAGCACACAAGAAGAACAGTTTCTAGTAGAACCTTCAGGTTTATCAGCACTTCTTTTTCCATAAAACTTGTTTTCCTCTTTTAGCTTCTCATTTTCGAAAACCAGTTTTTCTAATTCTTTTTCTTTTAATGAAAGCTGTGTTTGAAAATCTTTTTCTTTTAGAGAAGCGCTTTCTTTAACACTTTTGACAGTTTTTGAAGCTTTGATAAATTCAGCATATAGTTCATCAAAAGCATTTCTCATTTCATCAAGAGTAAAGAAATTTTGAGAAGAGATTTGACTTACCTCGTCTTTGCCGTCTTCTTGAGCCATGAGACATAAATTTGCTGCTTCATTGTCTTCTTCTTCGCTTGCTTCATCTCCGGAATCTCCTCCCCAAGAGATGTATGCACGTTGCTTTTTGAAGGGTTTCTTCTCCTTTTTGATGTTAGGGCAATTTGATTTTATGTGCCCGGTTTCTCCGCATTCATAGCATTTTAGTTGATCGCCTTGCTTTTTGTTCTTGCGTTCATACTCTTTGCGCATGAATTTTTGAAACCTTTTGATAACGAGTCCAAACTCGTTGTCACCTTCCTCATCAATTTGTGGTTGGCTAGCCTTTAGAGCAATCCTTTGCCTTCTTTGATCATCAACAAACGGGTTAAGTATAGTTGATTCATAGGTTTTGAGATTACCTCTTAATGCGTCAATTGTGACATTTGTGATGCCAATGGATTCTTGGATTGCATCGGCCTTTGATCGCCATGCCGGAGTGAGACTTCTGAGGATCTTCCGGACAAGTTCTCTATCCGTAAACGTCTTTTTGAGGGCGTGTAGATCATTCACGATCATTGAGAATCGCTCAAACATTTCGTCTACTTTCTCTCCTTCCTTCATGTGGAATAGTTCATAAGAGTGAGTTAAGAAATCAATTTTAGCTTCTCGTACCTGGTCGGTTCCTTCGTATGTCACTTCAAGCTTATCCCACATTTCTTTTGCTGTTTTGCAACATGATATCTTCCTGTAGTCATTAGCATTAACAGCACAATATAATAAATTTATAGCTTTGGCATTATTTTGAACCTTACGAATATCCTCCGCGGTATATTCCTCTTCGGTCTTTGGAACCCATTCGTCTTCCACCTTCTTGGTTGGGATTTGGTTTCCATTGGTGAATACTTTCCACAAATGAAAGCTATTTGATTGCACAAAGATTTGCATCCTCTCCTTCCAGTATGAGTAGTTTGTGCCGTTGAATAGAGGAGGTCGTGTAGAGCATTGTCCTTCTTCAATTCCTGCAAAAGAGTTAAGAGTAGAAGCCATGGATGGTTCTCTCAAACGGTTAAGTTTTCAGAGAGTTGGGCTCTGATACCAATTGTTAGAAACTACGTTTTACGCTAGAGGGGGGGGGGTGAATAGCGTATTAATAGAATTTAGCGTTTTCTTGCGGAATTTAAACTTTGCAGGAAGTAAAATAAATGCAGAAAAATAAACTTACACAAAGATGTATACTGGTTGGCCACCAACGTGGTTAGTACAGTCCCCGAGAGACTCTCTCGAGATTTTTCACTATCTTGTTAAGCTTAAGGGTGCTCAACAAACCGTTACACACTTGAGGACACAAGCCTCAAACAGTTGCTCGGAGATCGCAATCTCAAAGACTTCACCCAAGGAAACGCAAGTTCCTTGAAACAAGAGAATCGCAATTCTCTTACAAGTATATCAAATACTTGGACACTCACTTAACTAAAGTACTCCTTATTGAGTAGATATGAGTAAAAGAATATGTTCAAGATCACAACAACTTTAAGCAATAATATGGCTCTCAAAAGCTTTATGAAATGAGTAGAAAATGAAGAACAATTGAATGACAGCTTATAGCAATGTAATGATCAGTTTGTGTATGTTGTTGTTTTTAAAACACTGAAATGAAGCTGTATTTATAGTTGAAAAAGTTGGTTCAACCGTTGTCTAATTGCCAATTAAGAGTTGCTGAAATTACTCAGTGATAATCGATTATTAAGACCAAACAATCGATTATCTGCCAGTCAGTTTAAAAATCAATCCCAGATTTAACGCTTCACAATCGATTATACATAATCTATAATCGATTACTGGCAATATTCAAAATCAGATAATTGATTACACTAAGTTCATAATCGATAACTTTAGCAACGTTCTAAAAATCATTTCCAGATTTTAAGCAAAACATCGATTATATAAAATCAATAATCGATTACTTCAGCAACGTTCTAAAAATCATTTCCAGATTTTAAGCAGAACATCGATTATCTAGAATCAATAATCGATTACCTTATGGTATTTGAAAATCATTTGACAACGGCTAGCTTCAACAATCGATTGTCCTTTGCAACAATCGATTACTTGTTATTTTCTGAAAATCATAAAACTTACTGTCTCAGTGATAATCGATTATCTAAAGACATAATCGATTACTTAATTAAATTTAAAATCACTGGAAGACATCAACTCAACAAAATCGATCACCATTAGTTCATAATCGATTATTTTGAGTATTGAAAAACTTTACCTCAACAACAATCGATTGTCATTTGTTCACAATTGATTATCATGCAGATTTGGAAAAACCTGATGTTCACTGTCTTACTCACAATCGATGACCATTAATTCATAATCGATTGTCATGCAGTCTTGGCTCAGAAACAATCGATTATCATAAGTACATAATCGATTATTTTAGCCCAGATTTTTGAGGCATGTTTAGAAAACATTTTGTCTAATGTAAATATGCATGATTTAAAATCTTTTTGACACAGAATTAAATATGCATGATTTTGGAAAATAGTTTTATGAGAGAGGCCATACTATGAGTCAAGTTATAGGATCGAGATTACAATTTAGAACAACTCAATAACAATTAAAAGCTATATCTTGAACTTCAATCTTATTCGCAACCATTGTGCGCTTGTACTTGAATTCCGTCATATATCAATTTTTGCTTTGTTTGTCATTCATCAAAACCTACAAAAGAGTACACGTTTAGTATATTGTATTGAGAACGTGTTTCTAACAATTTCACATAGAGAACTTAAACCACTTATAAGACTTGTACCGGGCACCGGAACAAAAATACGGGCCCGATACCAACACGTTCTAATCCATTTTCATTTCAAATTTCCTTAATAATTCCAAAAAACAATTTCTTTTAAAAAATCATTTCTCAGGCTAGGGACCTCGGATTTCGATTCTAGGCATACGCCCTAGTCCCATATTTTTATATGGACCCTCCAGGACCGTCAAATTACTGGTTCGGGTTTGTTTACCCAAAATATTGACCATAGTTAACTTTAATCATATTAATATCAAAATTCATCATTTTTCACACAGAATTCATATTTAAGCTTTTCGGCTATACGTCTTGACTGCGCACACAAATTGAGGAGACTAAAAATGAGGCTTTCAAGGCCTCGGAAGCCGTAATAAATGAGAAAACAGGTAATGACCCTTTGGGTCGTCACCCTCGGAAGAGCGAGATTATCGTCTAGCGGCCCCCTTCGAGCGTTTCCCCCTCGGGATGCACCAGTGCATCCATATTCATCTCTTCCAGGTGTGGGGGTTCGAAATACACCCCAGTAATTTCTCTAACATGTATTATGGCTGTCTCTTGAAGAACAAAGTCGCCCTTTTCTAAGTCGATGGCCATTGGCATCCCCCCTCCCCCGTATACGACTCTCTTATTGCGAGGCATTAGAACCCCATCATCAGGGGAGACATCGTTGTTCTCATCAACCAGCAATTATAGTTGAGGAGCAGAAGCAGTAAACAGTACATAGATAGGCTTTGTATTGCAGTAGCCAAGGCAGGGGCAGGTACGGAAGGCACAATAGTTGCAACAAGGGCAGTAATTGAAGGCACAACAACCTTCCTCCGAAAAGAAGGCATAGGCGTCCGACTCCTCCAAGAAGACCCTATGACTAAGAAAGAGACAAACGTAGAAGTTAGTAGAACAAATCAACAGACAACAAAAGTGAAATGACTACGGCTAGAGAGAAGAAGTTACCTGTCGGAGGAAGAGCCGATTTGAACTTCTAGAAAAATCTCGGCCAGTCGCGGATCCCTAAGACATGGGGGAGGACTTGCTCGACCCAATCAAAAATGCGTGCAACTAAGGGAAGGGGTGGTTATTGGCTCCAAGTAAAGGAAAATCCCTCAACTAACTCACATCAAGTAAAGGAATAAAGAGAGAAACATGTCACTTACGTGTGTACTTCCAAGACTTAGGAAAGTCATCGATATTAGTGACAACGCCCTCACTCCTTACGTAGAAGAAGTTATGTTAGAACCGATGGCTGGCCTTGTCATCCATCTTTACCACCAAGCATTTTCCTCCAGAGTGGAAAAGGTTGAACATCGTTCCCCTATAAAATCTAGGAGCGAATAGATGCACCAAATATCGCAATGTCAATTCGACCTTGGATAGCTCGGAAAAATTAGTTAGAATTCTGATAATCTTGTAGATGTACACTGTAAGCTAAGTAGGGAAAATGCCATAGTAATGACAAAATATTTCCACCAATGGGAGAAGGAGAAACAAATAGTCGATGAGAAAGGGGTAGGCATATAAAGCACAACACTCAAGATGATGAACCTGCTCCACGTCCCCTTCGGTCGGGATCAATTTAACATGGTTGGGAAGACCAAACTTAGATTTGAATTCCGCCAACTCTTTGAACATCATCTTCGATAGATCAGACCTAAAATTGGGGTTACAGGGGATTATCTCCTCTACTGACGGGAAAGCTTCATCCTCAGCAATGGTGAAAACACTCTCAGCTAGAAGAAAAAACTTCCGAAGTCATGTCCAACAACCTTTATTTATAGAAATTATGGCACCAAATCTGAAATAGCTCATCATAATTGGCACCGGAATCAAAACGACAAATCCAATCGAGGGTCACACACGAATCGAAACAATGCATTAGGAACATGCATCATCATGACGCATTATGTTATCACATCACGCTAGCCCTTGGGCTAGACGGCTCTAAAAAAATACCCGAAAAACTTGAGAAATTTGAAATATACAGCCCATAGAGGGCCATATTGCCTGCTCGCCACGACGACTACGACTCATGTGGTCTACTCGGTAAGTTCGACCATGAATGTCACTATCCACTCATTGAACTCACCTGAAAGGACGACCTCAATAAGCGGAGTGACTAATTGTAGGGGTCAAAAATTACCTTTGATACGATTAAATCGTATTAGCATTAAGAACGCCCTCAGGGGCTGCCACGCGTCACCGGTACGACTTCGACAAAGCCTATTCCGAGGCCGAAGTGGTTTTTTATAAAGTGAAGGGCTAGAGTCAGTGAAGTTATTGAAGATCAAGGTCGAGGAGTCGACGAAGATCGGGGTGTAGGTCGAAAACTCATCATAGACAGTGAATAACGGCTAATTTTGGGACGAGACATGAAAAGCGAATATTTTAGTGGATATTCTTTGTACCTATACTATTAGAAATTTTTTGAGTAAGTGTTCCCTATAAATAGAAAGAGCCATAAGGATATGGGACGGAAGATATTCATTAAGAAAACACATCGACTTTCTAGATAGATCTAGCTTTATTGCAAACATACAACAAATACCTTTTTTGTTGGACAATACGCTTTACGCTAGAGGGGGGGGGGTGAATAGCGTTTTAAAAATATTAAGCGTTTTAGTGCGGAATTTAAAAACTTTGCAGAAATTAAAACAAGTGCAGTAGAATAAACTTACACAATGATGTATCCTGGTTGGCCACAAACGTGGTTAGTCCAGTCCCCGAGAGACTCTCTCGAGATTTCCACTAAACTTGTCAAGCTTATGGGTGCTTAACAAACCGTTACAGCTGAGGACACAAGCCTCACCCAGGTGCTCGGGGATCACAATCCCAAAGACTTCAATTGCTCGGGGATACCAATCAACTGCTCGGGGATAACAATCCCAAAGACTTCAACCGAGGAATCACAAGTTCCTCAACAAACGAGAATCGCAATTCTCTTACAAACACAAAACACACTCACTTTACAAAGCACTCCTTAATGAGTAGATATGAGTAGAAATAGTACGCTCAAGATCACAACAACTTAGCTCAATAGAATGGCTCTTCAAAAAGCTTTATGGATGAATGGAAAATGATGATCAATGTAAGAAAGCTTTTAGCAATGAAAATACTCAAAGTGTATATGTTGTTGTTGTGAAAACACTGAGTTGAAGCTGTATTTATAGGTGAAAAACTCAGTCTTACCGTTGTCTAATTGCCAATTAAGGATTGCTGAAATTACTCAGTGACAATCGATTGTCAAGACTAAACAATCGATTGTTTGCCTATCAGATTAAAAATTCAATCCCAGATTTTACGTCAACAATCGATTACTTCAAATCAATAATCGATTATTTATAACGTTAAGAAATCCTTTCCAATTTTTGGCATAAAACATCGATTGTCCGGAAATCAACAATCGATTATTTTAACAACGTTCAGAAAATCTTTTCCAGATTTTAAGCAAAACATCGATTGTTAAATATCAACAATCGATTACCTGAAGGTAATTGAAAATATATGACAACGGTCAGCTTCAACAATCGATTATCAAATGGAACAATCGATTATTAATTAATTTCAAAACTCTCTGTCTCATATATAATCGATTATCAAAAGCCACAATCGATTATCATTTTATTTAAAATCACTGGGAGACATTTTTCTCATTCTAATCGATTACCATTAGTTCATAATCGATTTTTATGAGTTTTGAAAACTTTGCCTCAGTTAACAATCGATTATCATAAGTACACAATCGATTGTTATGCAGTTTGCAAAAACCTGATGTTAACTGACTTACTCACAATCGATTATCATTAATTCACAATCGATTGTCATGCAGTCTTGGCTTAGAGATACTCGATTATCATAAGTACATAATCGATTATCTTAGCCCAGATTTTTGAGGCATGCTTGGAAAACATTTTAACAAATGTAAATATGCATAGTTTAAAATCATTTGACACTTAATTTAAATATGCATGATTTTGGAAAAATAATTTTAGTGGAGAAGCCATGTTATGAGCCAAGTTGAGGAATCAAGATCACAATTAATATTGACTCAATTATAACATTTCTAAACTTTGTCTTGAGCTTCTTGTAATGCATCCATTTTGTGCTTGTCCTTGAGTACTGCTATATATCGCTTTTTGCTTTGTTTGACATTCATCAAAACCTACAAAAGAACACACGTTTAGTATATTGCATTTGAAGCGTGTTTCTAACTATTTCCCCCTTTTTGATAATGGCAAACATAAGCGGGATATATGCAATAATTATTTTGATAATCCAAGACAAGTGTAAAGTATGCAATTTGATGTTCCCCCTCAATTCATGTTCCCCCTCACTTTAAGCATGAATGAAGTTGAGAGTGATATAGCATACTTCTTGATATCCCGTTTCTTCCCCCTTTTGCCATTAGCAAAAATATATACAAGGGAAGAATATGCAAAAAAACATATGAAATAAACAAAAGTTTATTTATTGGAAAATAAAGATAACATTACATGGGTGGAGCCAAACACAATAAAACGAACAACAACTAACCAACCAAGGAAAAACAAATCAAAAACAACAATTTCACATCATCAAAAACAACAATTTCATCATTCATCACCCCCATCCCCTTCATCATCATTGGGAGGCGCTTGATATGGCACCACCTGAGCATAGGCATAATGCACGTGATCAAAGTAACCATGGACCTCACAGGTTAATTGAGTAATTTGGTCAGAGATAGTCCGGAGGGTAGGCTCCTGAGGAGGATGAGCACGACGGGCTTGTCGATTTTGAGGAGGAGCGGGAGCATGATCACCATCATGATGAAAGGAAGACTCCGAAATTTCCCAGATTTTGGTGCTCTTTTTGAGAGGACCATTAGCAATATTGACCCCGGAAGCTTCAAGAAATTTCATTATTAAGAGGGCATAGGGGAGAGGTATGTCATCTCTGGTGGCATTGAACATATGAGATTGAATAAGCTTGCACCAATTGATTTTAACACCGGTGATAATGGCATGAAGAAATTTGGCATCCTCTTGGGAAATGGTGGTGTGATTGAGTTTACGGGGTTTGAGAACACGAGTGATGAAATAGAGAATGAAACGATAATTCGGGTCCATACCCTTTATGGTGGGAGGACGGGAAGAAGACTCATCATAGGCGACTCCGGCTTGGCGGAAGAGATTAGCTTCATCAATCATGTCCCCAGCATCATTTATGTACTGGTAGATGTCTTCACCATCATGCGGAATGCCGGCAATGAGGTGGAGGTTATCTTCAGAAATTAGAATGGAAATGCCGTTAACATTGGTAACGAGTTCACCCTCATCATCTTTGTGAAGGTTGGAGTAAAAAGCTTCAACCAAAGTAATGTTGTAGTAGGGGTGAGTAAGGAGTAGGAGATTGAAAAGTTGGCACTCTCTTAGCATATTCGCGGCTGGAATGAATGGTGCAACAAGAGCGTTTGTTGAAAAGCGAGGAGGGAGAATAAGGCGTTTCTCAAATTTGGTTAAGAAACGGGTGAGCTCTTCATCGGATTCAAAGAATAGAACCGATCCATCTTGATATGGATGGCGAGAAGAAGAAGCACCTTGTTTGGAACGAGCACGTTTGGAGTTGCGGCTTGACATTTTTGAAAAAGATGTGCTAGGATTTTTCAAAGATAACAAGATAATTTGATGCTTGGGAGGCTTGAGTGAGTATACAAGAGCATATGTGCAGCCTATATATAGAGAAGGAATGAATCTTACACTTATTTGAAAAGATTTGAAGAGATTTGAAGAGCTTTGAAGTCTGAAACGGTAAAAGTAAATTCACTGACCGTTCAATAATCTATTGTTTGAATAGAATAATCGATTGTCATTAATGAAAATGATCTGACACATCGATTACACGCCAGAACGGAAAAAAAATTTGAAAAAGATAGTCGATTGTCAAACTTGGTAATCGATTGTTTTTCATATTTATGACCTGACAGGAATCGATTGTAGAGCCAAAACGGTAACATAAGTTTAAAACAGATAATCGATTGTCAATATATAGTAATCGATTATTTTACTCACAGAGAGTTTGGATTTTGGCAAATAATCGATTGGCAGAACAAATAATCGATTGTTTGGAAGGGGGATGCTAAAATGATGAGACTTAATTCTATCAAGCAATGTAAACATTCAACAAGATTTCATGACAAAAAAAATTGAATCAACAAATAATCGATTATTGATACTGATAATCGATTGTAAGCATAAATAATCGATTATGATCGATTTTTCTTGTATCAAGACAATTTATACTTTCCTCTTACCTTTTGGGGGATACCTGCAAAATAGAATTAAACATCTCCGACGCTCAAGTCAGTAATCTATAAATGAAATAATAACTTTGAAACTAGTGTAGTCGGGTGAAAAACGTGAACTCTTAAGAATTTTGTCCTAGGATGTTCTTAAGAGGGTTTAGGGTACTTACCTTCCATTCGACTTTGCCAATTACCTGATTTTGAACATCCTCCGTTCATTTTGGTCTTTTGGCTCATTCTTCAATTTAAGAAGCTTCTTCCACAATTTTGCCTTTGTCTTCCTTGTATTTTGTCTTTTAAATTTTTCGAAAATACTTCCGATTTTGAAAAAAAATGCCTAAATCGACTTTTCCGTCTCTTCCTCCTTCTTTGTGCTTTAATTGAAGGAATTTTGAATTCGTCTCCCGTCAAGTGTTTGGAGTATCCACTACACTTGATTCCTTCAAGCACACCTGCAAAACAAATCAATGCTCTTTTGGTACCCATGCCATTTTGGGTCCTTGAGGGTTATGCATACTATAATGATATGTTTGAGTAGCATGTCTATGTCTAGTAAAGCATGCGGGAGCAATATGACCAATTCGTCTACAATAATGACATGTCACATTTGGATTATGCATGCGTCTAGGCTCATAGTAGCTAGAATAATGCACATTGTTTACTCTATTTTCATTTCTCCTAATTTGAGCACCATAATCATTTCTAGGTTGAACATTTCGGGATCTTCTAGCATGATCACTGTTGTGCCTAAAATATGCATCATGTCTATGGTGACGATTGCTAGGCGGAAGGTCATGTCTAGGTCTCCTAATATTTTGTCTAGCATGCATGTTTGTTTTAGGAAAGGCATTTTTGTTATTAATCCTAGATTGAGCTCTAGGTGGTTGGGTTTTTGCATCAACCTCTTCTTCATTTATGAAGCCTATTCCATGCTTGGTTGATTTCAAGTTATCAAGCACCACATTCAAGTTTTTATAAGAGGAGTTGAATTTATCTAGTGTGCCTTTTAATCTACCTACTTCATTCTTAAGGTCTACACAAGAAGCACAATTTTTTGTAGAACTCTCGGGCTTGTCAGAACTTCTTTTCCCATAAAACTTGTTTTGTTCTAGTAGCTTCTCATTTTCCAAAACCAATTTTTCTAATTCTTTTTCTTTTAATGAAAACTGTTTTTGAAAATCTTGTTCTTTTAGAGAAGCACTTTCTCTTAAACTAGTGACGGTTTTTGTAACTTTGAGAAATTCAGCATACAATTCATCAAAGGCATTTCTCATGTCATCAAGAGTATAAAAATTTTGAGAAGAGATTTGACTTACCTCACTTTGATTTTCTTCCTGTGCCATGAGGCAGAGATTTGCCGCTTCTTCATTTTCTTCTTCACTGGATTCGTCTCCGGAATCTCCTCCCCAAGATATGTATGCTCGTTGCTTCTTGAAGGGTTTCTTCTCCTTTTTAAGATTTGGGCAGTTTGTTTTGATATGCCCTGTTTCACCACATTCATAACATTTAACTTGCTCACCTTGCTTTTTCCCTTTGCGGTCATATTCTTTTCGCATGAATTTTTGGAACTTTTTGATGATGAGTCCGAATTCGCTATCTCCATCCTCTTCAATTGGTGATTGACTTGTGCTCGCCTTTAGAGCAATCTTTTGCCTTCTTTGTTCATCAATAACAGGGTTAAGAATAGTGGATTCATAAGTCTTAAGATTACCTCTAAGAGCGTCTATGGTGACGTTCGTGATTCCAATTGACTCTTGAATCGCATCGGCCTTTGATCGCCATGCCGGTGTTAGACTCCTAAGGATTTTTCGAACTAGTTCTTTGTTTGTGAACGTCTTCTTGAGCGCGTGGAGATCATTCACTATTGATGAGAACTGCTCAAACATCTCGTCTACCTTTTCGCCTTCCTTCATATGGAACAATTCGTAAGCATGAGTTAAAAAGTCAATTTTAGCTTCTCTTACCTGGTCAGTCCCTTCGTAAGTGACCTCAAGCTTGTCCCACATTTCTTTCGCTGTTTTGCAGCAGGAGATTTTCCTGTAATCATTAGCATTAACAGCACAAAGTAATAAATTAATAGCTTTAAAATTATTTTGGACCATTCGATTATCCTCGGCGTTGAATTCCTCTTCTGATTTTGGCACCCATTCTCCTTCCACCTTTTTGACAGGAACCTCATTTCCTTTGGTGTACACCTTCCACAAGTAAGGGCTGTTTGATCTGACGAATATCTGCATCCTTTCTTTCCAATATGAATAATTAGTCCCGTTAAACAAAGGAGGTCTTGTGGGGCACTGTCCTTCATCAATACCTGCAAAAGAGTCTAGAGTAGAAGCCATGGAAAGATTCTCTCAAACGGTTAAGTCTTTCAGAGAGTATAGCTCTGATACCAATTGTTGGACAATACGCTTTACGCTAGAGGGGGGGGGGGTGAATAGCGTTTTAAAAATATTAAGCGTTTTAGTGCGGAATTTAAAAACTTTGCAGAAATTAAAACAAGTGCAGTAGAATAAACTTACACAATGATGTATCCTGGTTGGCCACAAACGTGGTTAGTCCAGTCCCCGAGAGACTCTCTCGAGATTTCCACTAAACTTGTCAAGCTTACGGGTGCTTAACAAACCGTTACAGCTGAGGACACAAGCCTCACCCAGGTGCTCGGGGATCACAATCCCAAAGACTTCAATTGCTCGGGGATACCAATCCCAAAGACTTCAATTGCTCGGGGATAACAATCCCAAGGACTTCAACTGCTCGGGGATAACAATCCCAAAGACTTCAACTGCTCGGGGATAACAATCCCAAAGACTTCAACCGAGGAATCACAAGTTCCTCAACAAACGAGAATCGCAATTCTCTTACAAACACAAAACACACTCACTTTACAAAGCACTCCTTAATGAGTAGATATGAGTAGAAATAGTACGCTCAAGATCACAACAACTTAGCTCAATAGAATGGCTCTTCAAAAAGCTTTATGGATGAATGGAAAATGATGATCAATGTAAGAAAGCTTTTAGCAATGAAAATACTCAAAGTGTATATGTTGTTGTTGTGAAAACACTGAGTTGAAGCTGTATTTATAGGTGAAAAACTCAGTCTTACCGTTGTCTAATTGCCAATTAAGGATTGCTGAAAT
Organism: Nicotiana benthamiana; assembly: GCA_034376525.1. NCBI lineage: Eukaryota > Viridiplantae > Streptophyta > Magnoliopsida > Solanales > Solanaceae > Nicotiana > Nicotiana benthamiana. Next base: position 102,248,396 of record CM067323.1, on the reverse strand, counting down.
TACTCAGTGACAATCGATTGTCAAGACTAAACAATCGATTGTTTGCCTATCAGATTAAAAATTCAATCCCAGATTTTACGTCAACAATCGATTACTTCAAATCAATAATCGATTATTTATAACGTTAAGAAATCCTTTCCAATTTTTGGCATAAAACATCGATTGTCCGGAAATCAACAATCGATTATTTTAACAACGTTCAGAAAATCTTTTCCAGATTTTAAGCAAAACATCGATTGTTAAATATCAACAATCGATTACCTGAAGGTAATTGAAAATATATGACAACGGTCAGCTTCAACAATCGATTATCAAATGGAACAATCGATTATTAATTAATTTCAAAACTCTCTGTCTCATATATAATCGATTATCAAAAGCCACAATCGATTATCATTTTATTTAAAATCACTGGGAGACATTTTTCTCATTCTAATCGATTACCATTAGTTCATAATCGATTTTTATGAGTTTTGAAAACTTTGCCTCAGTTAACAATCGATTATCATAAGTACACAATCGATTGTTATGCAGTTTGCAAAAACCTGATGTTAACTGACTTACTCACAATCGATTATCATTAATTCACAATCGATTGTCATGCAGTCTTGGCTTAGAGATACTCGATTATCATAATTACATAATCGATTATCTTAGCCCAGATTTTTGAGGCATGCTTGGAAAACATTTTAACAAATGTAAATATGCATAGTTTAAAATCATTTGACACTTAATTTAAATATGCATGATTTTGGAAAAATAATTTTAGTGGAGAAGCCATGTTATGAGCCAAGTTGAGGAATCAAGATCACAATTAATATTGACTCAATTATAACATTTCTAAACTTTGTCTTGAGCTTCTTGTAATGCATCCATTTTGTGCTTGTCCTTGAGTACTGCTATATATCGCTTTTTGCTTTGTTTGACATTCATCAAAACCTACAAAAGAACACACGTGAGTATATTGCATTTGAAACGTGTTTCCAACATTTTTTCCTACAGTTCTTGTCTAACTTCATTTGATCAGAGAACAAACTGAACATTCGAAGGCTCATAAGTCATTCATCATTGTCAGAAGGAATATCCATAGATCTCACCCCTTTTCAGGTGACTCACACGCTCTTATTTACTTAAATATCATTCATTACTATTATTATTATTTAATGATATCCCCCTATTTCTGGGTCATCGAATATTAATAGTGTTGTCAATATTTATTGCCATTCGGATAATGTACAGATTATCTAACTACAAAATCAGCTAACATATCTCTTGGACATTAATATTGGCTAAAATGACTTTATTTTATTAAATCTAATTGGTTAAACCCATATCTAACAACCCTCCACTCCCTAATGCTTTAAATAAAAGCTTTAAACAGAGAATTAATGTGCCGAAATACCAAATTTATCATTATGCTTTTGATTATCTTTAAGAAGGTAAGAATTGTAGCAACGGTAAAATTTTATATGTGTGACCTATAGATTACGAGTTCGAGTCTTAGAATCTGCCACTAATTCTTCTATCAGGTTGGGTTGCCTACATCATACCCCTTAGGGTGCATCCCGTCACCGAGCTTTACGTGTATACGGAATATTTCGTGCACCTAGCTACATTACCTTTGATTATCTTTTAGAATTGCCTTTGACCAAAAATTTAGATTGAATTTTTGTGCCCCCTCCCCCCAAATCCTTATCTATTGGTGATGTTTTGACCAGATTTTTTAGATTGATACTTGATTTTCTAGATGAGTTTTTGTCGTTGGTCAATTCCCTGTTTTTCCTTGTTATCTACTTAATCTATTGGTGATGTTTCATGATACTCAAGTAGAGTACAATAATTTATACCGAGTAAATTTGTATAATGAGTAATATTAAAAGAACAGAAGAAACAAAATGTATGATATTAGATAATTTTAAGTGTTACCATATAGTTTTTGTCTATGTTTGATCCGAAGCAAATTACACAGAGTTTGGAGTTTTTGACAAAATATAAAATACAGTGACTTTTAATTAACGGAGAATTGTTATTGGTGAAATTTGCAAAATAAGTTTGAGTTTCAAATCCAAACATTGATAAGTTCGTTCAAATAATTGACTAAGGATTTGAACTTGCGAAATTTTAAGTTCTAGGGTCAAAGTCAATCTCCAATTTAAACAAATTCGAATGGATTCTTTTGAATTATTTAAACAGTATAACAAGCTAAGGTGAAAGACAAACTCAAAGATAATAGGAGTAACTAAATGCTTTTATTTTCATTTTTTCAGTTTAATGTCAAGTGTCTATAGGACTTAATGAGAGACACTATTTTTTTATTTTTTATTTTTGCTATTATATAAGAGAAGGACTGGTTCTTGTTAATCCATAAAATGGTACAATTGAATTTAAACGTGATTTTAAAAAAAGTGAATTTGATCTTGAAATAATAAAATAATCAAAGAATTATGCAATACTTAGCCTTAAGAGGTAGACGAAACAATAGAAGCAACAATTCTGGAAACAAGTTTTTGGGGCACAACAATAACGAAATGAAAAGGCAAGAAAGTAAGATTATATTAAGCTTTGTACAGAATGTAGTGTAAACTTGTCAAAAAATTCATGCCCTTTACAATGATAACTGAGCTTATTATTTATAGCTACGTCTAGGGAAGGAGGTCCTAGGATGCCCTTTTTAATATCAATTATGAGAGTCATTGATGAAGATGTAATGATAAATATCAATGCCAAATTTCCTGTAACGTGCAATTGCTCTTAATCCCATATAATATTCTTTATTAAATGCTACCAGACGCATAGCATTTATCACACCTTCGTGAACGTTATTCTTTCCGGTGACAAGCGGAATAGCTGCCTTTGGCCATCCCTTCATCTTGAATTCCATGTGTCTCTTTTTCTAGACAGGAACGTATCATAACATCTTTTATCCTATACAGATAGTCCCCCTGCTTTCAGATGACATAACTTTGTGTTATCGAAAGGTTGGTATAAACACTCTTTTGGCAGGAATTACTATAATCCCCTCTGAAGGCTTCTGACGGTTGATTTGAAGCATGTCTTTTTGCATTTAATTCCCTGAACACGAGTCATCCCACGATTCAGCATAACTTTTGCTGATTAGCGAGGTAATTATGTCCATGAATTTAGATGCCAAAACTTTTACATATATGCATCATCCTTCTCCCTTGTACTTCATAATTTTCCAAGCTTCCCTTATCTGACTTGTATTTTTGTTCTCCATCTTTTCCCTAACTCTCTTCAAACAGAAAACCTTCTTCTTCTTCCATACAATGGCTTCTACCTCAAAGAGCACCAGTTCTTCGAAGAGTAATAACAAGGCCGAGGATATTGTTCCTCCAACAGTAGGCTCTATCATCCCTAGAAGTCTTGTTACCATAAAATTCTCTGAAAAGACATTCGATACTGCTAACTCTCGTACATGAGTTGTCAGTAAGTACCCTTCTTCCATACGTCCTTCTAGCATTCCTGTTATGAAGGAAGACTGCCACTTCCATGATTTGAACGTTGTTGCTCCTGATCTATCGGAGCGAGTGACCCAACCTAAGGAGGGTATTACATAATTATACATGTATCCCTTTACTTTGGGTGCATTCTCTTTGAGTGGAGAGCTTGACCCCATGATCACAGAGTTTTGTCTCTGCTACCAAGTCCGTTTGATACAAGTAAGTCCCTCTGTGTAGAGGATGATTTCTTGCCATCGATATTTGTGCCAGGAGACAAAGGAAGAGCTAACCTTAGCTCATACGATGAATCTTTGTTCTCTCTAGATCTTATGTGGGAGAATGATAAACTTATGCAAGCATGGCCCCGTGCTATATTGTCTAGCATGGATGATGATAATGAATATGGATGAATGGAACGATTCATTGCACTTTCCACCAATGACATCATTCCGACAATGTCTTCATCTTTCTGGCTGCTTGGAACCACAATCATAAGCTCTTTGTTTGATATTTCCTTTTACTAAATATTTCGATATAGTCGTATTGATCCTCCATCCTTTGTATCTTTTGTTAGAATATACGCTTAACGCTGGGGGGGGGGGGGGTGAATAGCGTTATAATAAAAAATAATATAAACTTGCGAAATTAAAAATTGCAGGATTGAAATAAGTGCGTTAAGTAAATAATAAGGAACGAACGCACCGAAATTATCCTGGTTCACCACAACCTGTGGCTAGTCCAGTCCCCGAGAGACTCTCTCGAGATTCCACTAACTTCGTTAAGCTTACGGGTGCTTAACAAACCGTTACAAACTGAGAACTTGAGTCACACAAGCCTCAACAACCTTTGCTCGAAGATACCACACTTCAAGACTTCAACCGAAGGAATGAAAACGTTCTTTCTTACAACCACAAGGGATTAACACTTCCCTTCAAGTATATACAAACACTTAGCACTCAAGACAAGACTCTCTTTAAGAGTAGATATGAGTAAAACAAATACGCTCAAGAACACAACAACTTTCGTCAAGAGTTTGGCTCTCAAAAACTTATTAAATGAGTAGAAAATGATGAATATGAGTGTATGCAAGCTTTAGTAAGAATATAATCAGTTGTTGTACTTAGAAAACTGATTTTGAGTTGTATTTATAGTGTTCAAAACCCCCACAACCGTTGCCTAATTGCCAATCAAGAATTGCTGATTTTGTGCTAAGATAATCGATTATCTGATTTGCATAATCGATTATTTTCCAATCGTTCAAAAATGAATCCCAGATTTTAAGCAGAATAATCGATTATCCAAATCGTATAATCGATTACCTGACAACGTTCAAAAAATCATATTCAGATTTTATTTAACATAATCGATTATCAGATTGTGTATAATCGATTACCTGACAACGTTCAAAAAATCATATGCAGATTTTACTTAGCATAATCGATTATCAGATTGTGTATAATCGATTATCTTTCAGAGTTTAAAAATACTTTGGTAACGGTCATTTGCATAATCGATTATGCTATAAGGATAATCGATTATCTTTTATATTTTGAAAACTTCGGACAACACTGTCTTAAAATAATCGATTATCATAAAGTACATAATCGATTATTTTCCTGTCTTGTAAAATTTGATAGACACTTCCTCAACATAATCGATTATCATAATGTGCATAATCGATTATTTTATAGCTTTGAAAAATCTGATGGACACTGCCTCAACATAATCGATTATCATAAGGTACATAATCGATTATCTTGTAGCTTTGAAAAATCTAATGTACACTGCCTTAACATAATCGACTATCATAAGGTACATAATCGATTATTGTTCAGCTTTGTAAATCTGGTGTACATTGTCTTAACATAATCGATTATCATAAAGTACATAATCGATTATCTTTGTCCAGATTTGAGAGGCATGTTTAAAAATCATTTTGGCTAAAATAAAATGTTTGAAAATCATTTTGCTTTAAATTAAATATGCATGATTTGATAAAAATGATTTTACGAGAGAAGCCAAGTCTTGAGTTAATTGTCGGATCAAGATCACAATTAAAGAACGACTCATGTATAACTTTATTTCTTTGCTTGATCATGATCTTTGTTCGTCTTGTGCTTGAACCTCGTTATGTGTCAATTGCGCGCTTGTGCTTGGACCTCGTCATATGTCAATTGCGCGTCGTTTGTCATTTATCAAAACCTACAAATATGAACACACGTTTAGTTTAGTGCCTTGAGAACGTGTTTCAACAATTCCCCCTTTTTGATAATGGCAAACCAATATCGGGATATGCATATTAGATAATTCATAATGATGATCCAAGACAAGTATATAGATATGCAATTAGTTCCCCCTCAACATATGAATTCCCCCTCAATTTATGCCAATAAATATTAAGTGCATAGCCCTTATTCTTCCCCCTTTTGACACTAGCAGAAAAACATTAGTAAATTACTTGTTTATTGATTAACCAAAAATCGCAATTATAAAAGGGACAATATAATGTCAACATAATCGATTATTGATACTTAATAATCGATTATGTACTTAAGAGAAATCGATTAATCTTAAAAGAGATCGATTTTTCTGCACCAGTGCTTTATAATTCCCCCTGTCTTTGAGGCGATGCCTGCAAAACAGAATTAGGCGCCTCTGACGCTCAAGTTAGTAATGAAAAAAAAAAAATACAATGCATGACTTAGATCAACATGGAGTCAAGAATCCCGAGTTCACTACAAATTCGGAAAAAGGACTCTTTCTCTAAAGGCTTTGTGAAAATGTCGGCCAATTGAGATTTGGTTTCAACAAACTCAATTTCGACATCACCTTTGAGAACGTGATCTCTTACAAAGTGGTGCCTAATTTCAATATGTTTTGTTCTTGAATGAAGAACGGGGTTCTTCGTCAAGCTTATGACGCTAGTATTATCACATCTAAGAGAGATATGATCGATACTTAGTCCATAGTCCGAAAGTTGTTGTTTCATCCAAAGGATTTGAGCACAACAACTCCCCGCGGCTACATATTCAGCCTCGGTTGTGGACAACGCAACACTTACATGTTTCTTACAAAACCAAGAGACAAGAGAGCTACCGAGCAAATGGCAAGTGCCACTAGTGCTCTTGCGGTCCAATTTGCAACCCGCAAAATCGGAATCAGAATAGACAACAAGTTGGCATGAAGAACCTTTGGGATACCATAGTCCCACATTTATAGTACCAACAAGATACTTCATTATCCGCTTAACCGCAGTTAGGTGCGACTCCTTCGGTCATGATTGATATCGAGCGCATAAACATACGCTAAATATTATGTCCAGTCTACTAGCAGTAAGATAAAGAAGGGATCCGATCATACATCGATACTTCTTGGTGTCGACTTCCTTACCTTTCTCATCTTTGTCAAGATGATCGGATGTGCTCATTGGAGTGGCCATTTCTTTGACGTTGCTCATTTCAAATCGTTTTAGCAAATCTTTGCAATATTTAGATTGACAAATGAAAGTTCCTTCTTTCATTTGTTTCACTTGCAACCCCAAGAAGAAGGTTAGCTCACCCATCATAGACATCTCGAATTCGCTTGTCATTAAATCAGAAAATTCCTTGCACAAAGCATTGTTAGTAGCACCAAAAATAATATCATCCACATAGATTTGAACTAATAAAATATTATTGTTTTTATGCTTAATAAACAGTGTGGTGTCAACTTTCCCCCTAATGAACTCATTGTCCAAAAGAAATTTGCTCAATCGTTCATACCAAGCTCGGGGAGCTTGTTTAAGACCATAAAGGGCTTTCTTAAGTTTGAAAACATGATCGGGAGATTTAAAATCTTCAAAGCCCGGGGGTTGTTCAACATAAACTTCTTCTTGAATAAAACCATTTAGAAAAGCACTCTTTACATCCATTTGATATAAATTGAAATTCATAGAAGAGGCAAAAGCAAGCAATAAACGAATAGCTTCTAACCTTGCTACGGGTGCATACGTTTCTTCATAGTCAATTCCTTCTTCTTGATTGTAACCTTTTGCTACAAGCCTAGCTTTGTTTCTAGTGATTACACCATTTTCATCTAATTTATTTCGAAAAACCCATTTCGTACCAATTATGGTATGATTGTCGGGTCTTGGCACCAATTCCCAAACGTCATTTCGTTTGAATTGGTTAAGCTCCTCTTGCATTGCCAAGGTCCAATGCTCATCCCCAATTGCTTCGGAAATGGTTGAGGGTTCAATTTGAGAAACGAAAGCAGTATGTCCTAAGGTGTTCTTAAGATTGTTTCGAGTACTTACCTTTTGTTCAATGTCGCCAATTACCTTGTCGAGAGGATGGTCTTTGATTGTCCTCCACGCGTTGGGCAGTTTCGTTTCTTTCTCCAGTGGTGGCGCTTCCTCCGATGATTGTTCCAAGATTTCATCTTGAATTTCCTTTGGGTTTTCCTCTTGTACTTTGTCTTGAGGACTTATTGTGTTTAAAATACCTGCAAGATCAAAACCAGAATCCTTTCTCGCCAAGCGAGCATTATTTTTGGAAAACACAATATGAGGGGATTCCTCAACAGTTTCGGTTCTATTATTGAATACTCTATATGCTTTGCTACGTGATGAATAACCAAGAAAAATTCCTTCATCCGATTTGGCATCAAATTTTCCCAAATTATCTTTTCCGTTGTTATGAATAAAGCATTTACAACCGAATACTCTAAGATGGGAGAGATTAGGTTTCCTTCCCTTATATAGTTCATAGGGATTTTTCATGAGTATTGGCCTTATGACTACTCTGTTTAAAATGTAGCATGCGGTACTCACGGCATCTGCCCAAAATTGTTTGGGAATCTTAGCCTCATCGAGCATGGTTCTAGCCATCTCTTCGGGACACCTATTTTTCCGTTCCACCACTCCATTTTGTTGTGGTGTACGTGGAGCAGAGAAGGTGTGCTCAATACCGAGTTCGTCACAAAAGTCCGTGAAGAGATTGTGATCGAACTCTCCCCCATGATCACTTCTTATGGAAGTGACGGTTGTGTTCTTTTCATTTTGAACACGTTTAAGAAAACATTTAAAATTTTGAAAAGCCTCACTTTTGTGAGCAAGAAATAGTGTCCATGTAAATCTAGAATAATCATCAACAATAACAAAAGCATAACGATTTCTACCAAGACTTTCAATGCGAGATGGTCCAAAAAGATCCATGTGAAGAAGTTGCAAAGGTCTTGTAGTTGAAACAATATTCTTAGATTTAAAAGATGCTTTTGTTTGCTTCCCTTTTTGACAAGAATCGCAAATAGTGTCATTTTTAAATTTCAAATTTGGAAAACCAATAACTAAATTTTGTGAAATCAATTTGTTTAAAAGATGCATGTTGATATGAGCTACTCTACGATGCCATAACCACATATCGTCTTCTTTACTCATAAGACATTTCACATACTCTGATGAAGAGTTTTCAAGATCAACCATGTAGATGTTATCAATTCTAAAAAACCACGAAGGATAATTTTAAAATCATTACGACGAAAAACTAAGCATTCTTCCGAATCAAACAAAACAAGATTTCCCTTGTCACATAATTGACTTATGCTCAAGAGATTATGTTTTAGACCTTTAACTAGCAATATATGCTTAATGGAAGAAGATTCATTCATACCGACAGAGCCAATGCCGATAATTTTTCCCTTGTTGTTATCTCCAAAAATAACGTTTCCTCCTTCCTTGTGTTCTAGTTGAAGGAACTTGGATGCGTCTCCGGTCATGTGTTTGGAGCATCCACTATCAAGGTACCAAAGTACACTTGATCCCTTCAAACATACCTACAAGACAAATCAATGAGTTTTTGGTACCCAAGCTGTTTTGGGTCCTTGAGAGTTAGGTGTAAAATGCTGTTGTGCTTGACATGCAGTTAAGTGTCTGTGTCTAGTAAAACAAGCAGGAGCAATATGTCCTATTCGACTACAATAGTGACAAATGACATTAGGATTATGCATTCTTCTAGGTTGGTAGTAGTTGGAGGTACGAAAATCGTTTGCTCTATTTTTGACAATATGGCTATTGCGCAATCCTTGAAACTCATTTCTCCTACTGTTTGTTCTAGGATATGCAGCATTTCTAGAATAATTGTTTCTAGGTCGAGTATGTCTAGGTAGCGATTGTTGAAGGCCATTTCTAGGAGTTCTAAAATGTTCAAAGTTTCTTCTAGTGTTTGGTCTAGGATGCATGTTGATTCTAGGATGGTTATTTCTAGGATGAATGTTTATTTTATTTATCCTAGGTTGAGCCTTGGGTTGTTGGGGGATGGCTTCAACTTTTTCTTTAGGCTCGTTTTTGAAGCCTATGCCATGTTTGGTCGATTTCAAATTGACAAGAACATCATTCAAATTTTTATGAGAAGAATTGAACTTATCTAGGGTGCCCTTAAGTCTTTCTACTTCATCTTTTAGATGCATGCAAGAAATACAATTTTTACTAGAACTCTCGGGTTTGTCGGCGCTTCTCTTGCCGAAAAATTTGTTTTCTTCTTTCAACTTCTCATTTTCCAAAATTAATTTTTCCAAATCTTTTTCTTTCAAAGAGAGTTATTTTTCAAAATCTTTTTCTTTCAAAGAGGAATTTTTCTTTACGTCTCTAACAGTTTCGGAAGCTCTAATGAATTCACTATACAATTCATCAAAAGCATTTTGCATTTCCTCAAGAGAAAAGAAATTTTTTGAAGAAATTTGACATACCTCTTCTTGATTGTCTTCGTGTGCCATGAGACATAGATTTGCGGCTTCGTCTTCTTCATCGTCACTTGATTCGTCTCCGGAGTCACCTCCCCAAGATATGTATGCTCGTTGTTTCTTGAAGGGTTTCTTCTCCTTTTTGACATTTGGGCAATTTGATTTAATGTGCCCGATTTCTCCGCATCCATAGCACTTTACTTGATCTCCTTGTTGTTTGCCTTTTCGTTCATACTCTTTTCGCATGAACTTTTGAAACCTCTTAATAACAAGTCCGAACTCGTTATCTCCGTTGTTTGAGTCCTCATCATTTTGAGGTTGAGCCGTGCTTGCCTTGAGATGTTTCCTTTGATCATTAAACGGAGGTTAAGTATAGTAGATTCATAGGTTTTAAGATTACCTTTTAGTCCGTCGATGGTGACATTTGAAACGCCGATAGACTCTTGAATCGCGTCGGCCTTGGAGCGCCATTCCGGAGTGAGACTTCGGAGAATTTTTCGGACAAGTTCCTTATCCGTGAAGGTCTTCTTAAGAGCATGTAGGTCATTGACAATTTTTGAAAATCGTTCGAACATGTCATCGATCCTCTCGCTTTCCTTCATGTGAAACAGTTCATATGCATGGGTTAGAAAATCAATTTTAGCTTCTCTTACCTTGTCCGTACCTTCGTATGTGATTTCCAGCTTATCCCACATTTGCTTAGCCGTTGTGCAACATGATATTTTTCTGTAATCATCAGCATTTACAGCACAATATAATAAGTTGATGGCTCTAACGTTGTTCTGCACTTTTCGAATATCATCCGCATCGTATTCATCTTCAGATTTTGGAACCCATTCATTTTCAACCTTTTTGGTTGGAATTTGTTCTCCCTTCGTTATAACCTTCCATAGATGAAAATTATTCGATTGGATGAATATTCTCATCCTCTCCTTCCAGTACGTATAGTTTGTGCCGTCGAACAGTGGTGGTCTGGTGGAGCATTGTCCTTCACTTATTCCTGCATTAAAATCACGAGTAGATGCCATGGATTGTTTCTCTCTAACGGTTAAGTCTTTCAGAGAGTTGGGCTCTGATACCAATTGTTAGAATATACGCTTAACGCTAGAGGGAGGGGGGGGTGAAAAGCGTTATAATAAAAACAATATAAACTTGCGGAATTAAAAATTGCAGGATTGAAATAAGTGCGGTAAGTAAATAATAAGGAACGAACGCATCGAAATTATCCTGGTTCACCACAACCTGTGGCTAGTCCAGTCCCCAAGAGACTCTCTCGAGATTCCACTAACTTCGTTAAGCTTACGGGTGCTTATCAAACCGTTACAAACTGAGAACTTGAGTCACACAAGCCTCAACAACCTTTGCTCGAAGATACCACACTTCAAGACTTCAACCGAAGGAATGAAAACGTTCCTTCTTACAACCACAAGGGATTAACACTTCCCTTCAAGTGTATACAAACAGTTAGCACTCAAGACAAGACTCTCTTTAAGAGTAGATATGAGTAAAATAAATACGCTCAAGAACACAACAACTTTCGTCAAGAGTTTGGCTCTCAAAAACTTATTAAATGAATAGAAAATGATGAATATGAGAGTATGCAAGCTTTAGCAAGAATATAATTAGTTTTTGTACTTAGAAGACTGATTTTGAGTTGTATTTATAGTGTTCAAAACCCCCACAACCGTTGCCTAATTGCCAATCAAGAATTGCTGATTTTGTGCTAAGATAATCGATTATCTGATTTGCATAATCGATTATTTTCCAATCGTTCAAAAATCAATCCCAGATTTTAAGCATAATAATCGATTATCCAAATCATATAATCGATTACCTGACAACATTCAAAAAATCATATTCAGATTTTACTTAACATAATCGATTATCAGATTGTGTATAATCGATTACCTGACAACGTTCAAAAAATCATATGCAGATTTTACTTAGCATAATCGATTATCAGATTGTGTATAATCGATTATCTTTCAGAGTTTAAAAATACTTTGGCAACGGTCATTTGCATAATCGATTATGCTATAAGGATAATCGATTATCTTTTATATTTTGAAACTTCGGACAACACTGTCTGAACATAATTGATTATCATAAAGTACATAATCGATTATTTTCCAGTCTTGTAAAATTTGATAGACACTGCCTCAACATAATCGATTATCATAAGGTACATAATCGATTATCTTGTGGCTTTCAACAACAACAACTACCCAGTATACTCCCACCAGGTGGGGTCTGGGGAAGGTAATATGCAGACAGCCTTACCCCTACCCAAAAGGGCAGAGAGGCTGCTTCTAAGCGACCCTCGGCGCATAGGACAGAATGAAGAGCTGCATTGGAAAACAAAGATAAAGTTAGCAACCAAGACAAGACAAAACACAATAACAAAACAAAGCATATGTAATCCTGCAGAAATAACGTAAATGATTATGTAAACATAAGAAACATAAATACCGTCGCATGCGACAATAACAAGCAACAACTATCATATTACCAACCAAGAGGGGACCTACGCTAAAACACTAGTCATCTACGGGTAACCCTACTATCCCACACCCAACCCCCGGGTGGGGCGAACGAAGGACTCTAAGAGCCCCTAGCCTGCAACCCTGATTCTAGACCTCCAGACTCCCCTATCAAGGGTCAAGTCCTCGGTAACCTGCATACTAGTTATGTCCTGCCTAATCACCTCTCCCCAATGCTTCCTAGGCCTCCCTTTACCCCGCCGACCACCAACAATCTCCAGCCGCTCGCAGCTCCTCACCGGGGCATCGGGACCCCTCCTCCGTACATGCCCGAACCACCTCAGCCTCGCTTCCCGCATCTTCTCGTCCACCGGGGCCACCTCTACCTTCTGTCGAATAACTTCATTCTTAATCTTATCTAGCCTGGTGTGCCCACACATCCACCTAAGCATCCTCATATCAGCAACCTTCATTCTCCGAACATGGGAGTTCTTCACGGGCCAGCACTCTGCCCCATACAACATCGCAGGTCTAACCACGGCTCTGTAGAATTTCCTCTTGAGTTTGTGTGGGATTTTCTTGTCACACAGGACCCCAGAAGCAAGCCTCCACTTCGACCACCCTGCTCCTATCCGATGGGTGACGTCCCCGTCAATCTCTCCGTTCCCCTGAATCACAGACCCAAGATATCGGACACTGTCCCTCTTGGCGATGGCCTGAGAACCAAGCATCACATCCCTGCCCACCCCACTCGGCTCGTCGCTGAACTTGCACTCCAGATATTCTGTCTTAGATCTGCTTATTTTGAAACCTTTAGACTCGAGGGTCTGTGTCCATACCTCTAACCTTTCACTAACGCCGGCGCTCGTCTCGTCTATCTTGTGGCTTTGAAAAATCTAATGTACACTGCCTTAACATAATCGATTATCATAAGGTACATAATCGATTATTGTTCAACTTTGTAAATCTGGTGTACATTGTCTTAACATAATTGATTATCATAAAGTACATAATCGATTATCTTTGTCCAGATTTGAGAGGCATGTTTAAAAATCATTTTGGCTAAAATAAAATGTTTGAAAAAACATTTTGCTTTAAATTAAATATGCATGATTTGATAAAAATGATTTTACGAGAGAAGCCAAGTCTTGAGTTAATTGTCGGATCAAGATCACAATTAAAGAACGACTCATGTATAACTTTATTTCTTTGCTTGATCATGATCTTTGTTCGTCTTGTGCTTGAACCTCGTTATGTGTCAATTGCGCGCTTGTGCTTGGACCTCGTCATATGTCAATTGCGCGTCGTTTGTCATTTATCAAAACCTACAAATATGAACACACGTTTAGTTTAGTGCCTTGAAAACGTGTTTCAACATCTTTTAGCAACTCTATGAATCCCATCAGAGGTTGAAGGTTTGGATTCAGAAGATCTTGAACGTTACAATGCCCGAAATTCATTTGTGGAAAGAACCCCCTAAATACGGGTGGAAGGCCAAAAATCATGGTAAGTCAAACTCACCTTGTTTCAATTTTTCCCGTGAAGAACTTGATTGACCTTCTAATTTTTATATGAAATTAGGTCTACCCGCGGGCTCTGTTGTTGTCCCCAAGGAGGACGTCTTGGCAATCCTGTTGATGCAGCAAGGCTGCTTCAGGAGGCGCTTACCCGAACAGGTGTCTCCGGGCATGCTTCCAGAACAAATGTTTCTTTACAGAGTCCCCGGTTGGAGGATAAACAACCAAAGAGAAGATGCTCCTTCACAGCCGAGGAAAAAAATAAGAGGGAAAAGACTGATGCCCTCCTTCCGGGCAGGTCATAGATACCATGATGATTGATGATGATGAAGAAGCTAGTGATGATGGAGCTTCTCAACATAGAAGACAACGATCCTCATCATCTCAATAGGATGCTCGACCTGTTGAGACAGTTAAACCAACCGATGATGATGCCTCGGTGCTTTGGGGAAAGTTTGTCTGGTAGATAATTTCAACTCCCATTTTCGGGACCGTATTTGTGTGCTTGGTACTGTGGGGATAAGTACCGGGTACCTATCGTCTTTGGTTGGCGAGCACCCAACAACCAACACTACGTTTGATGCGGCTGCTTCACGCCTTTTAATTCCATCAGCTTCATCTCCATCTTCACCAACACCAGCAACTGCTACATCACTTCCATTTTCATTCACTCTTACACCAGCAATTGCTACATTATCTCCAATGGCCACACCTGACCACAAAGAAGGTGTTACTCTTCCCCAGTTCATGGGAATTTGTGGCAAAATTATGTTGCCCCTTCTGAAGATCCATAAAGGAGAAGGAATGTTACTCTTTAGGTCTCAACTGGATGCAACCTTATATTACGACCAGTGGAGCTTGCTAATTATCTGAAGCCTTTGGCTTCACAAAAATATTGGGAAAAAATTCGGGCACTCTCGGGACAGTGTTTTCTGAACAATGCTACAGTGGTACGTTCCTTTCTTCCTTTATTATTTCTTCTATTTTCGGTATGAACATATCCTAAATTTTTCCTTTCTTGCTTTTTAGGCCAACATTCTTGCTTCCGAGGGCGTTCAAAGGTTGATTCGTGATAAGGAGGAACTTACTTCCAAGCGGGATCAACTTTTGGTGGAACGTGACCAAGCTATTATTCTCCTCTCGAAATTGGAAGCAAAAGTTGTCGATGTTGTTGTATTGTAGGCTCATTTACAGCAAAGCAAGCAAGAAGTGGTAACCATTAACCAAGAATTTATCCCGTTGAGGGTTAGATTTGACGAAGCCAGGACCAGATAGGCCGAAGTCTATAAAGCCTTTCTTGCCGTAACCAAATGTGAGGCTGCCTCCGCTGAAACAGTGACTAACGTAACTTAGAGGCAGTCTTGAACTTCAAAATTGAAGAGCTTGCTGCTGCAGGGGCTAAACATGCCCAGCTGGATGAGAAGTACAGGAAAACTATCGAGCATTATAGGCTCTTTAGTTCAACTGTTCGTGACCTTGATATAAGTCTTAGATCTGATAGGTCCTCCCGGGAAAGCCTTTCTACCGAGATAACCCAACTCAAAGGATAACTTAAGTGTCGAGCGCCTTTCCTCGTTGTTGAGAAAACTTATGATATGTATATCACGAGGAGAAAAACCTTGGAAGATGTCAAATATGGCATCATTGATTTTGATGCCGAAATTGCTAAGGCCGCGAGCTTGAGTTAGCTACTAAAAATTGACTCCCGACACAGTCTAATTCTCCTGGTTCTTATGGTTTTGGTTCCGAGTGGGCCACCTCCGATGTCGATCTGCAGTAATCGTTGTGTAAAGTCGTTTTCCGAGGTAGGTTCTCAGGAACTGAAGAAAAATCGGAGGACGATGATGCTGAAGTCCAAACTGGTGAAAATATCGAGCCATCGGTGGATCCATCTACTTCTCCCGGGGACGCGGACACTTCACTTCCTCCTGATTCTGGAGATACATTTAGCTTTTCTTTTCTTTTTCCAATTCTTGTACCTGTGTTTTTTTGGAATGTTTTTGCAAATAATGACATCTTTTTACTCAAGTATTATTTGAGTCTTACTTTCGTTTGAATATCCATGCAAGTTTTAGTTTGCGTATTATGTGTAGCCTTAGATGTATTTTCCCCGAAAGCATTTTGGTTTCAGGCAGCAACCCTTTTATGTGAGGGCTTCTATAAGTATTTGCGTAAGCTTTACTTTTTGCGTCCTTCCGTACACGAGTGTATTTTTCCCCATTTTCCCCCGGGAATAAATTCTTCTGAACCCTTTAACGTGAGTATTTCGTGTTCATTACAGAACTAGCATTTAAGGTACTTGTTTAACACTCTCTATTTCAATTTAAATAACATATGTGTCAAAGTTGACCAATATTTTAAAAAGTGAGTGTAACTTTGTAATATTTTTCGTATAATTTTTATATATTAAAATTTAATTTTAAAATATTAAGTTAAGCTTATCCAATTTAGCTTCAAAGTATAATCAAATTAACTATCGATAAACTAGATGTGTCGTTCAAATTAAAACAGAGAGAGCATTGCCTAAATTTGGATGTGTACGTAAAATTAAGTATAGAAAATAAGAACTTCTAGTAGGGTACGTATTTTTGGCTCATAAAATTAGGAAATCAAAGTACTATTATTGGTGATTGTTATTAACTCACAATTTAAACACAAAGAACTCCCGCAGTACAAGTTCTTAAAGCCAGACTCGCAGCCATTTTATTCTCTTATAACACAAACAGCCTAACTTAAAACATAGCATAACACAACATAAGATTCAAACATTACATTACACTTATTTCCATTTTCTAAGCATATTCTTCTCTCCTGCTAGATCTAGCTCCTGGTCCAAAAACAGTCAACTCTTCCCTATTATACTTCAAACTCCTAGCTTCTTGCCTAGAAATTTGGTAAGAGTTCATTAAAACTTCCTCTGGCATCGCTCTAAGTGCTGATAATCTTCCAGCCAGTGGGTTAACCATGGCATTGTCATTAGTCTTAAAAGCAATGTATTCAAGTCCTTCATTGCCTGCTCTCTTCACTATGGCAAAGTTCTGTGGCACGACTAGTAGCTGATTCTCTCTGACTTCGTCGTCGAATACTGATCGTCCGGCGTTTCCGACTACCTGAATTCGGCCGCTTCCTCTGATGATGTAAATGATAGAGTGCGCATTCATGTTCCAGTGTGGTGCAACTATTGCATTCTGCAAAGCCAAGCAATAGAGACAGCTAGTTAATTAATTATCGACATGTTTACACTTCACATGTAGCTCTAATGATGTAAAAAGATTAATTATTGCGAAGAAAGGGTCGGTCATCTTTTGAACAATTAATCCTCTAAATTCTGCTCCGCCATCCCTGAATTTGTCAAACTTTTCCTTTTTTTTCCCATACGTTTCCAGAAATTTTGTTTGCATTTGGAAAACTAAACGGGCAGAGCACCTCTGGTGCACAAGTTCGCGCACAATAACGCAAAGCCTTTACCCTAGGGTGTCATGTAAATAAATATTAGTAAATGCTTCTACGGCTCGAATATAGCTCACATAATGTGAGATATAACGGCGGCTGTCGGTTACGGGAAACAACTCCAAGACTTAATTAAGAGTTACTAATTATTTGAGTAGTAAGGACATATTTAAAACAATTTAAAGAATTTCTTGTTGTTTGCGTATATACGTACCGAGTAGAGGGTTGCTCTCTCAGCACTGAGTTGGAGAAAGTTAAGAATAGGAAGACTCAAGCTGTTAACAGTGCTGACGCGTCCTCCACGTGGATTGTACACGTCAGATCTAGAAGGATGACCGATATTCTCCCTCAACTTCATTGTGCATATAGTTTCTTCCAACCCATTCAATGGCCATCTTCCTCCTCTTTGTTGTTGTTCCCTTCGTTCTTCTTGTTCAGATTCTTCAGGTAGAGTTAAACGAAGCTCTTCTGCTCTAACAATTACACCTCTCTCTTCGTTCTGTCCTTGAAGTCTTCTTATAGTTTCGACGTCCACGTTGAATGCTTCGGACAAAATTTCAGTGTCGAAACCGTTGAAAATGTTGCCTCCTTTAGATGTTCTCTCTTGTTCTGATCTCCTTTCTTGCATTGTTGTTTCTCCTTGTCTTCCTACAGATTGTTGTTGTACTCCACGCTGTGGGTTTCCAGCTAGGAAGAAGCTCTACATTGTAGAAATGTGTTTGGACATGAGAATTGAAAAATTCCGGAAAAAAATGAAAAAAAATAAGTTTTAAGTGAGAATGATATTGATTAGAGCTGAGTTTTTTAAATTTCCAAAAAATTCCGAAATTCAACAAATTTGAAATTTTCATGATTCCTAAAAAAGAAAATTTACTAAAAAATGTAGTGAATTTTTTTTTTTTATGGCCAAACGGGCCCTAAGTTCTATGCAAAAGTACTTATAAGATTATAATCTTATGAAAATATTAACGATAACCTGATAAATTATTACTCCAACTCCAATTAATCTAATGTATTTTTTTGCGGTAAAATTCTGATTTATATGTATTGACATTACTATTGACAAATAATTTAATTTTAAGATAATTAAAATTTACCCTGAAAGTGAGATCAAGTTGATTAGCGTGGTTAGAAGTGTCAAGAAGTGAGACAGTGACAATTGGTTCCTCAGCATCATTGTACATCCAGAAAGTGACTCCCGCCGGCAAAGCAAGAACATCACCGGCTCTGAAACGTCTGAGTTTCTGGTGCCTATCATTGAAACTCCGGCGTCTTTCTCCGGTTCTGGATTCTCCAGATTCTGTTTCGTATGTCTCAGCACATCCCGGTATCACAGTCGAGTGAATACCGCGTCCTGCATTTATTAATTCATTCAATAAACACCCCCAAAAAAAGAAAAATTGTCACATCAGATAAAAATAAATAACTTTGTCACACTCTACTGAATTGAATACCTTATTTTAAAATCATATGCTCACACACTTCAATATAAGATTCTGACTTCAATTCCCAGGACATCCATTATAAACGGACTTTTTTATAAACAATTATGTGGTTAGTTTCCTTTCTAATGATATACATAATTTTGATCCAATAAATAAAAGTGATCTCTCTTTAATTGCTCAAGCTTATAGATGTGATCTGACATAATTCAACACAAATAATATATCAATCCAACAATTAAGGAAATAGTTATACCTTGAATAATGTACATGAGCAGAGGAGTGTTGGTATAGTAAGGAAGCAAAAGTCCATTTCGCCTAATTTGATGGCGAACGGCTTGAACTCCGGCACACTCAAACTGCTCTTGGGTAGCATCCCAGAACTCAATAACACCGGCCTCAGACTCAAATCTCCGGGTTGGTTCTTGAGCGTTCAAACGCTCAATTTGGCACTCGGTTTTTGACCTGAGAGCGCGGTGTTGTTGCTGCTGTTGAAGTCTCTGCCATACGTTCTGTTGCTGTTGCTCTAAGAGCTGAGCAAAACAGCTGTGGGAGAGAACGAGGAAGCAAAGGCTGAGAGAGAGGACTGAGGAGAAAGTAGCCATTGTTTGTTGTGTTAATTTGTTGCTGATGGTGAAGTGGAGATGAGAAGATTGGGATTTATAGGAAGAAAAAGAAGAGTTAAGGTTTGACACGTACTTGTTTTGCATGAATGAAAGTCTTGCATGTTTTACACATAACACAGGGCATTTTAGGGTATGTGGCTAATGGCTTCTGCAAAAAATGGATTCACTTGTTTAATTTTGTGTTTGTATTTGCATGGTTCTTGATAAGAGGATTACTTTGATGGTAAGCAATCCCCATTTTTAATCAAGAGGTTGTGAGTTCGAATCTCCCCAAGAGTAAGGTGGGAAGTTCTTGGAGGGAAGGATGCCGGGGGTCTATTTGAAAACAGCCTTTCTACCCAAGGTTAGGAGTAAGGTCTACGTACACACTACCCTCCCCAAACCTCACTAAGTGAAATTATACTGGGTTGTTATTGTTATTTGCATGGTTCTTGTACAGTTGTACTCTTCAGCTACTAGCTGGTACAATCCACCAGAGTGATTGTGATACTTGTACATGTACATGTTATGTCCTCTGTACCTAATGCACGCTAGTGCGCAGCCGGTGCACTAACTACTGTTATGTGTAGGGTTCGAGAAGGGTATCACAAAAATTTATTGTATCTTGTATTTCAGCAAGATACTCCTTTTACGGCTTAAACTCATGACCTTTTAATTACATGACATTAACTTTATTAATTACGCCAAGACTCTCCTTTAATGCACACTAATGCAATATATCACAAAAAAAAAATATAATTACCCCACAATAAAGAAAGCAAGGTTAAAAATAAATAAAAAATTCATTAGGTTAACAGAAATTTTGGACCAAGACAGCCACAAAGGATCGTTGTGATCCTCCGGGCTTCCTCTGTTGCTAGGTAGAAAGAAGGAAGCAAGATACCTTTTTTTGAAGATTAAATTGTATGAAAGAATGAAATTGGAGAACAAGTAGAGTAGATCGGTTAATTAAAGACTTTGTGATCCCCAACTGGTTTAATTTCCTCTCATTTTACTTGTCGAAATTGAACTCATCATAAATTTAATTCATTCAAGTTTTTGGGAGGAATCTAAATCCTGGAATATCTTCCGTATTTCACTCTCAAAATTCGCTTAAAACCTTCAAAAAGATCGACCAATTTCAATCGAAAATGGGTAATAACCGTATAAAACGTAACCAATTAGCGTATGATCGGTAATTATCCGTCGAAAATTACCGACCAACTTTGGTGGTCACTATAACTGGCCATTTGATAAATTTAATTGACTAATAGATTAATTTGGTCGAAATGTTATTTTAATAATTAAATTTAACCAGCCAATGTTGGTCGGTGTGGTAAATTTAATAATTTTTGTTGTTGGTCGGTCAAGAAAAATAATTAATCAAATAATATTTTAATTACCGACCAATATTGGTCGATATATATATATTAAATAATTAAAATTAACAGTACTGACCAATGTTGGTCGATTTTTTGGATATGTCATCCAACTTACCAACTAAAGTTGGTCAATAATTTTGAATTTCTGGAAATTAATGCGCATTAACCGACCAACATTGGTTTTTTTTTTTTTTTGATAATTAAGGATTTTCATTAATCATCAATGAAAGAACTTTACAAAACCACAGTCGAGCTTCAACGTAGCTGACTGTCTAGGGGTTAACATACATACTAGTTCTACTTTCCTAACTATCTAGCACTACTATATGTGAAGGTGTTGTAATATTTGTCTAATTTTTGGGGTACCTCTAACATTACAATTATAAACTATGTCTCTTAGTAAGGCAGTGTTACATCGGAATATTTTGTTGAAGACTCTAGCATTCCTTTCCAGCCAGATAGTATATGCAAACTCAGCTGTGACCAATTTGAAGATGGCAACGCGGGGTGTTCGACCTTTGGCTTTGCTAATCAACCATTACATTTTCTGGTTCCAGTCAGATTTTGGTGTGTAGGTTTCCTGCAACCAGTTCATTGTTCTTTCCCATAAGTCCACAGTGACAGGACATTTCATTAATAAGTGATCTCTTGATTCCGGATGGCTTTGGCACAATGGGCACTGCTGATCAATAGTCATTCCCCAGCTGTGTAGTCTGTCCTTTGGTGGGAGTCTATCCTGGAGGAATAGCCATAGGTTGAATGTTGCTTTTGACCTTGCTTGGTTCTGTATGACTAAATTCTTCCATGGAACTCTCGGCATTGTTTGCATCTGTGAATGGTACAACTGTCTTGTCGAGCACTTCTGTTCCTTCCAATTCTGGATCCTTTGTAGAACATCTCTGGCTTGGATAATTTTCCTCACCATCCAACTAGCTTGGGCAGGAATTGGAATGGATTCTATTGATCTGTCTTTGATGTAGTATACAGTGATCCACCTAATCCACAGCTTGTCCTTTTTATGTGCTAGGTCCCAGCAGGTCTTTGCAATGGCAGCTTTGTTCCCGAGCTTTAGGTTAGTTAGGTTCATCCCCCCAACTGATTTTGGGGTACACATTTTGTCCCAAGAGATGTAGGCTTTCTTAGTTACAGTGTTCATCCCGGACCAAATGAAACTCCTACAGATGTCTTCAATCATTTTGAGTACTTTCACAGTCAATATAAACAGCTGTGCCCAGTAAGCTTGGATACCAAATATAACATATTGTACAAGCTGTAGCCTTCCAGAATAAGACAATGTCCTGGCAGTCCAGGATGTGATTTTTGCTGTGATTCTGTCCACTAATGGTTGCCACTGCAGCATGTGATTTTCTTGGTGGACAGTGGGACTCCAAGGTATTTGAAAGGCAGTTAGCCTTGTCCATAACCCAGGTGATCAAGAATCTATTGTTGTATAGGCACTGGTACTCCACCAAAATAGACTGAGCTTTAGTTCAGATCTGCTTGGAGTCCTGAGGCTGCTGAGAACTGTGTGAAGCAATTGGACAATGCCTTGACAGAGTTGAGGTCACCTTTAGCAAATAAAAGTAGGTCATCAGCAAAGCACATATGTGTGATGTCCAGTTTCTTACATCTGGGATGGAATGTATAGGCTGGATCTCCTTTAGTAAGGAGCAGGATCTACTTAAGTACTCCATGACCAAGGCAAAAAGGAAGGGGTAGATGGGATCCCCTTGCCTCAGTCCTCTGGCAGCAGCAAAAGGTATGGTAGATTCACCATTAACTAACACAGAGAAGGTAACTGTTGAGAGGCATTCCATGGTCCATTTTGTGAAGATGCTGGGGAAGCCAATCTGCTCTATAACTTGTTGCAGGAAAGCCCATTCAACTGAATCACATGCTTTCTGGAGGTCTATTTTAATCATGCATCTAGGGGATACATTCTGCCTAGTATAGCTTTTCATAAGCTCATGTGCTAGGATGATGTTGTCCTGAATCTTTCTTCCTGGGATGAAACCTGCCTTAGCTTCATTGATAATACTTGACATTACCTTCTGCAGCCTATTTGCTAGGATTTTTGAGATGATCTTGTATAGGACAGAACAACAGGCAATAGGTCTGAACTCTTTGACTATAGTTGGTTTGGACAATTTAGGAATGAGGGTGATGGTGGCACAGTTGATTGGTTTGTATATCCTAGATGATGTGAAGAACTGTTTGATGGCAGTGTTGACTTGGGTACCAATGATACCCCAGCTCTTTTTGAAGAAAACAGCATTGTAACCATCAATCCCAGGGGCTTTGTCATCTCCAATAGCCTTAATACTCTCTGCTATTTCTGTATCAGTAACTGTTGCACATAGTTCATGTCTCTGTTGTTGTGTCATCTTTGGCCCATTCGACATATACATTTGGTTTATGGCAGGCAGAGTTCCTGCAGTTGTGCCCATCAGTGCTTTGTAAAAACCTATGATTTCCTCTTTGGTTTCCTCAGCTGTAGTGAGTTTGGTTCCCACTGCATTAACAAGCTCAGTATCTGATTGTGCTGGTTTCTTTCTTTCATTACTGCAGTAAAGTATTTGGTATTGGAGTCCCCAAGTTGTATCCACTTAGCCCTTGCCTTCTGTTGCAGAACACTCTCCTCAATAAGTGACCATTTTTCTAAGTTCAGGACCAGTTCCTTCTCCCTCTGTTGAAGGTGATCAGTGTATGATTGGTGCATTTGTGCTTGCACTGTTTCCAGGTCCTTTCGACCCTGCTGAATGTTCTCTGAGATTGTCTTGAATTCCTTACTATTCAGGTTCTTCAAGGGTTGCTTCAGTGCTTTGAGTTTACCCCAAATTGCTTTCATTGTATCTGCCTTGCCCTCTTGCCAAACTCTGGATACAATCTGTTGGAAATTCTTATGTTCAGCCCAGACATTAAAGAATTTGAACGACCAACATTGGTTGGTATTTAGCAATTTAATTTTATTTAATTATCAATCACTTCAATATTATGCATATATATAGCTACAAAATCTTAGCTATAGATTTAAAAATCGTGGCTAATACCTAACAATAGCTACGAAGATTCAAATTCCTTGGCTATTTACAAATTTATAAAATTTCTTAGCCACAAAAATTAAATTGGCAAAGCTAATTCCTCATTTTTGCTATAATTTCTAACAATCGTAGCAATAATTGCCTAAATAGCTACAAATTTATTGCTACAAAAAAATTTCATAGCTAATCATAATTTTTCGCCACATGATAAAAGTTACTGTAGCAATAGTAATCTTTTAGTCATAATAAATTATTTGAAGCAAAAAGAAGTAGCTAAATACATATTTTGCTTCAAGTTATCAAAAATTTATGGCAATAGTTTAATGATATAGTCAGAGAGTTATTGCTATAACATAATTTCGTAGATAATATTAATTTTAACTACTAGTTAAAAGTTATAGTAACAATAGTAACCTTTTAGCCACAACAAGTTATCTAAAATAAAATTGTTATGAAATATTAGATTATGGTGGATGTCCATAACTCCTATAACACCCACTATTTTTATCCATTATCTCCATAACTCCCACTACTCCAATACTTATGGTTGTAACTCCCACACCTCCATGATCTCCCCCATGATCTTCCTCCATGATCTCAAAAGCTTAATGACATATTTATGGAATTCTTTTAGTATACCTCTATGTAGTACTATAAATAGAGGATGAGAAATCATTTTGTAATACACTTGGATACATAGAAGAAATATATTCTCTTTTCTATTTCTCTCTACTTTGTTTTCTATCTTTTTGTTTATTACTTTAAGCTAAGTTTTGTAACACGTTATCAGCACGAAGCTCTACTATCTCAAGAATCTCTTTGAGAAAATTAAGGTATTTTTTTTCTCCTCCTAATTTTGTTTTAATTATGTCTGACATTATGAAAAGAAAGTTTGTTGCCCTTGAAATTTTGGGCAAGAACTACATGACATGGGTGTT
Source organism: Nicotiana benthamiana (assembly GCA_034376525.1). Lineage (NCBI taxonomy): Eukaryota > Viridiplantae > Streptophyta > Magnoliopsida > Solanales > Solanaceae > Nicotiana > Nicotiana benthamiana. The sequence goes on along the minus strand of CM067323.1, from coordinate 102,223,363 downwards.
GGATGCTGAAATCCATTTGGATGCAATGTGTCTTGGAGACGCCATTAAAGACAGAAATAATGCATCCACCCAAGACCGTGCTAAGGCCTTGATTTTCTTGCGCCATCACCTTGATGAAGGTTTGAAAATTGAATATCTCACAGTCAAAGATCCACTTATCTTGTGGAATGGCTTAAAGGAAGAAATTTTCCTGGTGTTAGTTACCCCCCAAAGAGATATAACCACCAAAAGCGGAAATGAAATTATGAGAATCCAAAAGCAAATAGTTCAGAAACTATATGTTATCATTGCGGTGGAAAAAACAATTTTGTCGTGTACCAAGACATTTGGTTGAGCTTTATCAAGCATCTCTAAAGAGTAAAGGCCCTGAAACCAATTTTGTCTCTGACAATAATTTTGACATCACTCACTTGGATGTGGCAAACTTCTTTGAGCACCCTGAGGGGAAAATAGATCACTTGATCGGTGATGGATCCATGGTTAAAGAAGATTGAGCAGTTTGATATTTTTATTTTTACTTATTCGTAGTAGTTAATGAATAAACAATTATCATAGTTTACATAAGTTATCTATTATTGTGATATGGTTCAAATTTTATATTTTCTGCTTTAAGCTAGTAAAGCTAAGTATCAAGCAAGTATTCGTTAATATTATAATATGCTTGAAATAAAAAAAAAAAATTAAACAGAATGATCAGTTTCATTTTTTATAATAATCTGTATTATGGTTTTAAAATATATAACTTTAGATTACACATTCATCTTATGCTTTATTTGTAATGATTTTTCAGTAAGTTAATCGATTTACATAACAGATAATCGATTAACCAATATATTCTATTAAACTGGACCTTTTTCGCAAGGCATGTTAGTCGACTATCCGATTTAGTTAATCGACTAACCTCAGCAGATTTTGAAAATATTATTTAATTATTAAGCAACGGATATAAGAGTATTAAAAGGAGAATAACTATGATAAAAGATATTTTTTTTTCATAATGACCGCACTGAAACTATTATGTTGAATCATAGACTTAAATTTGTTTATTCTCATATCTATACAAAAAAATACTAATATTTTTCGTATATTTCTTTTGTATGTCAAACCATGGGAAGCAAATATGGATATCTCACAAAGAAAACTTGGATCAACGTCCAATTGTAAAAATATTTGTTTAATTGATTCATGTACCACACATACGATATTCAAAGAGAAGAAATATTTCTCTCATTTAAGTATGTGTAAGGCAAATGTTACTACAATTTCTGGTAGTAGTAAATTGATTGAAGGCTCCGGAAGAGCAACTATAACTCTGCCTAAAGGAACAATATTTATCATAGAGAATGCAATGTTCTCTTCCAAGTCCAAGAGGAACTTATTGAGTTTTAAAGATATCCGTCAAAATGGATATCATATTGAGACAATAGATGAGAATAATCTTGAATACCTCATCATTACAAAGAATGTCTCTGGCCAAAAGAGGGTTATTGAGAAGTTCCCATCTTTATATTGTGGCCTGTATTGGACAAAAATTAGTGCAATTGAGGCACTTCCACAGTAAACCAAAAGGTTACTGATTCCAATACTTTTGTACTTTGGCATCCTGGATCAATTATGATGAGACGGATTATAGAAAACTCATATGGGCATCCATGAAAGAATTTAAAGATTCTTTTAAATAATGAATTTTCTTGCACTTCTTGTTATCAAGGCAAGTTAATTATTAGACCATCACCAACAAAGGTTGGAACTGAGTCACCTACGTTTTTGGAACGTATACAAGGGGATATTTGTGGACCTATTCACCCACCTAGTGGGTCCTTTAGATATTTTATGGTCTTAATAGACGCATCCTCTATAAGGTCTCATGTGTGCCTATTGTCATCACGCAACCTTGCGTTTGCAAAATTAATGGCACAAATAATTCGATTACGAGCACAATTTCCTGAGAATCCAATTAAGTCTATTTGACTAGATAATGCTGCTGAGTTTTCATCCCAAACATTCAATGATTATTGCTTATCAATTGGGATAAAAGTGGAACATCCTGTAGCTCATGTTCACACTCAAAATGGTCTTGCAGAATCTTTAATTAAATGTCTGCAGTTGATTGCAAGACCATTACTCATGAAAACGAGGCTGCCCACTTCGGTTTGGGGTCACGCCATTTTGCATGCAGCAATGCTAGTTCGTCTCAGACCGACGAATTATCACAAATATTCCCGTTGCAATTAGTTTTGGGTCATGAACCTAATATATCCCATTTAAGAATTTTTGGATGCGCAGTATATGTGCCTGTAGCACCGCCATACCGCACCAAAATGGGTCCGCAAAGAAGGTTAGGAATATATGTTGGGTTTGAATCGCCCTCCATTATTCGCTACCTCGAAACATTGACAGGGGATTTGTTCACTGCACGATTTGCAGACTGTCGATTCGTTGAGACACTTTTCCCAAAATTAGGGGGAGAAGTTGGTGAAACCAAACGGGAAATTTTGTGGAAAAATCCATCATTATCTCATCTTGATCCACATACCTCTATTTGTGAAAAATAGGTGCAAAATATTATCCATTTGCAAAGAATAGCAAATCAAATGCCTGACGCATTCACGGACTTGAAAAGGATAACAAAATCTCACATCCCCGCAGAGAATGTTCCAATCCGTATTGATGTCCCTATTGGACAATCTTCTAGTGTTATATCTAATGAGTCGAAAGCACGCCTAAACGTGGCAGGCCATTAGGTTCCAAAGATCGAAATCCTAGAAAAAGGAAAGCAAATGATCAAAATGACGCTACGAAAGAATCTCATGAGGAAATTCACGATTTAATAAATTCTGAGATTCATGAAGAATCCATTGAGCCCGAGACTCAGGAAAATAAGGAACTATCAATAAATCCAATCGATATTGAGACAAATTTTAATCGAGTGGATATAGTGGTGGATTATGTCTTTGCATATAATGTTGCATCTAGAATTATGCAAGAAAGTGAGGATCTTGAACCTCAATCTGTTGGAGAATGTCGACAAAGACTTGATTGGCCAAAATGGCAAGAAGCAATCCAATCAGAATTGAATTCACTTGCAAAACGTGAAGTTTTTGGGCCTATAGTTGAAACACCTAATGGTGTTAAGCATGTTGGCTATAGATGGGTCTTTATACGCAAGAGAAATGAGAAAAACAAGGTACAAATATATAAGGCACGCCTTGTTGCACAAGGATTTTCTCAAAGGCCTGGTGTCGATTATGAAGAGACATATTCACTCGTAATGGATGCTATAACTTTCTGTTATCTCATTAGTTTTCTGTCCTTGAAAAGCTTGACATGCATTTAATGGATGTGGTTACTGCCTATCTTTATGGCTCACTTGATAATGAGATATACATGAAAATTTCTGATGGATTCAAAATGCCAAACACTCATAACTCAAAGTCCCGGGAAATATTTTCAATCAAATTGCAAAGATCTTTGTATGGTCTAAAGCAATCAGGACGAATGTGGTATAATTGTCTTAGTGAGTATTTATTAAAGGAAGGCTATATAAATGATGCCATTTGCCCATGTGTTTTTATAAAGAAAACAACATCGGAATTTGTTGTACTTGCCATATATGTCGATGACATAAACCTTATTGGAACTCCCATAGAACTCCAAAAGGCAATTGATTATTTAAAGAAGGAATTCGAGATGAAAGATCTCGGAAAGACAAAATTATGTCTTGGTTTGCAAATTGAATATTTGGCAAACGGAATTTTTGTTCATCAATCTGCCTATATAGAAAAGGTATTGAAACGGTTTTACATGGATGGAGCATATCCTTTAAGTACTCCGATGGTTGTTCGATCACTTGATGTGAATAAGGATCCATTCCGACCGCAAGAAAAGAAAGAAGAGCTACTTGGTCCTGAAGTACCATATCTTAGTGCAATTGGCGCACTAATGTATCTTGCAAATAATACAAGGCCTGACATAACCTTTTCAGTTAATGTCTTAGCAAGATATAGCTCTGCTCCCACAAGGAGACATTGGAATGGAATCAAACATATATTGCGGTATCTAAAAGGGACTACCGATATGGGCTTATTTTATAGCAGTAATTGCAGTCCTGATCTTGTTGGTTATGCTGATGCTGTATATTTATCTGACCCACACAAGGCTCGATCTCAAACAGGTTATGTGTTTATCTGTAGAGGCACTGCCATATCTTGGCGATCGACTAAGCAATCAATTGTGGCTACTTCATCTAATCATGCTGAGATAATCGCTATTCATGAAGCAAGTCGAGAGTGTGTGTAGTTGAGGTCTATAATACATCATATTCGAGACAAATGTGGTTTGAAATGTGACAAACTACCCACGATTTTGTATGAAGACAATGCAGCATGCATAGCCCAATTGAAGGGAGGATTCATAAAAGGAGATAGAACAAAGCATATTTCACCAAAGTTATTTTTCACACATGATATTCAAAAGAATGGTGATATCAATGTGCAACAGATTCGTTCAAGTGATAATATGGCCGATTTGTTCAAAAAATCTCTACCAACGTCAACCTTCAAGAAGCTGGTACACAAGATTGGAATGCGAAGGCTCAAGGATGTGAATTGATGCTCTATTCAGGGGAAGTTAATGCACGTTGCACTCTTTTTCCCTTACAAGGTTTTGTCCCACTGGGTTTTCCTTGCAAGGTTTTTAACGAGGCAACAAAAATGCATTTTGTTAGATATGTGTACTCTTTTTCCTTTTTTTTTTCCCATTGGGTTTTATTTTAGTTAAGGTTTTAACGAGGCACATTATCTTTGGACATCCAAGGGGGGGTGTTATGAAATATTAGATTATGGTGGATGCCCATAACTCCTATAACACCCACTACTTTTATCCATTATCTCCATAACTCCCACTACTCCAATGCTTATGGTTGTAACTCCCACACCTCCATGATCTCCCCCATGATCTTCCTCCATGATCTCAAAAGCTTAATGACATATTTATGGAATTTTTTTAGTATACCTCTATGTAGTACTATAAATAGAGGATGAGAAATCATTTTGTAATACACTTGGATACATAGAAGAAATATATTCTCGTCTCTGTTTCTCTCTACTTTGTTGTCTATCTTTTTGTTTATTACTTTAAGCTAAGTTTTGTAACAAAAATGTTATAGTTAAAAAAATATTTTTTTGCTTCAAGAACTAAATTACCGTGGCAACAATTGGTTTGATAGCTACAGTTATATACATGATAATATGATATAACCACGAATTTATTTTTGAGATAAACTTCCGCAGCTAATTATTCTTTTTTGCCAAAAGTTAAAATTTGCTATAGCAATAGTAATTTTTTAGCTACATAAAATTACCTAAAATAAAATCGTGTAGCTTAATAAATATTTTTCCGTCAAATTACCCACACAACAAAAATAGTTAGCTTAATAATTACCTATAGATAGATAGAATATAATATTTAATTATCTATCATTAATATTATTGTTCATGTAAATTTTTATATCATTTTCATATATCTAGATACATTTAGAATTACTCATTTAATATAGTTAATATCTAAGTTCATTGAAAAACTAAATATATTATATTTCTTATCAAATAAGTGTATTTTATAATTTTCAATTATAAATAAAAATAATCAAAGTATATCAAACTAATGATGAAATAATCAATTATATAGTAGAATTTAAAGAACCATAATGCTGTAATAATTACATTTTATAGCAAATTATTTATATTAATCTATACAGTAATAGATTATAATGATATGGTCCATTACAATCTCAATATCTTATTAACTATCATAAATTAAATTATATACCGAATCTAAAAATTGAGATTTTAATATGATTCGAAAGGGAAGACCGCTCTTATGACTATTATTATTTTTATGACATAATACATAAAATTAAACAAAAATACTTTATCAAGATTTTTCAAACAAAACAAACTATAATTTTGAATCTTTTGAACTAATGGAAATGATAATGTTTGCCAAATAGTTAATTGTTTAACCAAAAAATGTAATTTGGTCAAAGTTTGAATTTTAGAGAGAAGAAATCGGGTTACTCATAATCAAAGAAACTGAAATATAATTGGCTTTCATAGAATAAGAATAAAACAATAAGAGAGTTGTATTCCACTATGATATCAAGAATGTTCTCTGTCGACAAATGATTGAACTTCCTCCTTTTATAATTGACAAGGAGTAACAGATTAATCTAAATAATAAAGAGCATTTAATGAGACGTTACATAATCATTGCTATTAAATACTGAATGACTAACGTATCAGGTATTTAATAATGAATGTAGACTACTTTTTGTCATCATATTCGTGTCTTCAATGCCCTTTTTATCCTTGATATTGAATGACTTGGATAGACACGAAAATCGTATCTAAGATCCCTCTCGTGCCTGTTTTCTTTACCGTGTATGTTGTCTTCCGTGTCTTTTAATCATTTATTGCTCTTTGACTCTTTGACCAATTCACGTATCATGCCACCTTTAATAAAAACTCAATTTTCCCAATACAGATAGTCCCCCAACTTCTTATTTATTTATCAATTAAATAATTGGAAAGTGGATCCTGAAAAAGAATTTTTGTCACAATTAATGCTTGTGTCAGTATCGACGTTTCATCTGTCTTTCTTATTTAATGCTTGATACACGTGTCATATTCTGGTTGGATCTGCAGTTTTGTTCCCATTTTTCTAGGCCTATTCAACTTCCTTTGTTTACGAAGTGATAATTATCTTTAATATAGGCTTTCCATCATTGCTTCCCTTAATTTTGACAGTTGTTCCCATATAAACTTTTAATTCATACTTTCTTTGTCTTCTTCTTCACCAACTTCCATCTAACATTCGAATTTCCTTTCTTTCTTTTACTTTCTTCAAAACAATCTTACAATGGCATCTCCAAACCCTAACCCCAGAAAGATTTTACTTCTCGATCAATTCCCTAATGCACCTGCTCCTATCAAACATTCAAGAGGCAGAGGAGGAAAACTCCAAAGTATGAGATCTACACGTGGAGTCTCAACTGGTTCTGGAATTAAAGGTTCTTCTTCTAATTCTCAATCTTCAAAAGGTAAAGAAATTTCAGAGCCTTCTCTAGAGCCAACAGTTGAAGAAATTATTCCAAGTGATTTGTCTTTTGCAAGTGACAGAGCGTCCCTTCAAAAGCAAATTGCAAAATTGGAAAAGGCTGATGCTTATCCCTCTCTTATAAATGAACTTAATATCCCCACCGTTAGGAAAGATTGCAACTGGAAAGAGGCCGTCGTTCATTTATCAATTACTTCCATAAGCGAGAGAATTTCATCTTATAGAAATGGGTATTCCTATATTTATACCTACCCCTTCACTTTGGGGTTTAAACCTGTTATAGACCCAGTTATCATCGGTTTTCAATATTTGCTTAGCCCAGATTGGACCTTTAGTTTGGAGTGCTATAGCTTGTTTAAGATTTTTTATCTAATAAGGCAAAAGTTACTTTCACCTTTCCCCATCTCATCCATTTATACCACCCTAGTTTGTTACGCCATGGGTTTTTACCTTAACTGCATGGAGTAAAAGAACCTTGGTAAACTCGTATGACGATAAAGATCGTGGGTGGTATCTTCGTTACATTGGTGTCCGTACAGTGGATTTATTGGGAGAATCAAATATCCCTTCCCCGAGATGTAGAATTTTGCACATAAGTTTCTGTTTTACTTTTCCGTACCTATTTTATGAGGTTCTGATTTTCTCTTTAAATTTATCCCCTTTTTGGTTTTTTGTAGCAACCATGGGAGATGTGGAACCCATTCTCAATTTTTGTGGTTGGGTAGACTCAATTTTGAAAGTTGCTCCTAAGGAAGACAGGACTTGGAAATTTATCTCTTCCTTACACGGGTGGACAGTGAAAACACACGGTATATATTTCTCTTCATGTATACTTTCTATATACGTATACTAAATTTTGATGATGAACTCAAGTCCATCTTTTTATTAGGATTTGGAATAAAAGGGATGGCAGCAGATGTTGCTATAGCCATGCATACAACTGCCAACTCTGCCCTTGATTTGGATAAGGCTAAACCACTTTTAGCCAAAAGAAAAGCTGTGGTAGTGGAAGCTGAAAATGAAGAAGAAGATAATACCTCTTTGGTATCTAGACCAAGAGCTAGAAGACGTGTTATTTTGGATGAAGAAATTGAAGATTCTCCTGCTTGTACCTCTGCTGCAATCACTTCTTCTACAATTACTTCCATTACCGAGCCTGTTTTAGTCCAATCCGATGAGGAGACCGTGCCAAAAGCCACGAGTGAACTAACTCAACCTCCCTTGAATAGTGGTTTTTGGAGTGGCAAGCTCGGACTTGTTTTTGATGAAGCTCCTCTTTATTCATTCGTTCCTTCTCCTTCCATTCCTTTTCCAATTGTAAGTACTTCATCACCAATGATTGCTTCCTTTGCTCACCAATTGTGAAAACTTCCATTCCAGTTCCTGAATCAGTTTCTATAGCTTCTCCTTCCCTTCCTGCCTCAACTTCAACGACCCCTATAGTATTTACTTTTTCTACTACGCCCCCTCTGCTATTCCCTCTTCATCTGCCCTTCCAGTTGAAGTTAGCTCTAGTAGTAAAGGCGTGGCTATGAGAAGTGTTACTCTTAAAGTTCCTGCTACTCAAAGCCTTTTAAGAAAATCTGGAGGTGCAGATACGTGGCTCGAGCCACTTATTGGGGATGTTGAGAAGAATAAGATGCAAAGCCACAGCTGCTACACCTTGATGAATGACATAGTTCATTCAACTTTAAACGTAATTTTCTTGACCTTGAAAAATATTTTCCCCCTCTTTTTTTTATTTTGAGTCCTGACTTTCATGTTTCATAATAGTAGGCAAATCTCATTGGGACTGAGTTAATTGGGCGAATTTATTTATTGGAGAAAAAGGATCGTAAGTCTACAAAGGCTATCTCCGAAGCTAGGAAAATAGCTGAGGATGCATTACTTGAGGCAGCAAATTGGAAGGACAAATATGAGAGTGCTCAAGGGATTATAGAAGAGTTACAGGAAAACAAAGTTCATTTGGAGCAACAGAATCGTAGCTTATCTTCAGAGTTAGGAATTGCTAGCGCTTCATGGGGTCAACTTAAAAAGGATAAAGATATTTTGGAAGGCTATTTATCTAAAGCTAACGATGAGGTTAATGAGTTCAAGGCTCTTTTGGAGAAAAAGGAGGAATATGCAAGGGAATTAGCAGAGAACTTATCTTGTGTTCAGAATGATTTGAGGATTTCCTCCGATAAGGTTCGTATGTTAGAGAGTTCTTGTGTCAACCTTCAATCTTTCCTTGATTTCCACTTAGCTGAGCATGAAACAATGAAGAATACTTAAGCTACATGGGGAAGAGATTATGAAAAACCTGGAGAAGGATTACAATTCCTTAGTGGAAAATTCAATTATGAGGTTAACTGGGCCTTCTTGAAATCTCGTCGTGATGCTTTAATGGAAGCTTCTCAGGAAAAGTTTGACTTGCAATCTGAGTTGGCCAAAGTTTTAAACACGATTGAGAAGAATGAGCAACCTACTGAAACTCCTTCTCCTGATCAGGTAATTGATATCTCTTCCCCAACAGTGGAAACTCCCGGGGTTGAAGAGCCTTTGAACTTAGAGTCAACAGTTGAAGTTACAGTTCCAGTGACCAAGGGTAATTTACCTACAACACAACCTTTAGGAATGGAAATCCCCGTGTCTATTCCTTCTCTAAAAAATGTTAATACTTCAATTTCAGCTGAGAATGCCTCTATTGCTGCTTCTTTAGAAGTTCCTACCGAGCCTAATGAGGCGGCAACTTCTACCGTTCCAATCTCCTTAGAGACCAATGAGAATGTTTAACCTTACCTCTTTTGTTTTTTTTATGATGTAATTAATGAAGTCCCCTGTTCCTATAATGGGGCATCTGCTTTTAGAAAAATAAATGTATTGTAATAGCTAAGTTTTTCCCTTAGTTTTTCATGTTGAGAAGTTTGTATAATACTTCTTCATGTTATTCTTGTCTATTTACTGATTTAGTCTTTGCAGAATAATTTTACCTTACTCTTGCCTATTTTTCTTTTTAGGACTTAGAGAATAAGTTAGCATTTTTTATCCTTTTCAGAAAATGCTTTCGTAATTCGTCTCATGCGTTTTCATCATGAGGAAAAATAAAAGAGGGCCCTTTTATTTATCGACACTTAATGAAGAAGACGTCTCAACTTCATAATGATGTTATCATACGATGAAAGAAATAGGAACATACATGTTCCGCATAAAACAACTTTTGTAAAGTTTTTATTCATGAACTTTGATAAGTTTCTTGAGTATTACATGTATTGAAGTACATCTATAACTTTCTCGCAACTGTTTTTTTAACAGATTTACAAAATATACAAGGTTTTTTTGTAACATGTTCTGATACATAATCATATCCCTGCCTTAGGAAGGGTTTAAGCAATGACTTTATTGTTCTAAAAAGGAGAAAACACTATGATGAGTGTTTTTAGATTGATACTTGAATTCTCGTAACTTGATTTGATTTGTAAATCTTGAATTTTGCTCTCTCGTATCTATTTCTGCACATACTCATGTGTATATAGTACAGTCCCCCAAGTGTTTGAGCGGTGAAGTATGAAGCCTCGAAACTTGTATATTTGCTCCCAATTTTTGGTCCTTTTCCTGAAACAGAAAAATATACGGGACTCGGAGGTGCGATTGTATATGAAGACTGCCTCTAACTAGTGTGTATTTCCATCAGATTGATATAACCCTGGGCTAGGATTTAATAGTATTCCAATTTGTCGTGCAGGCCGTGACTCATCATTTGGCACGAGTTAGGATTTTTGCCTAGCATCTAAAATAGTTAGTATAAATTTAACAATTCAAAAAGAAAAAATTTATCATGGCCTGACCATGGGTACTTTCCTTAGAAGTAATACCTCTTTAAATGAACAACATTCCAATGTGAAGGTAAAACTTTGCCCTCCATTGTCTCTAGCTCGTATGTACCCGCAATTTCACGAATTCGATAAGGTCCTTCCCATGTTAAACTTAGCTTTCCTGAATTAGCTGACTTTGTTGATTGGAAAACCTTTTTCAACACAAATTCCCCAACTATAAAAACCTGAGGCGTGCTTTCCTATTGTAATATCGCTCAATTACTTGCTTTTGAGCCGTCATCCTTATCAACGCAGCTTCTCTTCACCCTTCAAGTAAATCAAGATTTACTCGTAGCTCTTCATTGTTCGAATTTTCCTCTGTTTGAACACGTCGTGTACTAGGTTCACATATCTCAACTGGTATCAAAGCTTCCGCACCATAGACCATTGAAAATGGTGTTTCTCCGGTACTTATTTTTGTTGTTGTTCCATATGCCCATAATACCGCTGGTAATACTTTAGGCCAATTGCCTTTTGATTCTTGTAACCTTTTCTTTAGGTTGTTGATAATTACCTTGTTTGTAGACTCTGTTTGCCCATTACCTACTGGATGATATGGTGTCGACGTAATTCTTTTGATTTGCCAACTTTGAAAGAATTTCGTGATTTGAGCTCCTATAAATTGTGGTCCATTATCACACACTATCTCCTTTGGAACACCATAGCGGAAAATTACATTTCTCCAAATGAAGTCCTTAACTTCTTTCTCTTGTACAAGTTTAGCCGCTCCTGCTTCTACCCATTTAGTGAAATAATCAGTAAGTACGAGTAGAAACTTTACCTGACCTTTTGCCTGAGGTAATGGTCCTACGATGTCCATTCCTCATTTCATAAAGGGCTACGGAGCTATGGGAGGATGTAATAACTATGCTGGTCTATGCATGTTATTTGCATACCTTTGACATTTATCACATTTAGATACGAAATCATTCGCTTCTTCTTCCATTTTAGGCCTTTAATATCCCACTTGAATCAATGTTTTAACAAGTGATCTGCCTCCTGCATGATTTCCACAATGCCCCTCATGTACTTCTCTTATCACATATTTTGTTTGAGAAAGTCCGAGATACCTGGCTAATGATCCACCAAACATTTTACGGTAAAGGTTTCCTTGATATAAGCAATAACGAGCGGCTTTCTTTCTTAGTGCATGAGCCTTCACCTTGTCTTAACGTACGATTCCGTGCTGCAAAAAAGACACGATTTCATTTCTCCAATCCCAAGTTATGTGATTAAAGTTTACCTCATTTTTATCACGGTCAAGAACGGAATGGAACAAATGTATAATTCAGGCATTCGCATCGTTTGCTATAACTGCTGCAGATGCGAGGTTCGCTAAGGCGTCTGCTTCCAAATTCTCTTCTCTTGGGATTTGCATCACTTTCCAAGTTTGGAACTTTCTTATTAACTCCCTTACCTTTTCGAGATACTCTTGCATCTGAGTTTCTATTGCCATGTAAGACCCCAGTATTTGATTGACTACGAGCTGTGAATCACTTTTGATTACAATTTTCATGATACCAAGTTCAAATGCTAGCTCCAAACCTGTAATCACAGCTTCATAGTCTGCTTTGTTATTAGTTACAGGGTGACATTTTATAGCATGTCTAATTGTTTCACCTGTAGGTGGTATAAGAATAATTCCTAAACCTGCCCCCTTTACATTAGATGATCCATTAGTAAATAATAGCCAAGTCCCCGGATTAGCTCCATTAAAAACTTGTAATTCTTTTTCTGCTTCTAGATGTATGCTTTGACTAAAAGTAGCTACGAAATCGGCAAGTACTTGAGATTTAATAGCAGTTCGAGGTTGATAAATTATTTCGTACTCACTTAGTTCTATAGCCCATTTTGCTAATCTTCCTGACAGTTCATGTTTATGCAATATATTTCTTAAAGGAAAAGCAGTAACAACAACAATAGAATGGCATTAAAAATAAGGTCGTAGTTTTCTAGATGCCATGATGAGAGCTAATGCTAATTTTTCTTGTTGTGGATAACTTGTCTCTTCATTATAAAGTTTTACTTAGATAATAAATCGGGAATTGCTTACCTTGATCTTCTCGTACTAAAACGGCATTTACCGCTACTTCTGATACTGCTAGACAGATGAGTAACTTTTCACCTTCTTTAGGTTTAGCTAGTAAAGGAGGATTTGATAAATAAACTTTCAAGTCCGTCAGTGCTCGTTGACAATCTTCATTCCACTCAAAATAATCTTGCTTTTTGAGCACAGAGAAAATTTTGAAGCATTTTTCTGATGATTTTGAAATAAACCTCCCTAAGGCCGCTATCCTTCCTGTTAACCTCTGAACTTCCTTTTTACTAGTAAGGACGTCAGGTATTTCTTTAATTGCTTTAATCTGTGAAGGATTCACTTCAATTCCAAGGTAAGAGACAAGAAAACCTAAAAATTTACCAGAAGCAACTCCAAATGCACATTTTTCAGGATTGAGTTTCATATTAAATTTTCGCAAAATTTCAAAGGTAACAGTTAAATGAGAAACATGGTCATGGGAATGTTGGGTTTTGACGAGCATGTCATCTATATATACCTCCACTGTTTTCCCAAATGTTCTTGTAAAATTTTTGTGACTAACCTTTGATAGGTTGCTCCAGCATTTTTTAGACCGAAGGTCATTACTTTGTAAAATTACGTCCCCCGGTATGTGATGAAAGAAGTCTTTTCTTCATCATCGAGGTCCATTTTTAATTTAGGTGTGCCCCAAATATGCAACTAAAAACATAAAAGTTCATGACCTGCAGTTGCATCAATCAATTGATCTATATGAGGTAAAGGAAAAGAATCTTTTGTGCATGCTTTGTTTAGATCAGTGTAATCTACACAAACTCGCCACTTACCATTCTTCTTAGGTACAACCACCGTGTTAGCTAACCAATCATGATATTTTACCTCACGAATTGACCCGATTTTCAACAACTTTTGGACCTCATCTTGAATTACTTGATTTTTGAAAGATCCTTGCTTTCTTTTCTTTTTCTTAATTGGGGTGAAAGATGGGTCTTCGTTAAGCTTATGAGTCATCACATCCGGTGAAATACCTGTCATATCAGCATGGGGCCAGGCAAAACAATCTACGTTAGCTTTTAAAAATTCAATTAACTTACCTCACATGCCGGGATTTAGATTGGCTCCTACGTAAACTTTTTTCTCTGGCCATTGGTCAAATAACACCATAGCCTCGAGTTCTTTTATTGTCGTTTTTATGTTCTCGTTTTCTTCAGGTTCTTGAGTTACATCGGTCCTCGAATCTAAATTTGTTGTTTCAGTTGAAGTTTGGTTGTTGACACCTTCAACTGTTTCCGATAATTGCTATTTCTCTTTACTTGCGGTGCTCGTATATGTTATTGCGTTGATACTTTTGTCTATTTGTTGATCCCCACAAATTTGACATATTCCCCAAGGTGATGAAATTTAACGACTTGATGTAAGGTTGATGGAACAACATCCATATCATAGAACCAAGGTCTCCCCATGATTACATTGTATGCTATTTCCAAATCCACTACCTGAAACTTAGTTTCTTTAACAACACCTGGAACATAAGTTGTCAGAGTTACCTCACCTTTTGTTACCACGCTTGAATTGTCGAAGCCTGACAAAGCATGCGCTTTTGGTATCATCTTGTCTTCAGCTTGCATTTCCCGCAGCACTCTTAGCAGAATAATATTTACAGAGCTACCTGGATCAATCAAAACTCTTTTTACATCAGTGTCATATATAATTAAAGATATGACCAGAGCGTCGTTATGCGGTGTAGTCACTCCTTCCGTGTCTGCATCATCGAAGCTTATACTCTCCTGTTCTAAAGTTTGTTGTACTCGCTTGCCTTGTGTGATCGTCATTTTGGAAATTTTGTTCGAAGCCGTATATGTTACTCCGTAAATATCTTCTCCTCCACTGATGACATTTACTATCCTCTTAGGTGAACTTGGTTTTGGTGGCTCCTGCCTATTTTTCATGTAGGCTTGCTTTCCCTTTTTACTGAACAACTCCCTGAGGTAGCCTTGCTTCAACTAATGATCCACTTCACTTTGTAAAAACCTGCATTCTGAAGTTTTATGCCTATGATTATTGTGAAATTCGCACCAATGATCTGGGTTACGTCTGTTTGGATTTGACTGCATCTGTTTTGGCCACCGTACCTTTTCCCCCAACCGTACTTTTTCCCCCATACTCCCTAGAACAGCTACGAGCTCGGAATTAGTTACATTGAAACTATGACTAGCAAATCGCGGCATTAAATTTCTATCATCATCCCGTGACTCTTGGTTGTTTCGATCACCTTTGAACTTGGATGAAGATCCGGTTCCCCTATCTCTCGACCTCCGATCATAATGTTGATTGTTCTTCCTAGAACATGAGTCTTTTCCTGCAGGTCCCATATATGGATCGTATCTGTTCTTATTTTACCTTTTGTCGGCTTCAGACCTTCTGGACCCGCTTCTATCTTCTTGTTGATTTTGAGATACAGTATTTTTTTCAATTCTGAGCTTCGTACTGTACCTGTTATAAACATCGTTCCAAGTAGTTGCAGGAAATTCACGAGGGATTTCTTTAAGTCTTCTCGTGGCTTCTGAACTTTTGTAATTCAAATTACTAGCAAAAGCTATTGCAGCCCAATTATATGGTACACGTGGCAGCATCATTCTTTCACGTTGGAATCTATCAACGAGATCCCTGAGCAATTCCGTGTTCCATTATTTGAGCTCCCGAGTGCGCTTTTATGAAAGAATCTGCAAGCTTAGCAAAAGAATTTATAGAATTTTCAGGTAAAAGAGACTACCAGATTAATGTTCCCTTGGTGAGTGTCTCTCCAAAAATTTTAACTAACACTGATTCAATTTCTTGTTTGGTCAAATCATTGCCTTTCACTCCCGTTGTAAATGCAGTTACATGATCACGAGGATCCGTTGTACCATCATATTTTGGGATATCAGACATTTTGAATTTCTTTGGTCTTGGTAAAGGAGCAACACTTGGTTTCCACGGTTGTTGCGAGTATTTATCCACATCCACTCCTTTTATCACAGGTAGAACTCCTGGGATTTGCTCGATACGCTCATTCTGCTCCTTGAGTTGTTTCTGCAAGGTTAGTACAAAATTTTGTAGATGAGAGTTACCTGTATTACCTGGTTCTCCATCTTGTGAGTCACTACGAATTGCTATATTTCCAGAATCAACTAGACAAGAGCGAGGGTTTTCCAACGTGTGATTTTTTGGTGTTGCTGGCGAAGCAGGCAACTAATTAACTAGGGCTCGCAAGGCTTTGTTAATTCGTGAGTCGATTATTTTCTTTAGCAGTTCATCTATTGTTTCAGCTCCTTCGTCATCATGTTTAGACATATCGTTTGTAGTTCCTTCACGAGATCCACGTGGAGAGGCTTGAAGGTTTGCATTGTTGAGTTCCTCATCATCAATTTGATGGTTCAGATTTGCCTGGTTGTTGTTGTCATTGTTGTTCGACATACTAACAATAGGTTGAATATTAATTTAGAAAGAACGGATGATCAGATTTCCGGTAACGGAACCAATTTATTTAACCAAAAAATGTAATGTGGTCAAAGCTTGAATTTTAGAGAGAAGAAATCGGGTTACTGATAATCAAAGAGACCGAAATATAATTGGCTTTCAAAGAATAAGAATAAAACAATAAGAGAGTTGTATTCCACTATGATATCAAGAATGTTTTCTGTCCACAAATGATTGAACTTCCTCCTTTTATAGTTGACAAGGAGTAACGGATTAATCTAAATAATAAAGAGCATTTAATGAGATGTTACATAATCATTGCTATTAAATACTGAATAACTACGTATCATGTATTTAACAACGAATATAGACTACTTTTTGTCATCAGATTCGTGTCTTCAATGCCCTTTTATTCGTTGATATTGAATGACTTGGATAGACACGAGAATTGTATCTAAGATTCCCTCTCGTGTCTGTTTTCTTTACCGTGTCTGTTGTCTTCCGTGCCTTTTAATCATTTATTGCTCTTTGACTATTTGACCAATCCATGTGTCATGCCACCTTTAAAAAATCATTTTTTTAACAATACACTAATAAAAAAAAGTGATAAGCGATAATATAAAAATTTAATTAATGACTAATATCAATATGAAATAATAAATGATTAAATATATAATGATATAGGAAAGTATTTGTTGTTTGAATAACTGGAAAAAGATTAATGGCAATTTGTTTGGAACTAGAGTCTATCTAAAGTAGGGATGTGCATTCGATTTATCGATTCGATTTTGACCCTTATCGGTAATTACTTATCGATTATCGATTTGTACATATGCTTATCGTTATCGTTTCAATAAGATTTCGATTTTTTTGATTTCGATTTATCGATTTTGGGGCCTTATCGATTCAGTTATCGATTATACCAATAAGAAAATTTGCGGGATTCTACGAAAAGTATATCGCTATAAATGCGCCTAACTAATATGGACAAAAAGAAGCTAAAATAAGATGAACACCATTTATAATATAAAAATTGTGTCAACAAGCACATGCAACAAAACTAAAGTAAGGGATCAAGTATGCCACCAACACTTCAATGGTATAAAAAAACAAAACAAAATAAAATAAAATACATCATCACGGCTAATTTTGTTTTCCATTAATTTGAACTTCATTCGCTTGATCATTAAATATGATCATTCCTTAAATGTGGTAGAGGAAATAATTTGTTAAGGGACGTAGGGTAAAGGAAAGGGTATAGATTAGGAAAAATAATATTGTATAGCCTCTTTCAAAATAGTAGCGGAATATATATACATTCTGTATGTTATATTAATCTACACAAATAGGTAATTACTCATTTTACAACTGTCTACAGTCTAGGGGCGTGCATTCGATTTATCGATTCGATTTTGACCCTTATCGATAATTACTTATCGATTATAGATTTGTACATATGCTTATCGTTATCATTTCAATAAGGTTTCAATTTTTTCGACTTCGAATTTTTTTATTTCGATAACAAATAATCGATTTTATTTATCGATAAACCGATTCGAATGGTACACCCCTAATCTAAAGTTGAATATGTTTACTTATTAAAGTTAGGACAAAATGATGATATCATTCATTTGTCAATAAAACAAGTTTCAACCTATGTTAAACCTTAAGTTACCTTTTCCTTAGAAAAGAAAATATTTCGTTTCGATTCTTAATGCTTATAGTATATATATTTGAGTCCTAGCTATTGAATTTATGCATTTAATTAATAAATTAAATACTTAAAAGATGGAGAATGGGAAATGGAGGGAAATGAAATTTTTGAGTGGAATTTCAAGTTTTCCTCCCTTGGCATATGGACATTGTCCCATATTAGAAGAGGAAGAGATTTTTTATGGGTTTATAAGCAATTGATCTTCTTCTAGCTCTTAAAGAGTTGAGAATAAAGCAAGCCTCGCGCCGTCGTCGTCGTCCCTCGCTCGTCTTCGGCTTCGGCTTTGGATTCGGTCAAATGATCGATTGCTGTTTTTGTAACAGAAAATTAACTACCCATCAATTTTCCCTCTTTATTTTCCCTCTTTATTGTTGAGTAACTAGCCATTTATGTAATGGCATTTATGCTGTGGCAATTTTGCAGAAACAACCATTCTGAAGACTTTCACATCTTCAGATTCCAGCCCAAATTTTGGCTATAAATACAACACTATTCTGCTTAGAATTTTACTATGAATTTTTGAGTTTTCTCTCCTTCTTCTGCAGACTTTTAGCATACAAACAAAGCAAAAAGTAAGTGTGATTTGCTACTGATCTTTGTATTCGCTGAAACACTGGTGTTTGGAGTACCAGTACACTAGTGTATAATTCGTTCTATCCTGGGAGGAAATAATCCATAAACTTGGGTGCTAGAAGGGGATTGAATTTCTTAAGGAGACACTGTGAATTCAGTGGGCTCGAATTGTTTATGATCATTTTGTTTTATGTAATTTCTGTTTATCATAATTTCTGTTTGTATTATTTATATTTCCATAATTATTTTACCAATACAGTTTACTAACAAGCTTAAGGAATTTAATATATTTCTATATTTGTATTATTGTTTACTGGAGAGTAAAACATTTGTGGTTTTGTACTCTATTAAAATCTACGTGATTTTAACATTGGTGTCATTCTTTTACAGAAATGACTAATGAGAATGAGAACCAAGCTATTCCAATGGTGACAGCCAATGCATCAATGATCCGAACACCGGAAGCATTGGCATCGACGGAGAAACCCGAAAAAATTTTCGGGATTGATTTCAAACGCTGGCAGCAAAAGTGTTCTTCTATTTGACTACCTTATGTCTTCAAAAGTTCATCAAGGAAGATGTTTTTGTGCTGGCTGATGAAACTCCTGATAATGAATGCTTGCTCGTGGCTGAGGTGTGGAAGCATTCAGATTTCTTGTGCAAGAATTATATTCTTAGCGGGTTGGAGGATGCTTTGTATAATGTCTACAACGGCTGGAAACGTCAAAAGAACTATGGACTCCGCTTGAAAGGAAGTATAAAACTGAAGATGCCGGGTTAAAAACGTTCGTGGCTGCAAAGTTTTTGGACTATAAGATGGTAGATAGCAAATTTGTTATTACTCAACTCCAAGAACTGCAAGTGATTATTCACGATCTCCTTGTTGAAGGTATGAATCAAATTAATATTGATGTTGAAAGTAGTAATCTTAGTATCCTTTCTAACAGAAATTTCATTGAAGCTCTTGTCATCAATGAAGCGTTCCAAGTAGCATAAATGATTGAGAATTTGCCTCCTTTGTGGAAGGACTTAAAAAATTACTTGAAACACAAACGCAAGGAGATGTCCCTTGAAGATCTCATTGTTAGATTAAGAATTGAAGAGGACAACAAAGCTGCTGAAAAAAGAGGCCGTGTAAGTTCAATAATAATTGGAGCAAATATTGTTGAAGAGAACAAGAAGAGAAAGAAAGCTTCTGGTCCGAAATACAACCCAAGTAAGAAGCGGTTATGTGGAAACTGCTACAACTGCGGAAAAACTGAACACAAATCTACAGAGTGCCTGCTCCGAAGAAAGACAAGAAGAAGGGTCAAGCAAACATGGTACAAAAGCATGATGATGTTGATGACTTATGCACCATGCTTTCCGAATGCAACTTGGTGGGCAATCTAAAAGAGTGGTGAATTCATTCTGGAGCCACTTGCCATGTTTGTTCTGTCAAAGAAGCTTTTGCTACTTATGCTCTTGTTGAACCCGATAAGATAATTTTCAGTGGAAATGCTGCAAAGGCCAAGATTGAAGGATGTGGGAAGATATTTCTCAAAATGACGTCCCGCAAAGTGGTGACTTTGAATAATGTCCTTCATGTTCCCGAAATTAGGAAAAATTTAGTATCTACTGGACTTCTTGTTAAGAATGAATTTAAGTATGTTTTTTTTTTCGATAAGGTTGTTATAAGTAAGAATGAATTGTTTGTAGAAAAAAAGTTACCTCACGGAGGGCCTTTTCAAGCTGAATGTAATGGCATTTATGCTGTGGCAGTTTTGCAGAACCAATCATTCTAAAGAGTTTTACCTCTTCAGATTCCAGCCCAAATTTTGGCTATTAATACAACACTATTCTGCTCAGAATTTCACTACGAATTTCTGAGTTTTCTCTCCTTCTTCTGCATACTTTTTGCATACAAACAAAGCAAAAAGTAGTGTGATTTGCTACTGATCTTTGTGTTCGCTGAAACACCGGCGTTTGTAGTACCACTACAGCAGTGTATAATTCGTTCTATTCTTGGAGGAAATTATCCATAACCTTGGGTGCTAAAAGGGGATTAAATTCCTTAAGGAGACACTGTGAATTCAGTGGGCTCAAATTGTTTATGATCATTTTGTTTTATGTCATTCTTGTTTATCTTAATTTCTGTTTATATTAATTTATATGTCCAAAAATTGTTTTACAAATACAGTTTACTAACAATAGCTTCTAAATATTAGGACTAATTATGTAAAAGTTCAAATAAGGAAATAATTAATACTCAAAATTTTAATTGATTTTAAAATTCTGAAATTAAATGACTATTGTGTCCAATGTAAAATTAATTTTTAAAGGTAAAAGGTGAACAACATTTCTAAATTCAATGATCTCAATAATTTTTAAAAAAACAAACAATGCATGGACATGGAATATTTAAAATATTTAAAAACAGTTAGTGAGGTAAAAAGAATAGCACCGACTTTGCGATGGGAACATTTGTTGTCACTGATAAATTAATTTTTCATCACTAACTAAAATATTAAAGAAAATCTAATGAGAAAATAAAATATAAATAAAAAATTAATAATGAATATTGGTGATGATTTATAGCTACAAAATTTTAAATTCGCAGCTAAATAGAAATTCTATACTTCGTGGCTAATATGTGAGCACAACTACATATTAAATTATTTGTGGCAAAATACATTATACCTTTTGCCACAATATACTCCATCAGTTTCAATTTATGTGAACATATTGTCTTTTTAATCCGTGCAAAAAAGAATGACATCTTTCCCTATTTGGAAACAATTTACTTTTATGCAATGATTTATAGCCACACAAAATATATGTGCTTCATTTTACACCATAAATTTAAAAATCTTCTCTCTTTTCTTATATTCCGTTTCCAGTCAAATGGGTTCACATATATTGAAACGGGGAGAGTGTCCCTTTGTGGCTAGTATAAAATATGGCTACATAGTTTTTTTTTTGTAGCAAAAGAATAAACTTATTAGCTACAAAGACAAATTTTTCGTGACAATAGTTTTATCAATACAGCCACATCATAAGTTTTCTTGTAACAATATGTATTAACCCTTAGCCATGAAACGTTAAAGTTTGTAGTTAACTTTAGGCTACGCTACATTTTGCTACGCATGCTACTGGAAAAAATATTGTAGCTAAAGTGTTTAGCTACAGAAGTTTTTGTATTTAGCTACGATATACTTTGTAGCTATATATACATAATGTTGTAGTGAGTCGAGGTCGGTCAATTTTTTAGGAATAATTTTGACAAAAATACCTATTTTGGTAGCTACACCATCTGCCTGGGTCGATATATTTGGGAATAAGTTTGGCAGAAATGCCTATTTTAATTGCTACACCACCTGCCAAATAAAAATATGGCGTAATACATACGGAGATACCTAAAGTTGGCACGATCTTTCACTTAGACACTTAAACTATGCCTCTTTCCAATTAGACATATTTCTTAGGCAATTCTCATTCCAATTGGACACTTAGCTAGACCCTAACCCTTAAATTTTTTGGATAATATAACAAATCCCTACAAATATCCTTACAAATAAACTTAACTTCATAATTAGATTTAGAGCACCTCCAAAATCGTTTTCTCTTTTCCATTTGTTATGTCAATTAGACCAGATATGCCTAGCACATATCCTAAATTTAGCATTGGGTAAAACTTCTTTTAAAGCTATAGCAAATACCTATACAATAATTAATAAGCCAGCAAAAAATGTGTCTAATTGGTATGAGAATTGCGTAAGAAATATGTCTAATTAGAAATAGACCTACTTTAAGTGTCTAAGTGAAATATCATACCAACTTTAGGTGTCTCCATATGTATTTCAACTTGTAAGCCTTGTCATTGTTTCCTGCATAGTCGAGAGGCTCACCTTATAAGTGCCTCGCCCTATGAGGAGTTCCTGCATATTTCAACTACTCTCTCCGTTTCAATTTATGCGATTATTTGATTGGATACAAAAGAGAGAAAAATTTTATCTTGTGGTGTAAAATAAGATATATATATTTTGTGTGGTTATAAATTATTGTGTAAAGGTAAATTATTTTTAAATAAAAAAATGAATCATTTTTTTTGATACAGATTAAAAAAATAGGTTCTCATAAATTGAAAAGAGGGAGTAGTGTTTAGTATTCGAAACTCATTAATTGGAATAATTTAAATTCAGTTGCATAGGGTTCATCACTCTACCGAGATTTCTTCATTAATGTTTGTTCAAAACTCTACACCAAGCCGTAATTCGATCCGTTCACCATTAATCTCAATACTAAACATAATGTCATAAAAAGTTGTTTGATCAAGTTTGAAAGATAGTAGATTACGGCTTTCAAATTCAATCTCTTAACAATTATGTATGGGTCAGAATTCGACCCTACAATAATTGGCGAACCAGACCCCGCTTTAAGTTAATCTATAATTAATTAATGATACGGTCATTTGTTATTAGTAGTGTTTAATCTTCAATTGGTTCAATCAAAACGGTCACGACCTGTTTGCCGTCTTGAAGAAGAGACTTTGACGTGGTCACGACCATTTTTATCGTCAGCTCACCCAGTTTGCTGCTATAAATAAATACTAAGAGAAAGAACCCTAGAAGGGGGGCTGCTTCTTCTTCATCACTGTTCTCAAAAAAAGAGAGAACATGATTGTAAGGCTTTGAACCTCTCCATGGAGAGGCAGACCAAATCAATACTATCAATAAAAGATCTCTACACATTTCTTTCTAACGCATAACATTTGCCTCTTATATCTTTCATTTAGTCCCTCGATTATTAGGATCTGCAATAATTGGCCCTCAATTTATTTTTATTGTTTTATGTTTGCAAAGTATGTGATAACTTTGAGCAAAACAATTTGGCGTCATTTGTGGAGATTTCATAGAAGAATCGCTTAGTTCTTCCCAGGACCAAACTGAAAGAAACGCCAAAGAACAACCCAGCTCAAACAAGCTAAAGCGGTATATCGGACAAAGGGAACCCGAAAATATCGAATCGAGATTCAACTCCTCTGTCACTCCTCTCTCGGATAATGCAAGGAACAAGAAGAAGCAGCCCCCTCCCCCCGAGGGAGGATCTCTATTAGGCACCACCCGCATCCCTAATGCGGGATCTAGCCATAAATCGACATGAAGATATCTCGAACTGAGGGTCTCCTCAAGAAAACCTACATACCCTGATTGGGAAGATAGAGCCTGAGCTGCTCAAGATCTCGAATCAAAACCGAGCTTCAACTCTCAAACACCGACATAACAAGATTCATGTTATGCACCTTCTCCAGTAAGTTCAACTACGGTTGCACAGTGACTCATGCTACGTGCCTTCACCTAAAAGTTAAACTACAAGTTGAACTGGGACTCAGGCCATGCGCCGTCACCACAAAAATTATTAAGGTTCAACAACAGTTGAACTGGGACTCAGGCCATGTGCCTTCGCCACAAGAATTATCAAGGTTCAACTACGGTTGAACAACGACCCAGGCTACATGCCTTCACCGAAAAGTACAACTGCAAGTTGAACCGGGACTCAGGTTCCTTCACCACAAAAATTATAAAGGTTCAACTACGGTTGAACTGGGACTCAGTCCATGCGCCTTCGCCATAAAAAATATCAAGGTTCAACTACGGTTTAAATGGACTCAGGCCATGCGCCTTCACCAATACAATTACAGGGTTTAACTACGGTCAAACAGTGACTCAGGCTACGTGCCTTCACCGAAAGGTTCAACCACAAGTTGAACCGGACTCAGGCCACACACCTTCGCCACAAAATTATCCAGGTTCAACTACAGTTGAACCGGGACTCAGGCCATACGTCTCCGCCACAAAAATAATCAAGGTTCAACTACAGTTGAACTGGGACTTAGGCCATGCGCCTTTTCCACAAAAATTATCAAGGTTCAACTACGATTGAATTGGGACTCAGGCCATGTGCCTTCGCCACAAAAATTTTTCCCAAAGAGCGAAATCATGTTTACGACATTATGGATAAAAACAACTCTTATTCCCTTTTGAGGAATCGGGTTATAAATTTTGTAGAGTCGCCACCTAGTGATTATAGTGAATTAGGACACTTAAAATAAGAAGACTTTTTGTAAAAAGGCCAGAGTTTTGTTAAGGCTTGAGATTATCTCGAGGGGAAGGTGTTTGGCACCCCTCAAGATCCACTAGTGTGATTCCTCGCCGTACGTAGTTGTGACTTTAAGAAGAGTAGAAGTAAACAAACAACGTTGGCACATGGAATACAAATAATTTGAAAGTTTTGAAAGAGAAGAGAGAAATAAGACATATGTGGTTTTGGAAAGATTGGTTGAAGAAAATATTAAAATTTTTATGAGAACATCACATCATATAACTAAAGAAAAGAGGTCCTAGGTTTACATATAATATGGATCACTTTTATGCAATACCCAACAATCATTCTCACACGAGATATTAGCGCTCCAGTCATTATATACATATTCTACCCTTCCCACCCCGTTAAGGCATTAAACGCGATTAGTCTCGTTTACTTATTGCATGCCAATACCCGTCCCAACCTATCAGTCCCGGGTTTCTGACTCCTAATCCTAATAAATAAGGGAAATGAAGTATAGGTATATATGGAGTAGCAAGGAGACAAGCAAAACAAGTAGAAAATATTGAGGGACGAAACAAACACGCAGAAAGGCTCATATAACCCCATAATCACTTAGCAATTAGTGTAGCATGCCTTGCAGATACTGATTTGTTCTTTAACAATTAAATAGTGAACAGATTAGTTTAACACATAGAGTTTGATAAAAACTCTGCATTAGGCAACCCAGAGCCAAGTGTAAGAAGTTGAGGTATTTAATACAAGTTACTAATTAAGAACCTAATGCAAAAGAGTTTGAGATAGAACGTTGGAAAATCACATAAGTTCAGAGGGATTTTTGAAAAATTAGCATAACTGTTTCAGTAGAAGTACAACGAAATTGTAAAGTAGAGTTTCAGAAGTAAGAATGCTGAAAAAAAGGAATGAGTTTGAAACCTGTTTTGAAAGAGAGCAGAGAGTTGAAAAAAAAAATTTTACCAAAAGAAAAATGCAAGTCCAATAGGCATGATTTCTAATGGTTGGCAGCGTGGTTGAACATTAAATCCTATAGACATGATCTCTAAATGACTGAATGAAAGGAACGCAAAAGCCTATAGACATGATTTCTAAGTGATTTAAACGTTTAACCTACAGGCATGATATCTTAGTTATTGAACAACAATATTGATCCTATAGGCATGGTGTATACCCTTTAACATATGCAAGTAAATATAAACCCCTCCCATACCCTTTTAATAATATTTTCCCGAGTTTCTTTTTTACAAGATTATTACAGAACCAGAAGAAAGAAGGTAAAAAAATACATCTTAGCCTACAGCTAGATCCGACAGCCTAATTCAATCTTAATATCAAAGAATATGTGTTCCACCAAATCTAGATTCCAGAATCCAAAGCCTACTCTTATTCAGAGTGTTTCAAAGTTCTAAGGAGCTTCAAAAGCCCATGCAATGCTTACACTCTTAAGAGTAAACATGGTAACAGAATAGTGCAAGTGTGGAAATACGAGTCCTCGGGCATCCAAATTCAAAGGGAACTCCAGGGTCCCAAAGCATGGCTTACAAAAGGGGGTAGAACATAAGAACTAGGAATGAGTGCAAAGTGAGAGGGAAACCATAGCTGAGGGTGGTCATACCCAGCCATGGCATAGGGTGGCACACCCCTGACCCTTTACTTAGGTCAAACAAATAGGAGCAGACTCTGGGGAGTCAAACTTAGGGTCTGAGTGGTAATTATGACACTATCAGACCCAAGTTAAAGCTCAACACATAAAGGGGAGAGGGAATGGGAAAGCATTTGAGTAGAGACTCAGGAGAGTCTGATTCTGGATCATGGACAACAATATCAGATGTTGCCATAATTCAGAACAGTACTAGAACACAAAATAGAATAGGGGGAAGGATTTCCATACTGAAGCATATACTGACATTAAGAAAAATATAAGAAAGCATAGCATACTGCAAATGCAAGGACATAGAAGAACATGCTTCAGAACACAAACACACAATGAAGAATGTGTAAAAAAAGAGAAGTGAAGACATATAGTAGGAGAGTGTTGTTTAACTTAGAAGTACATACCAGTTTTCAGTTCTAGTACAGGAGTGAAACACCAGCAAATAGACAACCAGACAGTTATCTGGAACAATTCAAAAACTTCATCAAGTACTTAGGAGTTCAGAGGGACTCCATCAATATTCAGACAGTAGGATATAATAGTGTAGAGTGCTAAATAGAGAGACAGTAGTAGAGAAAGTGGTAATAGAGAGAGTAGTAGTAAAGAGAGTAGTAGCCAGTAAAGACAGAGATGATTGTGTATTGCAAAGTTGCAGAAAAGAGTTCTGAGAACTGTGTTGTTGTTGTTGAAAGGATTTTCCCTTTTTATAGTATAAAAATGAGTAAGCAAAAAGGCAAGGAAATAAAATTCCAGTCAATCAAATAAAATCTCCCTTAGTCAAAGGGATTTAATTTCAAACGGGAGTGGTAATTAAATAAGGGAAAAACTTTCAGTGTAGCATAATAAAGGGCAGGTGCACACAAAATCTATTTACGGTAGGAAACTATAGTACACAGGTTTGAAAGCATAAGAAAATAAAATA
Organism: Nicotiana benthamiana; assembly: GCA_034376525.1. NCBI lineage: Eukaryota > Viridiplantae > Streptophyta > Magnoliopsida > Solanales > Solanaceae > Nicotiana > Nicotiana benthamiana. Next base: position 102,195,934 of record CM067323.1, on the reverse strand, counting down.
ATCAAAAGGCTAGAAATTTGAAAGTCTTGAATGAATCACAAGCTAACAATATCAATTCAAAAAGAACAAAACCCTCATATATATGCATGCTAGTATCCAACAAGAAAGAAAGATTGGCATAAACAGTTTTAGAATTATAAGCAAAAGGAAAGCAAGTTTTAGTTCCGTCTATGAACTCAACACGAGTTGAGAGCCTAGGGTTTCTAGAGTAGAAGCCTAGATCCATAAGCTTGCAAAACCCCCAAATAGGGTTGCAATCCGAGTAGGACACACAAAAAGAGAAGGCAAACTCAACAAGCCTGGGTAACTCTTTCAGAGTTCCCTCAGTTTATACACAGACACACGTAGCAATCAAAAACAGTAGAGTGAAAGCTTGTAAATAACAAGTGTTAGGAAAACTAAAACTCAAACTAGTTCAGAGAAGAGATGCCTAGGAGTTTCGGAAACAGTAAAAGAAGCAAGTTCGATAACCCAAATAGATTCAGTAAAAGTAAACAGTTTCAGTAGGAGGAATAGTAAAAAAGACAGGCAAGATAGGTGTGTAAACATGCTTATAGAAAAATCAGTGGAAGCAGTAATAGAACAAAGGTAGAGGAATATGCACATGTAATGGCAAATCATAAGAACCAAACGAAACCCCCCTAAAGCATCATATGAACACACAGATTCACAAAAAGAAAGAATAAGAAGAATCTTTTTAGAAGATTTGAAAACCCTAATTTGAACAGACTAATTTTGAAAAGGAAAATTAGGGGAAGTCATTAAATTATAGAATAGAGCAACAGATTTGCTACAGATCAAAGAAAACAAGGAAAGAAAAACCTCAAATCAAGATTTTTAGGGTTTTCTCAGAAACCCTAAAGACGAGAAGACCTGGAATGGTCTGGTCTCTGAATGAATCTGGGCCAGGGCTAAGCTTTTTAGAGCTCGAACACACCGAAACAGAGCTGGAGAAGCCAAAGGAGCTCAGGTGGGCGGAGGACCTGAATAGGTATGTTGAAGATTGATCCTTGAAAGCCTCGAATAATCATGGCTTGGGGTGAAAGGGGAGAAAATATAAGCTATCCTTGGCCTGGGAAGCCATGGAAGCCGGCGGGTTTGGTCGGAGACGATGATAGGCGGCTAGGGTTTCTAATGGCCTAGAGAGATTTGAGAGAAGAAGGAATTTGGGGGCGCCGATCTTAGAGAAATGATTTAGGGTTAGGGGGTCGGGTGAAATTAAAAGGAAAGGAAGAAGGGTGGCCGTTGATTAAAACAATCAACGGCCAAGATTAAAAATAGGAGACGGGTGGGTTAGGTTAATTGGGTTTGGGTCGGGTAAAATCAAAATTGGGTCATCTAACTAGGCTGAGTTGGGATAAAATTTGAGGTTCAATTGTGGCTAAAATGGAAATGGGCCAGCTTTTAAATAACCATTTTTTGTCTTTTTAATTAATCTAAATAGTTAAAAATAATTTTAAAACAAATTGAAACACAACACTTATTGATAATATATAAAAATTAATCAAAAAATATCTTGAATGATTTAATTATTATAAAATGCAGTTAATTGTAAAAATAGGCCATAATTACAATTTTGATCAATTTAGCTTTAAAATATCAAATAAATTTATAAAAAGTATGAAGAATAACCTTATTTATATTTGGTGCAACTATAAGGGTGCAAAAATAAATGTTTCACAAAAATTACAATTTGGGAATAATTATGGGGTTTTATACTGTTAAAATAGACAATAAATTGATTCTAAAAATCTTTATTAATTAGGGAAAATAACAAATCATTTGGGGAAGCTTAAATACGCATATAAATGCTATTTTGAAAGTATTTTGAGTATAAAAATGTATAGGGAAAAAGGTATCAAAGCTGCCCCTCATTACCCGAGGAGGATGAAAGAGTTGTCGGGTAAAGATTTGCGAAAGAATTTTGACCGCGCTTTGGTTTTTGAGCTTCCTAAATATCCCTAGTTTTACAGAAATCAGGTCGTATGTAGTTCAGGAACCATTGAAGGAACGTGTCGATGGAGATTCGAAAAGGAACGGTCACGATGGTTAGATTTAGAAAGGGTATGAAGCCGGACAGGTTGCGGAGGATTGGAGCGGGATCACTTCTGTTGAGATGGTTGTTTTCTAGCCAAAGTACCTGTAAATCAGCAATGTAGTGTATATTGTGCATAACTTAAACATTATGCAAGTTCCCGTTTGGACCATGAATGCTGCCTTTGGACGGTTAGGATGACGTCTTCAGACTTTGATGTCCTGGGCCATGAAGAGCACAAAAAATAAAGATTAGCATGCCATGAAATGGTGTTATCGGGCTATGCAGATTGTGCCTCCAAACTGTGACGCCTTTGAATAGGTTGGCGCTCTTTCAACCCATGAGAAGGTGGCAATCTTTTAGCCAAACGAATGCAAAGGGTGGCGATCTTTTAGCCAAATAGAGAATTTAAAATGCAGGTGGCGATATGTCAGCCAATCGTAAAATAAAAGTGGCGATATTTCAGCCATGCAGGATGGAGACAATGATTAGTCTCGGAAGGCAGATAGGTAGCCTTATGCAATGCAGATGGAGACAGAGCTTAGTCTCGAAAGGAGATAAGTAGCCTTATGTAGGATGGAGGTAGAGCTTAACCTCGAAAGCCAGATTAGTAGCCTTATGAAAAATGCAGATGGAGACACTGCTTAGTCTCAAAAGGCAGATAAGTAGCCTTATGCAGGATGGAGGTAGAGGTTAACCTCGGAAGGCAGAAGATAGCCTTATGAAAAATGTAGACGCAGACAGAGCTTAATCTCGAAAGGCAGATAAGTAACCTTATGCAGGATGGAGGTAGAGCTTAACCTTAGAAGGTAGAACATAGCCTTATGCAAAATGCAGGAAATGTAAAGAGTTAATAGTAATGAGATTTTCTTAGCTGACGGCTGATTATTGTGGTATCGTGGCTGCTGGGGAAGTTGGGTGTACATAATAAAATATTTGAATAAAATGCTCGTTCTGAAAGTTTCAACCTTGAAGAAAACAAGTGTGAATGTATCAAATGATTTGTGACCTAAGTGTCTCTATCCAAAGAAAAATCGTGAGTTCTGTAGAGGGGAAAAGTTAGTTCGTATCCCCTGGCTCTTGACGTATTATTGGGGTAGCGTTGCTAAACAACAGCGATGCGAATGACATTTATGAACGATTCAGTAAATATAATGTAATTATAATTTTGAAACACAGTTTAATTTCGGATGAAGCAACAACTGCAACGTGGTTTAAGACACGATAGCCTTGTTTATTCCGGAATTTTAAGGGTCCTTCTCAAAATTCTGCCCCAGTTTACTGGGCAGGTGCTGCTGACGACTGTGCTGAATGACTGAACACGGATTGATTCCAGAATTTTGTGGACCCCCCTCATAATTCTGCCCCACTTTACTAGGTTGGTGCTGATGCGAAAGCTGATAACTGACTTTGGAATTTTGAGGGTCCTCCTCAAAATTCTACCCAATTCCAATAGCGGGGGAAAATGGAATTTTTATTAGAATGTTACCAAACCATAGGGATACCTATGTATCCCCTCTAAAATGGGAATCAGGTCAGGCGTAGTTCAGATTAAATCATGAAGAAAACATATGATCAAATGTAGTATCTCTTTACTGCGTCTGAGTTGATCGGCTTCAGCCAGACTTCTCCGTCCATTTCTACGAGAATAAGGGCTCCTCTAGTTAGAACCCTGTGAACCATATACAGTCCTTGCCAATAAGGAGAGAATTTTCCCTTGGCTTCATCTTGATGAGAAAATATTTTCTTCAATACCAGCTGCCCCTGCGTGAACTTCCTTGGTTTAACTCTCTTGTTGAAGGCTCTGGACATTCTGTCATGAAATAATTGACCATGGCAAACTGCATTCATTCTTTTTCCATCTATAAGGGCTAAATGCTCGTAGAAAGTTTGTACCCATTCTGCATTGTCTAGCTCTTCCTCTTGTATGATCCTCAAGGAGGGAATCTCTACCTCAGCGGGAATGAATGTCTATATACCATAAACAAACATGTAGGGAGTTTTCCTGGTTGATGTGCGGATCATGGTACGATAACCCAATAAGGCGAATGACAATTTCACGTGTCACTGCTTGTGGCTTTCAATAATTTTCCTTAGCATCTTCTTGATGTTCTTACTGGTTGCTTCTACAGCTCCGTTCATCTAAGGTCTGTAAGTCATAGAGTTCTTGTGTTTAATATTGAATGTTTCACACATTGCTTTCATCAGGTCGCTGTTGGGATTAGAATCATTGTCGTTGATGGTTGATTCTGGAATCCCGAACTGATAGACCATACGATTGTGGACAAAATCTGATGCAACTTTGTCGGTCACCGCTTTGTAGGATGCTGCTCCAACCCATTTGGTAAAGTAATCAATTACCACTAAGATGAACCTGTGCCCATTTGATGCGACTGGTTCGATTGGTCTAATAACATCCATTCCTCAGGCGGCAAATGACCATGGTGAGCTTGTTGCATTAAGATCGTTCGGAGGTACCTTTATTATATTTGCATGTATCTGACAGTGGTGGCATTTCCTGACATACTGCATACAATCTTTTTCCATAGTCATCCAAAAATACCCTGCTCGAAGTATCTTCTTGGCCAAAACAAAACCACTCATGTGGGGTTCGCAACTCCATGTGTGCACTTCATCCAATAGTTTTGTTGCTTCTCTAGCATAAACACACCTTAACAAACCCATATTGGGAGTCCTCCTATACAAGATTCCTCTGCTGTGAAAGAAGTTGTTGGATAACCTCTGGAGTGTACGCTTCTGAGTAGCATTGGCAAGTTCTGGGTATTCTCCTATTGTAAAGTATTCTTTGATATCATGGAACCAAGGTTTCTCATCGGATTCTTCCTCGACATGATCACAATAAGCTGGTTGGTCGTAAATCTCGACCTGGATGGGATCAATAAAGTGTGTATCTGGGTGATGGATCATAGATGATAAAGTGGCTAGAGCATCAACAAACTCATTATGTATTCTGGGAACGTGCTGGAATTCTGTCTTTCTGAATCTCTTCATGCACTCTTGTATGTGATGCAGATAGGGGAATATCTTAGAATTCTTGGTTTCCCATTCTTCTCGAACATGATGTATGAGTAGGTCTGAGTCTCCGATCACTAGTAACTCCTGAATGTTCATTTCGATGGTCTGGGTAATGCTGACCGGTTTTTGATGTCAGGACTTCTCCTATACCGATTCATTTAAAATTTGCAGCTCCATCGAAAAACATTCTCCAACCATCATAGGATTCTGCAATATCCTCTGCTATGAAAGATACTTCCTCGTAAGGAAAATATGTCTTTAGAGGCTAGTATTCTCCTCCCACAAGATTCTTGGAGAGATGATCTGCTAAAGCTTGTCCTTTGACTGCCTTCCAGGTAATATTAACAGTATCAAACTCACTTAACAGGATTTTCCATTTGGCGAGCTTGCCGGTAGGCATGGGCTTCTGAAAGATATTTAGCGGGTCCATTCTGGATATGAGATAAGTGGTGTAAGCATAGAAATAATGCCTTAATTTATGAGCTACCCAGGTTAGAGCACAACAAGTGCGTTCTAATAAGGAATACCGAGCCTCGTACGGGGTAAACTTCTTACTGAGGTAGTAGATGTATTGCTCCTTTCTTCTTGTTTCTTCATTTTTTTCCAAAACACATCCAAATGCTCCATGCGAAACTGCAAGATAAAGCAAAAGGGGTCTTCCTAGCACAGGCGGAACTAAGACTGGCGGTGAAACAAGTATTCCTTGATTCTATCAAAATCCTTTTGACAGTCGTTAGTCCATTTATGGAAGCATCCTTCTTTAGCATCTTGAAGATAGGTTCACAAATAATAGTAGACTGAGCTATGAATCAACTGGTATTGTTGAGCCTCCTCAGAAAACTCATCACATCCTTTTTGTTCTTTGGCGGTGGCAATTATTGAATGGACTTGACTTTTGATGGATCCAATTCTATTCCTCGGCAACTCATAATGAAACCCAGTAACTTTCCGGCTGGGACCCCGAATGCACACTTGGCGGGATTCAGTTACAAGTTGTATTTCCACAATCTGTTGAAGAAATTTCTCAAATCTTCCAGGTGATCTATAGCTTTGCGGAACTTGATGATGACGTCATCCACATACACCTCGATTTCTTTATGTATCATGTAATGAAAGATAGTGGTCATGGTCTTCATGTAGATAGCACCAGCGTTCTTCAAACTGAACGACATCATTCTATAACAGTACATCCCCAATGGCGTGATGAACATTGTTTTCTCCGCATCTTCTTCATCTATCCATATCTGATGGTATCCATCAAAATAATCCATGAACAACTACATCTCATGTTTTGTGTAGTTGTCAATCAATATGCGTATATTTTGCAAAGGGAAGTCGTCCTTAGGACTGTCCTGGTTGAGATCCCGGTAGCCGACACAGACTGCAAATTTCCCATCTTTCTTTGGCACTGGCATGATGTTGGCCAACCATGTCGGGTACTTTACCACTCTAAGAACCCTGTCCTTGACTTGCTTGTTAACCTCTTCTTTGATTTTAAGACTCATGTCTGGATTGAATTTTCTGAGCTTCTATTTTACTGGCGGGCATGCCGGATTTGTCGACAACTTGTGAACCACAATAGATGTGCTTAGACCGGTCATATCGTCATAAGGCCATGCAAAAATTTCCTCATGCTCTTTTAAGAACTCAGTGTACTCTTTCTTTTCTGGTGGCGACAAATGTTCGCGGACACGTGTTTCCTTGGCATTCTCTGCGTCTCCCAAAATAACAACCTCAGTTTCGTCCAAGTTGGACTTGGGTCTATTCTCAAAGATCTCAACTTTTCTGAAAACCTCTTCTGGTATTTCATCTTCTTCTGAATCTACGTTCGTTTATTGCATTTACTCGTTGCAATTCACAGTTGTTGGTTCATCATCAAGATATGTGATAGTAATGCCCGAAGCTCGGGCACTGGTGGTCCTAACTGACAAATTGGAAAGGCGTTCCCCTTGGTTCACAGCTTGAATGGAAGGGCCTTCTTCCCTTTTCTCCTCGAGGATAATACAATCATCCATATCATACTCCAAATATAGGTTCTTCATTGCTGCTAGTGCCTCATCTTCCTTTGATCCATAAATAATGTCAGTTGGCTAAAAGGTCTGCTCTAGCTGAGGTATAGGGCGTTCCAATGGATAGTAGGGACCGTGCCATGGTGGTGACCATTGGTTGAACTCCTCCCAGGTGTACTCATACCCAAGGCCAAAAGTGGTACCCTGCTTTTTCAACTCGATAGGCTTGGTGATGCCCTGGAGATTCTTGCCAAGTCCCTTTTTGGGCTCATACTCACTCCAACTCAGGATGCTCTCCATTTTGTTATCCCACCACTTGTCTTTGTCTACGACGATGACTCGCTTGATGTGGTGGTATGTTTCTCCACATATTCTCCTTCTACCTTAGATCATTGGGATGGTTTGGCGACTGTATATAGGGTTGCTACCGTTTCCGTGAATGATCACTTCCTAATGATTCCATTTGAACTTTACAGCTTGATGCAAGGTTGATGTCATAGCCCCAACGGGTGGATCTAGGGTTGTTCCAACAACAAATTGTAGGATGTTGGCACGTTTATGACTTGGAAGTCAACATTGAACCATGTAGGTCTCATTTGTACATAGGCTAATTTCTCCGATGGTGGATCTTTAAGATCCATCAAAAGCCTCGACGTCTATAGCCCCATCTTTGATTTCGTGCAAACCTTTACCCAATGTACTGAGGGTTATTAATGGACAGATTTTAAGGCTGGATCCCCCATCGACTAAGATCCTGGTGATGAAATAATCTTCACATTATGCAGTGATGTGCAATTCCTTGTTCTGACTAAGCCCTTCTAGTGGTAACTCATTCTCGTGGAAGGTGATCTTGTGGCTTTCCAGCACCTGCCCTACCATATTCGCCATTTTGCCTCCTGTTATATTGTTGAGAACATATGCTTCACTCAATATTTTCATTAACGCGTTTTTATATGCCTTGTAGCTTTGCAGAAGAGCCAGAATGGAAATGTGCACTGGTGTTTTGTTCAGTTGCTCAACGATTGAGTACCCTTTGGCATGTATCTTCCTCCAAAGGTCATCGAGTCCAGTTTCAATAGCATGTCCAGAGGCTTGCCTGCTGGACTCAGCTAAATGTTCTGGGGTATATACCCTGCCTGTCCTGGTCATGCCCTATGTGGCGATTGCTTCTCCAGTATGTGTTTTCCCTTTCCTTCTAGCCTCAGCTGTGTAATCCCAAGGTGTGGCGTTCGACTTGAACGGAGTCACGTCTGTCATGGAAACCGGAATAGGCATCCTGGGAGGCAAGATAGTAACTTCAAATGGTGCAGGTGATTTTGTGACACCGAACTCAACCTCAATTGATTTCGGCGCCTTTGTAGGAGGAGCTTCAAACTCGAGTGGTACAGACACATTTACTAGATCGGCCTCAGAGGGATGAATTTGAACAACAATGGGATTGATGTTAACTACCGGCTTCTTAGGTTCTTCTTCTTCAATAATTAATCTAATTGACCCTTTGGGGTCCCAATCATCCTCAATCTCGATCATATGGATGCCTCCACCCTTGTGGTTAGGCAGAGGGTTGTTACGGACATTGGGAGCGGGCTTCTTTGCTATAATGACATTGTTATCAATCAGATTCTGAATTTTTTCTTTCAACGACTGACACTCGTCGATGGTATGTCCTTTCGTTCCAGAATGGTATGCGCAAGTTTTATTGGGATTGATCCATGGGAAGGATTTTTTGGAGTTATGGCTAGGATATATGAAATGTAACCAGCTGCTTTGAGATTTTCATATAATTGGTCAATTGGCTCAGCTTTGGCAGTATACTGTCTGGGAGGTCTTCGGTCGAAATTTGGTCATGGCCGAGGAACGTTTTGGCGGGTGGGTGGTGATGGGTAATGAGAAGGTTGGGAGTTGTATGCTTGGTACACATGCGCATGTTGGGAATATCTTGGTGAAGTGGATTGATATGTGGGCGGTGAAGGTGATTGGTAGGCAGATGGTGGCATTTGGTATTAAGGTGGGGGTACTTGGTAAATTATGGTAGGTTGATATGTGAGTGGAGTTGAGGGATAGGTTTGGTACTTCATAGGGGAATTGTTCCTTTGCGCAGCCATTACAGAATTTACGTCCTTTTTCTTTGACGAGCCACCAGATTGTAAAGCCTTGTTGATAGCTTGCAGTGCCTCAAAGTTAGTGACCATACCATTTTTATGCCTTCTTCGATCCTTTCTCCCAACTTGATGATGTCGAAGAACTTTTGACCCTCTATTAGCTTTTCATATTATAGCGGATCCTGAGCCCGGACAAAGAACCTGTTCATCTGCTCTTCCTCCAAGGCTAGCCTGACCTTAGCAGCTTCTGATCTCCAACGAGTAGCATACTCGCGAAAGGTCTCTGTGGGTTTCTTCTTTAGATTCTGGATATAGAGCACATCTGGTGCGTTCTCAGTGTTGAACCTGAATTGGTCCATAAAGTCAGATGCCATGATCACCCAACTTGTCCATTTCTTTGCATTTTAGCTGATATACCATGATAAAGCATCTCCTTTCAGACACCTCATGAACATATTCATACGGATTTTCTCGTCCCTCCCAACTCCTACCAGCTTATCACAATACATTCTCGAATGGACCCTAGGATCACCTATTCCGTCGAACATCTCGAACTTGGGAGGTTTGTACCCCTCCGGGAGCTCAACATCTCGCTTAACACAAAGATCTTCATAGTTCAAACCATCAACGCCTTTTCCACCTTCGACACCTTGGACCCTGCTAGTTAGCTTCTTGAGTTCAGTGGCTAAATTCTGAATGAGGGAGTCTTTGTCATCTGATTTGGGTGCACTTGTGATTGGTTGAGTATAGTGGGGTATAGTGTCTACAAAGATGGGATTGTTGTGGATGTGGTCATTTGTAGTGTTTTGCGGTTTGGAGATGAGCAGTGGAGTGTTGTTGCATGTGTTACTGGCTTGGTTATGAGTGGGTTGTATTGGTGGTTGCGGGATATTTTGTAGAGGTACACGGTTCTAGGTGTTAACATAGGGAGCGAAATAAGTGATTAACAAGCTTGCCAGCTTTCGGACTTGGTCCAATTATTCCCGAAATCTCAACAAAGTCTACTCAAGTGAGCAGCAGTCTCCTTGGTAATTGCAGCGTTCTGAGAAGTTTCCTCAAGTTCCTTTCTAGCGCTCACATCTCCCATTTTGCCTTTGTTCCTGTTTCTGGTAGGAGGAGGAGGAGGAGGAGGAGGAGGAGGAGGAGGAGGTAGAGGACCTTTGGATCTTGTTGAGTATACTGATGGTGCCAGAATGCATGAACTCACCTTTGAGGAGAGGAATAAAAATAAGAAAAATAAAAGGGTAAAAAGTTAGTGCGGATTCTAAGAATAATATCGCGATATTTAAACACATTGTGCAGGAATATAAGTCGCTTCCTAATTTGGGTGCCCGTTGTGACCGAGGTAGGCCTAGCGACAAATTAAAATTGGAGAATTTATAATGCTAAATGCCTTATGTTATTGATAAAACAAGATGAGTCTCAAAAAGAAAATGATTGAATAAAAAAAGAAGTCACTAATGGCCAGTGGCCTTATTACATTATGAAAGTATGAAATAAAAAGATCCTAACTACTTGGTCCCAGAAGGACCTTCCTTATATTCGGTATTCTTGCCTCCGTCGTATAGCTGCATCAACTCGCGCAGTCCTAACAGCAGATAGGCTCGAGCTGGATGCCCGCCTGTACTTCCCTCAGCATTCTGGAGATCTTCAATCCTCTTCAAAAACTTTCCTTTCAACTCCGCTAGACTCGTTCCAGATACCCTAGCCGATTTTTGGCGTTGACAGCCATATCTTTCCATTCGTTTATCA